>CM060620.1:13823069-14294461 GCA_030578275.1 Meda fulgida | reverse complement strand
TTATTAATTACATATTATTAATATAATTAGCTACAGCATTATTAATATTTCAGATAGAAAAAATACTATTAAAAAGAGGACTTCATCTCAAAGTCAGTATCTTTAAAAATGCATGTTTGAATCACAAATACATTTATTTTTTAATCAAATCTGACATTCCTGTCTATCATTTAAAGTCGTTTCACATACATTTTTATCAACATAAAACTTTTGCAAAAACCATTAAGGTTTTTTTTTTTAATATTGAATATTTGGGCTCATTAAAAAAAACGCGCTAGACTGACAGACCTAGAGACAAAAATAACGGTGTTCTAAGCGAAGTTTCTAACAATACCTTGTTTTCTGTTGTTAAGCCCGTATCTCTCGACGAAACTGAAAGGAAGCATATGTCACAAAATCATTTTGTTATATGATAAGATATAATCTCAAGTCGGGGTAAAGCTGCGCTTACATACAGTCGTGAATGCAATGTTGAACAGCTGTCTTTCCTCAGTCTATTGACTACTGTTTAGATTTCATGTGATTTCTCAATGCGGTGGTAATATTGTGATAACCCAGTTTCATTAATTTGACCAAAAGTAATTCCATTTCGTAAGATCATGTATAGTTCCAAACTTCGCGAGGCAGACGACATGTCAACAAATACAATCAACTTGTTTAATATGCTCCACAGCGTCACCCAGTGCATTTAATTATAACTGAATTAGTGCTTAAATTTTTCAGGGATTAACTGATATTTATCCTGACATTTTAATATGTCTATGTCATTGTTTTGTCTCAAGATGCACACCAATACTGTTTTTTATACGGCGCAATTATAAAAGCTACTTAAATGTCCTAACTAAACAATGCATTATCCTGACTTAGTCTTAAACCTCACTTTTAAACTAAACCTTAATATTTTAAGTATCATAACTAGTAAAGCTTTAAATGGCAATGAAAATTAATCAAGTTTACATACATTTTGCAGAATCTTTAAATTGTACATTAACAAGAGACTTAAACATGTTCAAGTTCACTTTATTAATATTGCAAAATTACAACAGCCACTAGACTGACCAAACAAGAGTCGCAAACCTATTAGCTTTGCCAAATGTTAAAATTAAAAACATGAGTTTAAAATATTTAAAACTTTTTTCCAAAGCCAAAATAGGTTTAAAACATTTAAATAAAATAAAAATGTAAATAATAAATAAAAAAAATTAAAACATTAGCTTTGCTCAAATCATGTTATGTAAATCATTTTATGAAAAAAAACAACATTTTATTAACCATTTAATCTTCTTTACAGATCTTGAAACTCCTAGCAACAGTTTGCGACATTGATGCGGCAAGCTCCATGGTCAGCGTTCGGGACTCCACAAGTGAGGTCAAGTCCTGCCTACTAGGAGACCAAACAGGGACAATTAAATTGTCCTTGTGGGATGGTCAAATGGACCGCGTACAATTGGGTAAAACGTACATGTTCACAAATTTGTCAACCAGATCGTTTAACGGCAAAACCACATTGACAACCACCCGGAGCACCACCATAATACACAGCAGCACAACGATCACATTGCCCAACACATCAAACACAAACGATTTTGAGAGCCAAAAAAAACACACTAACAGAAACAGTGGAAGGCAGTACAATCACGATAAAAAAAACTGTGTCCCAAGTGTCACAGTACACAACAATCAATCAATATAAAGAGAACTTCCACAGGTGTACCACCTGCAAAATTCTCAGAAAAAATTCCAGCTACATTACAAAATATAATGGAGTGCTGCTTTTTAAAATTGGACAGGATGAGCTGTCACTCGGCCATCCCAAATTCTGTCCTCACAAATTTTATTCGCAAAGAAAAAGACATGACCTTTCTTGATGCGCAGGACATAGAGGAGTATCTTCTCACCTGTGGGCCTGTGAGTGTGAATTACACAAATGATAACCGTATAATGGAAATCAAGAAAGCAATTTGTGAAACTGAACTCACATCAGAAGAGACGCTTGAGCAGGAACTTTGCTCAGTAACCGATGCAGTCTCATTACCGTCAACATCCACGAGAACAAAACCAGGTGAAAAAAGGCCTGCTGAACCTGAAACAAAACAAACACAACCCCTTGAAAACTAACCATAACTTACCATATTAAAGGAATAGTTCACCCAACAATTGCAATTTACATGATTTACTCACCCTTATGTTATTCCAAACCTGCATGTGTGTGTTTCTTCTGGTGAACTCAGTTTGAAAAATGATGGTAACCAAACGATCAGTAGTCATATTCCAAAGTATATCTTTTTTTTTAACGGGGGCTGTCAACTGTTTGGTTATCAGCATTCTTCAAACTATATTCTCTGCGTTCAACTGGAGAAACAAATACATGCAGGTTTAGAACAAAAAGGCGAGGACATGACAAAATGTAAATTTTTTGGTGAACTATCCCTTTAAGCTTTACATGACAGACAAAAACGAAGTCCAATTCATGACCATGTTATTTCTTTTTCTTTAATAAGTACAATTAGTCGGTTTTTAATATGTATCTTATTTTTTTAAAAGTCTGATAAGCTTTTTTTTTTAATTGTTAAATTTCACATTTATTGCTACTGTAAAAAAAATCCTGTTTTACATGTTCATTATAAAACGTTTTTGTTCAGTCACTAATTGTTACACTTTCATTTCAAGTTCATATACAAACTTTTGTTCAGTCACTAATTGTTACACTTTCATTTCATGTTCATAATTCATATAAAAACTTTTGTTCAGTCACTGTAATTGTTACACCTTGATTTATAGTATGTTGTTGTAAATTATTTAAATATGTTTTACCCTGCAATAAAACGATTTAATTCCAATTTCTGAAACTGTAAACTTCTTACAATCATACATGTGTTCTAAGACAGTGGTTCCCAAACCTGTCCTCAAGGTACCCCGACACTGCACGTTTTCTTTATCTCCCAAATCAAACACACCTGATTCAACTCATTAGCTCATTATCACATGGGTTAACGAGCTGATGAGTTGAATCAGGTTATTAGCCTAATAATATGGCTTATATTATTACGCGAATTCTGCTTACTAATATTGTTCTTCTCAAAACTTTTTGTGTGTGTAAGCATATTTAATTGAGTTAACAAGAAACATATTAACACAATAATTTTTAAAATGAAGTAAGCCAGTGAGTGGTACTCTGCTACCACCTAGTGGTTAAAATAATATTTGCTAGTAGTAAATACTAATATAGTTCTCTTTTTCACATTTTGACTTTATAAAATAACTATTCTAACATTTACAATCACTTTTTGTCAAAATTCATCACATCATTTCCATTCAAATATTACTTTGGATAACATGCCACAAAAAACCTCAAAATGTTCTAAAGAAGGAATTTGCAGAAAATATTGTTAGCCATCATATATTTAAAAAACTAAATCTACAACAAATATGTGTCTCTCTCTGTGTGTGTGTGTGCGTGTGTGTGTGTGTGTGTGTGAGCAAATGTCTACATATGAGTGCAAAAGCACCTGTGAAAACACTTTATTAATAAGTAGAATGGCCAGCAGAGGGCAGTAGAAGACCACTTACTGGCTCACTTTCACTTTGATAGACTTGTTTTTCACCAGTATTCTGCACTAAAGCAAACCAGTTTTCCATGTTAACTATTATAACAAAATCATTTTTTGTCAGAGTTTATCAATTCATTTTTATTGACACTTCACATCAATGCAGCAATCTGGTAAATCATGGTAAATCACGATAGAAACATGGTAATTCATAGTAAATAATACTATTACATGGTGTATCATGGTAAATCATGCTAGAATCCTGGTAAGTCATTCTAGAATGTGGCATATCATGGTAAATCTTCCTATAACATGGTAAATCATGGTAAACTATGGTAAATCATGCTAGAATCGTATTAAATCATACTAGAATGTGTTCAATTGTGGTAAACCATGCTAGAACAGGCTAAATCATGGTGAATCACACTAGAACTTGCTATATCATGGTAAACTATGGTAAATCATGCTAGATTCATGGTAAATTATATTGGAACATGGTAAATCATGAAAAATCACACTAAATTTGGTGTATGATGGTAAATCATGCTAAAACATGGTCTATTCCATCTATGATGTCAGTGGTTAATGCTTGCTACATAAAACTTAATGTCTTTTGATGCTTTTGTGCTTAACGGCCTTTAAAGGCCTTAGCTGCTTGAACACCGCTAAATGCTGCTTGCAGCTTTAATTAGGTGTTCAAGCACGAAGTGCTGAAAACCTATTGTAATTGTACTGATTTTTATTATTATTATTATTATTATTATTATTTTTCTTCTGCCGTAAAACGCATCGTGCAGCCCAAACCGTAAATGCTAGAGACTTGAAACTTTGTCAGATGGTAGTACAAAAATCGAGGAGAGGTTCAGAGAGTATGAGCCCGATTGGCCCATAGGTGGCGCTATAACAACCAATTGCGCGAAACTGCTCATAACTCTTAAACCGTATGTCGTAGACTCAAGTGTCTTATATCAGTGGAAAGCTGAAAGCCTGGAGAACAAAACGTATATCTCCGATTTCATTTCCGCCATGATAGATTTTCCGCCATTTTGAATTTTGTCAAAAAACTACTTTTGCAAACTAGTCCCTGGTTTTTCACCCGATTGGAACCAAACCAGTGCAGAAATGTTCTCTGGAGTCTGAATATCAATAATTATTGAAAAAAATATGAAATTTTGATTAACGGTTGCTAGGGGGCGCAAAATGAACGTTGTGGGAGGAGCCTATTTTACTAAAACGGCTTTAACTCCAGAAGTAAATGAGATAGGTTGATCAAACTTGGCACATATGTGTATAAGGACAGTCTGGGGTCACAGTAAAAAAATCGCGACGATCGATCACTAGGTGGCGCTATAACATCAAAAAAACATAAAAAGGGGTGTGGCCACCTGACCGTTAGTCCGATTGACTTGAAAATTGGTATGCAGTGTCTTGGTCCAAGGCCCCATGTATGTGTATAAGGATATTGGCGTATCTCAAAAAACATGGCCGCCATCGGCCAATGAAGTTTGAGCACCTATGAGACGAGGTTAACGGAGGCCGATCAGAACGAAACTCAATGGGCACGTTCGACTCATGGCCCAAGAGGTCTGTAAGAGTTTTGAAAGAAATCGGCCACTAGTTGGCGCTAACGAGTTTTAAGGCTCTGTAATCACGTGGTGTTACACACATCCCCACGAAATACATCTCATTTGATAGATCTCCTCATGCTGAACAACTTTGCCTCTAGAACCATTGCTGTCAATCAAATCGTTCATTAAATATTCATGAATATGTTAAAAACCTACTTTTGCGAACTAGTCCCTGGTTTTTCGCCCGATCGGAACCAGACCAGTCTAGGACAATTCTCTGGACTCTCTAGATCAATAATTATTGAAAAAAAGTTGAAATTTTCCCTATAACAGAGTCATTTAGAAAGTGGGTGTGGCAAAATACACTGAAAAGCCTATAAAACCTACAAAAAAACTCAGAACTTCACGAAAATTGATGAGCTTATGTGACATAACATGCTAAAGAAGCATGCAAAATGATATGGAGATCGGACCATAGGTGGTGCTATAACTGTTAAAAAGCTTTAAAACCATATACTTCCTATGGTAAATTGCCTGTATTGGCTGCAAATGGTGTTTTCCATCTATGATCATATAATGTTCATATTATAATGTTCAAAACCAGTGCAGTACAATTCTCTGGACTCTCTAGATCAATAATTATCAGAAAAGGCATAACTTCTTCATTTGGATGGCTATAATAGGGTCACTTCAATATGTAGCCTTGACCAAGTGTCCCCAAATGCCTATATCTCTTCAATGAATGCTCAGATCTTCTTAAAATCAAGTCAGAACATGTGACACATGACTCTAAACAAGCATGATACATTTCAGACAGATCGGACAAAATATGCCTCTATAACAGTTAAAATAGGTGAAAATGATATGAATATAATGGCATATTAAGCCAATAAGTGGTCTTCTACTGCCCCCTTCTGTTTTAAATAGTCATTTTGTCATACTACTAGCTAAGATTATTCGATAATTCTTATTTACACTTTATAAAATCACTATTTTAACATTTACACTCACATTTAGTCAAAATTCATCTATTGAAGTATTATTACTGACTATTGTAGTACATTTAGAAATGTGAATCCTGAAGGAGACTTGCAGTAAACATTTTGTTTTTCCATCACATAGTTCAAAATGTCTGTATATACAACAGAATATGTGTGTCTTGTCCTTGATTTATGAATAAATGTGGAATAATCTGATAAATAGTTTACAAAGACATTATTTGAAATGCTTATAGACCATTAAAGTATATTTTCATAATGACACATCCCAATAGCATTGAAAAAAAAACAACAACACCATTTGTCTTTGTGTGTGTGTGTGTGTGTGTGTGTGTGTGTGTGTGTGTGTGTGTGTGTGTGTGTGTGTGTGTGTGTGTGTGTGTGTGTGTGTGTGTGTCAGCAAATGTCTACCTATGAGTGCAAAATTACCTGTGAAAACACTTTATTAATAAGTAGAATGGCCAGCAGAGGGCAGTAGAAGACCACTTACTGGCTCACTTTCACTTTGATAGACTTGATTTTCACCAGTATTCTGCACTAAAGCAAACCAGTTTTCCATGTTAACTATTATAACAAAATCATTTTTTGTCAGAGTTTATCACTTCATTTTTACTGACACTTGCTAGCAATGTGGTAAATCTCGCTAGAAACATGGTAAATCATAGTAAATAATACTAGAATGAGGTGTATAATGGTACATCATGGTAGAACATGGTAAATCAATGTAAAATATGGTAAATCATGATAAACTATGGTAAATCATGGTAAATCATACAAGAACATGGTATATCATAAATCAGGCTAGAATCATACTAAATCATACATGCTCCGAGTTTCAAGAGCAGCTTTTCGTTTCCAAGATATAAGTGAAAAAACAAATTCCCATTTCTTCATTTTGCCCTAAACCTAAAAACCATGTTCTCAATTGTGCTGTAATTATAATTAATGTGAACCCCGAAAAGGGTGTTACAAAAAGGAGACTACCACTAAGGATTTTAATACCTATTATTTATTTATAAATCTGGTTTTGCCCAGTGTTAGTAACATGTCTATATATTGTTTGCACAAAGTAGAAACTTCCCAAAACATTCTACATGTGGAGAACAAGTCATTTTGAAGAATTGTGAAACATTTCATGGATTTTTAATGCTCAGAGGGCTGACAGTAAATTCTAAACAATGAATCACGTCAACTATAAGATGGAGGCTGTAATACCACTGTTGTCCACCAGAGGGAGCAACAGGATTAGACATATTTCATCTTTTTATCAGCTTTCAGCATTGGCCAACAAAACAAATGCTTAAAGCTATTTTTTATTATTTTGATGCAGTGGTAATATAGTTTTATATTATCAGACCACAAAGAAACATGTGAAATGTTAATAGACCATTAAAAGATATTTTCACAATAACATCTTAAAAACACAAACTGTGTGTGTGTGTGTGTGTGTGTGTGTGTGTGTGTGTGTGTGTGTGTGTGTGTGTGTGTGTGTGTGTGTGTGTGTGTTTGTGTGTGTGTGTGTGAGAGAGCTAGTCCCTGGTTTTTCGCCCGATCGGAACCAGACCAGTCTAGGACAATTCTCTGGACTCTCTAGATCAATAATTATTGAAAAAAAGTTGAAATTTTTCCTTTGGTTTACTATAACAGAGTCATTTAGAAAGTGGGTGTGGCAAAATACACTGAAAAGCCTATAAAACCTACAAAAAAACTCAGAACTTCACGAAAATTGATGAGCTTATGTGACATAACATGCTAAAGAAGCATGCAAAATGATATGGAGATCGGACCATAGGTGGTGCTATAACTGTTAAAAAGCTTTAAAACCATATACTTCCTATGGTAAATTGCCTGTATTGGCTGCAAATGGTGTTTTCCATCTATGATCATATAATGTTCATATCATAATGTTCAAAACCAGTGCAGTACAATTCTCTGGACTCTCTAGATCAATAATTATCAGAAAAGGCATAACTTCTTCATTTGGATGGCTATAATAGGGTCACTTCAATATGTAGCCTTGACCAAGTGTCCCCAAATGCCTATATCTCTTCAATGAATGCTCAGATCTTCTTAAAATCAAGTCAGAACATGTGACACATGACTCTAAACAAGCATGATACATTTCAGACAGATCGGACAAAATATGCCTCTATAACAGTTAAAATAGGTGAAAATGATATGAATATAATGGCATATTAAGCCAATAAGTGGTCTTCTACTGCCCCCTTCTGTTTTAAATAGTCATTTTGTCATACTACTAGCTAAGATTATTCGATAATTCTTATTTACACTTTATAAAATCACTATTTTAACATTTACACTCACATTTAGTCAAAATTCATCTATTGAAGTATTATTACTGACTATTGTAGTACATTTAGAAATGTGAATCCTGAAGGAGACTTGCAGTAAACATTTTGTTTTTCCATCACATAGTTCAAAATGTCTGTATATACAACAGAATATGTGTGTCTTGTCCTAGATTTCTGAATAAATGTTGAATAATCTGATAAATAGTTTACAAAGACATTATTTGAAATGCTTATAGACCATTAAAGTATATTTTCATAATGACACATCCCAATAGCATTGAAAAAAAACAACAACACCATTTGTCTTTGTGTGTGTGTGTGTGTGTGTGTGTGTGTGTGTGTGTGTGTGTCAGCAAATGTCTACCTATGAGTGCAAAGTTACCTGTGAAAACACTTTATTAATAAGTAGAATGGCCAGCAGAGGGCAGTAGAGGACCACTTACTGGCTCACTTTCACTTTGATAGACTTGATTTTCACCAGTATTCTGCACTAAAGCAAACCAGTTTTCCATGTTAACTATTATAACAAAATCATTTTTTGTCACATTTTATCGCTTCATTTTTATTGACACTTCACATCAATGCAGTAATGTGGTAAATCATGGTAAATCACGATAGAAACATGGTAAATCATAGTAAATAATACTATTACATGGTGTATCATGGTAAATCATGCTAGAATCCTGGTAAGTCATTCTAGAATGCGGCATATCATGGTAAATTATCCTATAACATGGTAAATCATGGTAAACTATGGTAAATCATGCTAGAATCGTATTAAATCATACTAGAATGTGTTCAATTGTGGTAAACCATGCTATAATAGGGTAAATCATGGTGAATCACACTAGAACTTGCTATATCATGGTAAACTATGGTAAATCATGCTAAAACATGGTCTATTCCATCTATGATGTCAGTGGTTAATGCTTGCTACATAAAACTTAATGTCTTTTGATGCTTTTGTGCTTAACGGCCTTAAAGGCCTTAGCTGCTTGAACACCGCTAAATGCTGCTTGCAGCTTTAATTAGGTGTTCAAGCACGAAGTGCTGAAAACCTATTGTATTTGTGCTGATTTTTATTATTATTATTATTATTATTATTCTGCCGTAAAACGCATCGTGCAGCCCAAACCGTAAGTGCTAGAGACTTGAAACTTTGTCAGATGGTAGTACAAAAATCGAGGAGAGGTTATCAAATTATGAGCCCGTTTGGCCCATAGGTGGCGCTATAGCAACCAATTGCGCGAAACTGCTCATAACTCCTAAACCGTATGTCGTAGACTCAAGTGTCTTATATCAGTGGAAAGCTGAAAACCTGGAGAACAAAACGTATATCTCCGATTTCATTTCCGCCATGATTGATTTTCCGCCATTTTGAATTTTGTCAAAAAACAACTTTTGCGAACTAGTCCCTGGTTTTTTGCCCGATCGGAACCAAACCAGTGCAGAAATGTTCTCTGGAGACTGAATATCAATAATTATCGAAAAAAAGTTGAATTTTCGATTCAGGGTCGCTAGGCGGCGCAAAATGAACGTTGTGGGCGGAGCCTATTTTACTAAAACGGCTATAACTCCAGAAGAAAATGAGATAGGTTGACCAAACTTGGCACATATGTGTATAAGGACAGTCTGGGGTCACAGTAAAAAAATCGCGACGATCGATCACTAGGTGGCGCAATAACATCAAAAAAACATAAAAAGGGGTGTGGCCACCTGACCGTTAGTCCGATTGACTTGAAAATTGGTATGCAGTGTCTTGGTCCAAGTCCCCATGTATGTGTATAAGGATATTGGCGTATCTCAAAAAACATGGCCGCCATCGGCCAATGAAGTTTGAGCACCTATGAGACGAGGTTAACGGAGGCCGATCAGAACGAAACTCAATGGGCACGTTCGACTCATGGCCCAAGAGGTCTGTAAGAGTTTTGAAAGAAATCGGCCACTAGTTGGCGCTAACGAGTTTTAAGGCTCTGTAATCACGTGGTGTTACACACATCCCCACGAAATACATCTCATTTGATAGATCTCCTCATGCTGAACAACTTTGCCTCTAGAACCATTGCTGTCAATCAAATCGTTCATTAAATATTCATGAATATGTTAAAAACCTACTTTTGCAAACTAGTCCCTGGTTTTTCGCCCGATCGGAACCAGACCAGTCTAGGACAATTCTCTGGACTCTCTAGATCAATAATTATTGAAAAAAAGTTGAAATTTGCCCTTTGGTTTACTATAACAGAGTCATTTAGAAAGTGGGTGTGGCAAAATACACTGAAAAGCCTATAAAACCTACAAAAAAACTCAGAACTTCACGAAAATTGATGAGCTTATGTGACATAACATGCTAAAGAAGCATGCAAAATGATATGGAGATCGGACCATAGGTGGTGCTATAACTGTTAAAAAGCTTTAAAACCATATACTTCCTATGGTAAATTGCCTGTATTGGCTGCAAATGGTGTTTTCCATCTATGATCATATAATGTTCATATCATAATGTTCAAAACCAGTGCAGTACAATTCTCTGGACTCTCTAGATCAATAATTATCAGAAAAGGCATAACTTCTTCATTTGGATGGCTATAATAGGGTCACTTCAATATGTAGCCTTGACCAAGTGTCCCCAAATGCCTATATCTCTTCAATGAATGCTCAGATCTTCTTAAAATCAAGTCAGAACATGTGACACATGACTCTAAACAAGCATGATAGATTTCAGACAGATCGGACAAAATATGCCTCATAACAGTTAAAATAGGTGAAAATGATATGAATATAATGGCATATTAAGCCAATAAGTGGTCTTCTACTGCCCCCTTCTGTTTTAAATAGTCATTTTGTCATACTACTAGCTAAGATTATTCGATAATTCTTATTTACACTTTATAAAATCACTATTTTAACATTTACACTCACATTTAGTCAAAATTCATCTATTGAAGTATTATTACTGACTATTGTAGTACATTTAGAAATGTGAATCCTGAAGGAGACTTGCAGTAAACATTTTGTTTTTCCATCACATAGTTCAAAATGTCTGTATATACAACAGAATATGTGTGTCTTGTCCTTGATTTCTGAATAAATGTTGAATAATCTGATAAATAGTTTACAAAGACATTATTTGAAATGCTTATAGACCATTAAAGTATATTTTCATAATGACACATCCCAATAGCATTGAAAAAAAAACAACAACACCATTTGTCTTTGTGTGTGTGTGTGTGTGTGTGTGTGTGTGTGTGTGTGTGTCAGCAAATGTCTACCTATGAGTGCAAAGTTACCTGTGAAAACGTCTCGGGTTATGACTATAACCCTTGTTCCCTGAGAAGGGAACGAGACACTGCGTCGAGATCGACACTTTGGGGACGCTCCCTAAGCGTGCGCCTCTGAAGTATGAATAAAACTAATCCAATCCTGATTGGTGTTGCGTCGTGACGTAACATGTGACGGCATACCCGGAAGTATAAAAGTGACGCTGTCACAACACACACTAGCCTCGCGATGAAGCAAGACGCTCAAAGGCCTCGAGGGGCGTGGCAGAACGACGCAGTGTCTCGTTCCCTTCTCAGGGAACAAGGGTTATAGTCATAACCCGAGACGTTCCCTTTCGAGGGAACTCAACACTGCGTCGAGATCGACACTTTGGGGAACGAGTGCCCACTAGGCCACGCACCGAATAGGCCTGTCCCGGAGTGAAACTGTCTAGGCACTCAGCAAGGACTGAGCACGTGTGCGCCAGGCGTACTTGGAAGGTGGAGACTGTAGAACCTGATAAAAGTATGCGGAGTAGCCCAACCGGCTGCCTCGCAGATCTCCTGTAGAGGTACTCCCGAAAGAAGGGCCCTAGAAGAAGCCATGCTTCTAGTTGAGTGGGCCCTGACGGCTAAAGGTGAAGGCAAACCGCGCACCTTGTAAGCCGCAGTAATAGCCTGGACTATCCAATTACTAATAGTCTGCTTAGATGCCGGGAGCCCCTTCTTAGGTGACCCAAAACATACTAATAACTGGTCCGACCTTCTCCAAGAAGAGGACCTCTCAAGGTACACGCTCAAAGCTCTGACGGGGCAGAGCAAATGAAGCTTCTCTTCTTCTGCCGACACATGAGGTGGAGGATGGAATGCCTGAAGGACTACAGACCGAGCTGTGTTCGAAGGAACCTTAGGCACGTAGCCCGGACTCGGGTGCAGAAAGGCCTTTACTCTGCCAGGGGCAAACTCCAAGCAAGCTGGTGTTACCGCCAGGGCTTGGAGATCTCCCACCCTCTTAAGTGAGGTAATGGCCAAGAGAAAAAACCATTTTCTGCGTTAAATCCCTAGGCGAAGCCGACTCTAGAGGTTCGAAAGGGGCCAGGGATAACCCTTCCAGAACTATAGCCAGGTCCCAAGCAGGAACTCTAGACCTGGTTGCCGGCCTCATCCTCCAAGTACCGCGGAGAAACCGAATGACCAACTGGTGCCTCCCCAGAGGCCCATCACTTAACGGGGCGTGGAAAGCTGCAATGGCTGCCACGTACACCTTAAGCGTGGAAGGGGAGAGACCCGCAGAGAACCGATCTTGAAGAAATTCCAGAACTGAAGCCACCGGGCAGTTTACTGGATCTAACTCATGTTCTCTACACCAAGTGGCAAAAACATTCCACTTGAGGCCATACAATCTCCTAGTAGACGGAGCTCTGGAGCTAAGTATAGTTTCAACCACTCCAGCTGATAGACCAGCATTCAGGTACTGAACCCCCTCAGAGGCCAGACCCACAATTTCCACAGCTCTGGCTGAGGGTGGAGAATTGTGCCCCCCGCCTGAGACAACAGATCCCTCCTCAGAGGAATCTGCCATGGCGGAGCTATCAGGAGTGATACTATGTCCGAAAACCACACCCGGGTCGGCCACATTGGGGCAACCAGCAGAAGACTGATGCCCTCTTGACGGACCCTCTCCAGGACTCCCGGGAGCAGAGCGATCGGGGGAAAAGCGTACAGGCGAAGCCTCGGCCAGGCCTGTACCATGGCACCCAACCCCAGCGGGGCTGGAAGTGAGAGGGAGAACCAAAGTGGACAGTGGGACGTCTCTCGAGACGCAAACAGATCCACTTCCATTGGTCCAAACCTCTCCCATATCAACTTCACCACGTCTGGATGAAGTCTCCATTCCCCGGGCCTCAGCCCCTGCCTCGACAGGATGTCTGCTCCCTGATTCTGAACCCCCGGAATATACATTGCCTTGATGGACAGTATTTTCCCCTGGGACCAAAGAATAATCTGATGCGCCAGTCTGCACAGAGGGCGCGATCTGAGTCCCCCTTGTCGGTTCAGATTGGATACCACCGACGTATTGTCGGATCGTACTAAGACATGGTAACCCTTGATGTCTGGGAGGAAGCTCCTCAAAGCCCTGAACACAGCCATCATCTCTAGGCAGTTTATATGCCAAGAACGATGATGGTCCTGCCACAGACCCCTGGCAAAGCGGCCGTCCATGACCGCGCCCCAGCCCGTGAGGGAAGCGTCTGTCGAAACGGATTTCCGGCGACATGACGCTCCCAACACCGGCCCTTGGGATAGGAACCCAGGTTTCTTCCATATTTGCAGAGAACGAAGGCATTTGCGCGTTACTCTGATTAAACGAAACGGATTCCCCTTGGGAGAAAACCCCTTGGTTTTCAACCACCACTGAAGGGGCCTCATGTGCAGAAGGCCCAAAGGAATAACGTTGGATGCCGCTGCCATGAGACCCAGCATTCTTTGAAATTGCTTTACAGTGATGGCCTGGCCCAGCCTTAACCCAGATACCATCGCCAGAATTGACTCGACACGTGCGGGAGACATTCGTGCCTGCATCGTAATCGAGCTCCACACGATTCCCAAAAATATCGTGGACTGGGATGGTTCTAGCACACTCTTTTTTACATTGAGTCTCAACCCTAATTTCTGAATGTGGCCAAGGACGACATCTCGATGCCGAACTGCCATTTCTCGAGACTGGGCCAGAATGAGCCAGTCGTCGAGATAATTCAATATACGGATGCCTTGAAGTCTCAGTGGAGCAAGGGCTACATCCATACACTTGGTGAATGTACGGGGAGAGAGTGCTAGGCCGAACGGAAGGACCCGATATTGGTAAGCTTCGCCCCCGAAAGCGAACCTCAGGTATCTCCTGTGACATGGAAGGATGGAGATGTGAAAATAGGCGTCTTTTAGATCTATCGTGACAAACCAGTCCTCGGATCTGATTTGCCTCACGATTGCAGGAATGGTTAACATCTTGAACCTGAACCTCCTCAGAGATCGGTTCAAAACCCTGAGATCTAGAATTGGCCTTAACCCCCCCATCCTTCTTTGGAACTATAAAGTACCGGCTGTAAAACCCGGACTCCCTGTCTAAAGGATGAACACGTTCTATGGCTTCCTTTAGCAGCAAAGTCTGCACTTCCTGTTCCATCACCTGAGCCTGCTCTGGAAGTACTGCAGTTTGCACCACCCCAGAAAACTTGGGGGGGCGGCACGCAAACTGCAGTCTGTATCCGGATTTTATTATATGCAGGACCCATGCAGATATGTTGGGAAGATGATACCATGCCTCTACAAAATCTACTAGGGGTACCAGCCTCTCGAGACTGGCCTCTGGTGTTCTTTGAGCATCTTTCTCGACTGCCTGAAGCGGAATACCGGCAGGCTGTAGTCGATGCGGTTCTTTTAACCATAACTGATGCTTTACTAGATAATTTTCGCTGGAAAGAGATGCGGCCCGAAGCGTCGTTGACGGCGGGCAACCTACATCGTTTCCTAGAGGGCTCCGCTGCGAGAACAACCTCGGTTGTCCTGCAGTGGAGGGGACCGCCCTCAGAGGTCCTACCATTCCGGTCAGGACCTCTTTCCCGAAGTCCTCCTAGCCTGGATGACTTCCCTCAGGTCACCCCTCTGGCTGGAGGACTTCGATTTTTGAGAGCGCTTCCTCTGTTGCCAGGCTCCAGGAGGAGGGGCTCTAGAGGAAACGCTCTCTTTCTGCTCTGCCCCGGTGAGAATGGCTGGTTGCTGGCTGGGGCTGATCGCTCGGCCCCACCCTACTTGACTTGGACTTAGCCTTACGGGGGAGGTACTGCTGGAACGCCGCAGATTGCTTCTTCGCCTCCTGAAACCTGTCGACGACCGAAGTAACGGCGTCGCCAAACAGGCCAGAAGGCGAGAGCGGCGCATCCAGCAGAAAAGCCCTATCCTTGTCTTTTATGCCAGATAGGTTCAGCCACAGATGCCTCTCCGTAGCCACCATGGCTGCCATAGAGCGGCCAATGGCACGGGCCGTCTCTTTTGTGGCCCGGAGAGACAAATCTGTGGCTTTTCTCAACTCCGCAATATCCTGAGGAGTTGGCCCCTCCCCCTCGTCCAAATCTTTCAGGAGGTCGGCCTGGTATGCCTGCAAGACAGCCATCGTGTGCAGACATGAACCAGCCCGACCTGCCGCCATGTAAGCCCTGCCTATCAAAGCTGATGTATCTCTGCAAGGCTTACTAGGCAGCACCGGGGTTTTTAGGGAAGACGCCGATTCAGGGGAAAGATAACCCGCTAAAGCATCTTCTACTTTCGGCATCTTCCCATAACCCTTGTCCCGTGCCCCCATAATATTACTATAATCCACCATACTGGGACTGGAGACACGAGACGAGTGCGGTTTATCCCACGATCTCGAGATTTCAGAATGGAGATCGGGGAAAAACGGCAAACCCCGGCGCTGAGGTTGTGCTCTCTGCTGCAGGAAACGCTCATCAAGCTTGCTTTTCGCCTGCGTTCCCTGCTCATGATGTGGCCAGCTAATATTGAGTCTGGCCACTGCACGAGTCACAACCTCAACCAGCTCCTCATAGGCTTGGCCGTGAACTGGCGCGCCAAAGTCACGGTCATCCGCATCAATACTCAGCACATCTACTTCCTCAGAAGCAGAGAGCTGAAGCATTGGGACCTGATCGTGGGCAGGAGAAGCCGCGATGCGGGCTCCTGGACCACTCTCAGGGGCTACGGGATCCTCAGACGAAGAATGAGAAGGTGCCTCAGCAGCCTCATTCTCATCTAAAAGATCCCGCTGCGAGCCCCACGATCTCAATCGCCGCGCCGCCTCAACAGACGCGGGACCAGAACCGTGGGGAGCGCGAGCCTGACCGTGCTCATCAAAGCACGCCAGCCGGGAGCGCAGCACTCTAATGGGTAGTGCTTCACAGTGAACACAAGCAGCTCCCTCGAGAGCTGCCCGTGCGTGCTGCGCTCCCAAACAATTCACACACAAAGAGTGTGTATCCCCACCCGTAATAAAGCGAGGGCAAGGATGCACACACTTCCTGAATTGTTCGCTGGCCATCATACAATATATATATATAGATATGATAAGAGACAAACAACACCAAATAGACAGACAGTTTTTCAACACAGAGCGCTTGCTGAAGAGCGAAAGCTAGTGTGTGTTGTGACAGCGTCACTTTTATACTTCCGGGTATGCCGTCACATGTTACGTCACGACGCAACACCAATCAGGATTGGATTAGTTTTATTCATACTTCAGAGGCGCACGCTTAGGGAGCGTCCCCAAAGTGTCGATCTCGACGCAGTGTTGAGTTCCCTCGAAAGGGAACACTTTATTAATAAGTAGAATGGCCAGCAGAGGGCAGTAGAGGACCACTTACTGGCTCACTTTCACTTTGATAGACTTGATTTTCACCAGTATTCTGCACTAAAGCAAACCAGTTTTCCATGTTAACTATTATAACAAAATCATTTTTTGTCACATTTTATCGCTTCATTTTTATTGACACTTCACATCAATGCAGTAATGTGGTAAATCATGGTAAATCACGATAGAAACATGGTAAATCATAGTAAATAATACTATTACATGGTGTATCATGGTAAATCATGCTAGAATCCTGGTAAGTCATTCTAGAATGCGGCATATCATGGTAAATTATCCTATAACATGGTAAATCATGGTAAACTATGGTAAATCATGCTAGAATCGTATTAAATCATACTAGAATGTGTTCAATTGTGGTAAACCATGCTATAATAGGGTAAATCATGGTGAATCACACTAGAACTTGCTATATCATGGTAAACTATGGTAAATCATGCTAAAACATGGTCTATTCCATCTATGATGTCAGTGGTTAATGCTTGCTACATAAAACTTAATGTCTTTTGATGCTTTTGTGCTTAACGGCCTTAAAGGCCTTAGCTGCTTGAACACCGCTAAATGCTGCTTGCAGCTTTAATTATTATTATTATTATTATTATTATTTTTCTTCTGCCGTAAAACGCATCGTGCAGCCCAAACCGTAAGTGCTAGAGACTTGAAACTTTGTCAGATGGTAGTATAAAAATCGAGGAGAGGTTATCAAATAATGAGCCCGATTGGCCCATAGGTGGCGCTATAGCAACCAATTGCGCGAAACTGCTCATAACTCCTAAACCGTATGTCGTAGACTCAAGTTTCTTATATCAGTGGAAAGCTGAAAACCTGGAGAACAAAACGTTTATCTCCGATTTCATTTCCGCCATGATGGATTTTCCGCCATTTTGAATTATGTCAAAAAACTACTTTTGCAAACTAGTCCCTGGTTTTTTGCCCGATCGGAACCAAACCAGTGCAGAAATGTTCTCTGGAGTCTGAATATCAATAATTATCGAAAAAAAGTTGAAATTTCGATTCAGGGTTGCTAGGGGTTGCAAAATGAACGTTGTGGGCGGAGCCTATTTTACTAAAACGGCTATAACTCCAGAAGAAAATGAGATAGGTTGACCAAACTTGGCACATATGTGTATAAGGACAGTCTGGGGTCACAGTAAAAAAATCGCGACGATCGAACACTAGGTGGCGCTTTAACATCAAAAAAACATAAAAAGGGGTGTGGCCACCTGACCGTTAGTCCAATTGACTTGAAAATTGGTATGCAGTGTCTTGGTCCAAGGCCCCATGTATGTGTAAAAGGATATTGGCGTATCTAAAAAAACATGGCCGCCATCGGCCAATGAAGTTTGAGCACCTATGAGATGAGGTTAACAGAGGCCGATCGGAACGAAACTCGGTGGGCATGTTCGACTCATGACCCAAGAGGTCTGTAAGAGTTTTGAAAGAAATCGGCCACTAGTTGGCGCTAACGAGTTTTAAGGCTCTGTAATCACGTGGTTTGGCACACATCCCCACGAAATACATATCATTTGATAGATCTCCTCATGTTGAACAACTTTGCCTCTACAACCATTGCTGTCAATCAAATCGTTCATTAAATATTCATGAATATGTTAAAAACCTACTTTTGCGAACTAGTCCCTGGTTTTTCGCCCGATCGGAACCAGACCAGTCTAGGACAATTCTCTGGACTCTCTAGATCAATAATTATCGAAAAAAAGTTGAACTTTGCCCTTTGGTTTGCTATAACAGGGTAATTTACAAAAGGGGCGTGGCAAAATACACTCAAAAGCCTATAAATCATAAATAAAAACTCAGAACTTCACAAAAGTTGGTCATCATATGTGACATAATGTCATGAACAAGCATGCAAAGTTTTATGGAGATCGGACCATAGGTGGCGCTATAACTGTTAAAAAGCTTTAAAACCATGTATTTCCTATGGTAAATTGCCTGTATTGGCTGTAAATGGTGTTTTCCATCTATTATGTCAGTGGTTAAATGTATGCTACATAAAACTTAACGTCTTTTGATGCTTTTGTGCTTAACGGCCTTAAAGGCCTTAATTGCTTGAACACCGATAAATGCTGCTTGCAGCTTTAATTAGGTGTTCAAGCACGAAGTGCTGAAAACCTATTGTAATTGTACTGATTTTTATTATTATTAGGTGTTCAAGCACGAAGTGCTGAAAACCTATTGTATTTGTGCTGATTTTTATTATTATTATTATTCTGCCGTAAAACGCATCGTGCAGCCCAAACCGTAAGTGCTAGAGACTTGAAACTTTGTCAGATGATAGTACAAAAATCGAGGAGAGGTTATCAAATTATGAGCCCGATTGGCCCATAGGTGGCGCTATAGCAACCAATTGCGCGAAACTGCTCATAACTCCTAAATTGTATGTTGTAGACTCAAGTGTCTTATATCAGTGGAAAGCTGAAAGCCTGGAGAACAAAACGTATATCTCCGATTTCATTTCCGCCATGATGGATTTTCCGCCATTTTGAATTTTGTCAAAAAACTACTTTTGCGAACTAGTCCCTGGTTTTTCACCCGATCGTAACCAAACCAGTGCAGAAATATTCTCTGGAGTCTGAATATAAATAATTATTGAAAAAAAGTTGAAATTTTGATTAACGGTCGCTAGGGGGCGCAAAATGAACGTTGTGGGCGGAGCCTATTTTACTAAAAAAGATATAACTCGGGAATTAAATGAGATAGGTTGACCAAACTTGGTACACATGTGTATAAGGACAGTTTGGGGTCACAGTAAAAAAATCGCGACGATCGAACACTAGGTGGCGCTATAACATCAAAAAAACATAAAAAGGGGTGTGGCCACCTGACCGTTAGTCCGATTGACTTGAAAATTGGTATGCAGTGTCTTGGTCCAAGGCCCCATGTATGTGTAAAAGGATATTGGCGTATCTCAAAAAACATGGCCGCCAAGGGCCAATGAAGTTTGAGCACCTTTGAGAAGAGGTTAACGGAGGCCGATCAGAACGAATCTCGGTGGGCATGTTCGACTCATGCCCCTAAAGGTCTGTAAGAGTTTTGAAAGAAATCGGTCACTAGTTGGCGCTAACGAGTTTTAAGGCTCTGTAATCACGTGATGTTGCACACATCCCCACAAAATACATATCATTTGATAGATCTCCTCATGCTGAACAACTTTGCCTCTGGAACCTTTGCTGTCAATCAAATCGTTCATTAAATATTCATGAATATGTTAAAAACCTACTTTTGCGAACTAGTCCCTGGTTTTTCGCCAGATCGGAACCAGACCAGTCTAGGACAATTCTCTGGACTCTCTAGATCAATAATTATTAAAAAAAAGTCGAACTTTGCCCTTTGGTTTGCTATAACAGGGTAATTTACAAAAGGGGCGTGGTAAAATACACTCAAAAGCCTATAAATCATAAATAAAAACTCAGAACTTCACAAAAATTGGTGATCATATGTGACATAATGTCAAGAACAAGCATGCAAAGTTTTATGGAAATCGGACCATAGGTGGCGCTATAACTGTTAAAAAGCTTTAAAACCATGTATTTCCTATGGTAAATTGCCTGTATTGGCTGTAAATGGTGTTTTCCATCTATTATGTCAGTGGTTAAATGTATGCTACATAAAACTTAACGTCTTTTGATGCTTTTGTGCTTAACGGCTTTAAAGGCCTTAATTGCTTGAACACCGATAAATGCTGCTTGCAGCTTTAATTATTATTATTTTTCTTCTGCCGTAAAACGCATCGTGCAGCCCAAACCGTAAATGCTAGAGACTTGAAACTTTGTCAGATGGTAGTACAAAAATCGAGGAGAGGTTCAGAGAGTATGAGCCCGATTGGCCCATAGGTGGCGCTATAGCAACCAATTGCGCGAAACTACTCATAACTCCTAAACCGTATGTCGTAGCCTCAAGTGTCTTATATCAGTGGAAAGCTGAAAGCCTGGAGAACAAAACGTATATCTCCGATTTCATTTCCGCCATGATAGATTTTCCGCCATTTTGAATTTTGTCAAAAAACTACTTTTGCGAACTAGTCCCTGGTTTTTCACCCGATTGGAACCAAACCAGTGCAGAAATGTTCTCTGGAGTCTGAATATCAATAATTATTGAAAAAAATATGAAATTTCGATTAACGTTTGCTAGGGGGCGCAAAATGAACGTTGTGGGAGGAGCCTATTTTACTAAAACGACTATAACTCCAGAAGTAAATGAGATAGGTTGACCAAACTTGGCACATATGTGTATAAGGACAGTCTTGGGTCACAGTAAAAAAATCGCGACGATCGATCACTAGGTGGCGCAATAACATAAAAAAAAACATAAAAAAGGGTGTGGCCACCTGACCGTTAGTCCGATTGACTTGAAAATTGGTATGCAGTGTCTTGGTCCAAGTCCCCATGTATGTGTATAAGGATATTGGCGTATCTCAAAAAACATGGCCGCCATCGACCAATGAAGTTTGAGCACCTATGAGACGAGGTTAACGGAGGCCGATCAGAACGAAACTCAATGGGCACGTTCGACTCATGGTCCAAGAGGTCTGTAAGAGTTTTGAAAGAAATCGGCCACTAGTTGGCGCTAACGAGTTTTATGGCTCTGTAATCACGTGGTTTGGCACACATCCCCACGAAATACATATCATTTGATAGATCTCCTCATGCTGAACAACTTTGCCTCTACAACCATTGCTGTCAATCAAATCGTTCATTAAATATTCATGAATATGTTAAAAACCTACTTTTGCGAACTAGTCCCTGGTTTTTCGCCCGATCGGAACCAGACCAGTCTAGGACAATTCTCTGGACTCTCTAGTTCAATAATTATTGAAAAAAAGTTGAACTTTGCCCTTTGGTTTGCTATAACAGGGTAATTTACAAAAGGGGCGTGGCAAAATACACTCAAAAGCCTATAAATCATAAATAAAAACTCAGAACTTCACAAAAGTTGGTCATCATATGTGACATAATGTCATGAACAAGCATGCAAAGTTTTATGGAGATCGGACCATAGGTGGCGCTATAACTGTTAAAAAGCTTTCAAACCATTTATTTCCTATGGTAAATTGCCTGTATTGGCTGTAAATGGTATGTTCCATCTATTATGTCAGTGGTTAAATGTATGCTACATAAAACTCAATGTCTTTTGATGCTTTTGTGCTTAACGGCCTTAAAGGCCTTAACTGCTTGAACACCGATAAATGCTGCTTGCAGCTTTAATTAGGTGTTCAAGCACGAAGTGCTGAAAACCTATTGTAATTGTACTGATTTTTATTATTATTATTATTATTATTATTATTATTATTATTATTTTTCTTCTGCCGTAAAACGCATCGTGCAGCCCAAACCGTATATGCTAGAGACTTGAAACTTTGTCAGATGGTAGTACAAAAATCGAGGAGAGGTTCAGAGAGTATGAGCCCGATTGGCCCATAGGTGGCGCTATAGCAACCAATTGCGCGAAACTGCTCATAACTCCTAAACCGTATGTCGTAGCCTCAAGTGTCTTATATCAGTGGAAAGCTGAAAGCCTGGAGAACAAAACGTATATCTCCGATTTCATTTCCGCCATGATGGATTTTCCGCCATTTTGAATTTTGTCAAAAAACTACTTTTGCGAACTAGTCCCTGGTTTTTCACCCGATTGGAACCAAACCAGTGCAGAAATGTTCTCTGGAGTCTGAATATCAATAATTATTGAAAAAAATATGAAATTTTGATTAACGTTTGCTAGGGGGCGCAAAATGAACGTTGTGGGAGGAGCCTATTTTACTAAAACGGCTTTAACTCCAGAAGTAAATGAGATAGGTTGACCAAACTTGGCACATATGTGTATAAGGACAGTCTGGGGTCACAGTAAAAAAATCGCGACGATCGATCACTAGGTGGCGCTATAACATCAAAAAAACATAAAAAGGGGTGTGGCCACCTGACCGTTAGTCCGATTGACTTGAAAATTGGTATGCAGTGTCTTGGTCCAAGTCCCCATGTATGTGTATAAGGATATTGGCGTATCTCAAAAAACATGGCCGCCATCGGCCAATGAAGTTTGAGCACCTATGAGACGAGGTTAACGGAGGCCGATCAGAACGAAACTCAATGGGCACGTTCGACTCATAGCCCAAGAGGTCTGTAAGAGTTTTGAAAGAAATCGGCCACTAGTTGGCGCTAACGAGTTTTAAGGCTCTGTAATCACGTGGTGTTACACACATCCCCACGAAATACATCTCATTTGATAGATCTCCTCATGCTGAACAACTTTGCCTCTAGAACCATTGCTGTCAATCAAATCGTTCATTAAATATTCATGAATATGTTAAAAACCTACTTTTGCGAACTAGTCCCTGGTTTTTCGCCCGATCGGAACCAGACCAGTCTAGGACAATTCTCTGGACTCTCTAGATCAATAATTATTGAAAAAAAGTTGAAATTTTCCCTTTGGTTTACTATAACAGAGTCATTTAGAAAGTGGGTGTGGCAAAATACACTGAAAAGCCTATAAAACCTACAAAAAAACTCAGAACTTCACGAAAATTGATGAGCTTATGTGACATAACATGCTAAAGAAGCATGCAAAATGATATGGAGATCGGACCATAGGTGGTGCTATAACTGTTAAAAAGCTTTAAAACCATATACTTCCTATGGTAAATTGCCTGTATTGGCTGCAAATGGTGTTTTCCATCTATGATCATATAATGTTCATATCATAATGTTCAAAACCAGTGCAGTACAATTCTCTGGACTCTCTAGATCAATAATTATCAGAAAAGGCATAACTTCTTCATTTGGATGGCTATAATAGGGTCACTTCAATATGTAGCCTTGACCAAGTGTCCCCAAATGCCTATATCTCTTCAATGAATGCTCAGATCTTCTTAAAATCAAGTCAGAACATGTGACACATGACTCTAAACAAGCATGATACATTTCAGACAGATCGGACAAAATATGCCTCTATAACAGTTAAAATAGGTGAAAATGATATGAATATAATGGCATATTAAGCCAATAAGTGGTCTTCTACTGCCCCCTTCTGTTTTAAATAGTCATTTTGTCATACTACTAGCTAAGATTATTCGATAATTCTTATTTACACTTTATAAAATCACTATTTTAACATTTACACTCACATTTAGTCAAAATTCATCTATTGAAGTATTATTACTGACTATTGTAGTACATTTAGAAATGTGAATCCTGAAGGAGACGTGCAGTAAACATTTTGTTTTTCCATCACATAGTTCAAAATGTCTGTATATACAACAGAATATGTGTGTCTTGTCCTAGATTTCTGAATAAATGTTGAATAATCTGATAAATAGTTTACAAAGACATTATTTGAAATGCTTATAGACCATTAAAGTATATTTTCATAATGACACATCCCAATAGCATTGAAAAAAAACAACAACACCATTTGTCTTTGTGTGTGTGTGTGTGTGTGTGTGTGTGTGTGTGTGTGTGTCAGCAAATGTCTACCTATGAGTGCAAAATTACCTGTGAAAACACTTTATTAATAAGTAGAATGGCCAGCAGAGGGCAGTAGAGGACCACTTACTGGCTCACTTTCACTTTGATAGACTTGATTTTCACCAGTATTCTGCACTAAAGCAAACCAGTTTTCCATGTTAACTATTATAACAAAATCATTTTTTGTCACATTTTATCGCTTCATTTTTATTGACACTTCACATCAATGCAGTAATGTGGTAAATCATGGTAAATCACGATAGAAACATGGTAAATCATAGTAAATAATACTATTGCATGGCATATGATGGTAAATCATCCTATAACATGGTAAATCATGGTAAACTATGGTAAATCATGCTAGAATCGTATTAAATCATACTAGAATGTGTTCAATTGTGGTAAACCATGCTATAATAGGGTAAATCATGGTGAATCACACTAGAACTTGCTATATCATGGTAAACTATGGTAAATCATGCTAAAACATGGTCTATTCCATCTATGATGTCAGTGGTTAATGCTTGCTACATAAAACTTAATGTCTTTTGATGCTTTTGTGCTTAACGGCCTTAAAGGCCTTAGCTGCTTGAACACCGCTAAATGCTGCTTGCAGCTTTAATTATTATTATTATTATTATTATTCTGCCGTAAAACGCATCGTGCAGCCCAAACCGTAAGTGCTAGAGACTTGAAACTTTGTCAGATGATAGTACAAAAATCGAGGAGAGGTTATCAAATTATGAGCCCGATTGGCCCATAGGTGGCGCTATAGCAACCAATTGCGCGAAACTGCTCATAACTCCTAAACCGTATGTCGTAGACTCAAGTGTCTTATATCAGTGGAAAGCTGAAAGCCTGGAGAACAAAACGTATATCTCCGATTTCATTTCCGCCATGATGGATTTTCCGCCATTTTGAATTTTGTCAAAAAACTACTTTTGCGAACTAGTCCCTGGTTTTTCACCCGATCGTAACCAAACCAGTGCAGAAATATTCTCTGGAGTCTGAATATAAATAATTATTGAAAAAAAGTTGAAATTTTGATTAACGGTCGCTAGGGGGCGCAAAATGAACGTTGTGGGCGGAGCCTATTTTACTAAAAAAGATATAACTCGGAATTAAATGAGATAGGTTGACCAAACTTGGTACACATGTGTATAAGGACAGTTTGGGGTCACAGTAAAAAAATCGCGACGATCGAACACTAGGTGGCGCTATAACATCAAAAAAACATAAAAAGGGGTGTGGCCACCTGACCGTTAGTCCGATTGACTTGAAAATTGGTATGCAGTGTCTTGGTCCAAGGCCCCATGTATGTGTAAAAGGATATTGGCGTATCTCAAAAAACATGGCCGCCAAGGGCCAATGAAGTTTGAGCACCTTTGAGAAGAGGTTAACGGAGGCCGATCAGAACGAATCTCGGTGGGCATGTTCGACTCATGCCCCTAAAGGTCTGTAAGAGTTTTGAAAGAAATCGGTCACTAGTTGGCGCTAACGAGTTTTATGGCTCTGTAATCACGTGATGTTGCACACATCCCCACAAAATACATATCATTTGATAGATCTCCTCATGCTGAACAACTTTGCCTCTGGAACCTTTGCTGTCAATCAAATCTTTCATTAAATATTCATGAATATGTTAAAAACCTACTTTTGCGAACTAGTCCCTGGTTTTTCGCCAGATCGGAACCAGACCAGTCTAGGACAATTCTCTGGACTCTCCAGATCAATAATTATCAAAAAAAAGTCGAACTTTGCCCTTTGGTTTGCTATAACAGGGTAATTTACAAAAGGGGCGTGGTAAAATACACTCAAAAGCCTATAAATCATAAATAAAAACTCAGAACTTCACAAAAATTGGTGATCATATGTGACATAATGTCAAGAACAAGCATGCAAAGTTTTATGGAAATCGGACCATAGGTGGCGCTATAACTGTTAAAAAGCTTTAAAACCATGTATTTCCTATGGTAAATTGCCTGTATTGGCTGTAAATGGTGTTTTCCATCTATTATGTCAGTGGTTAAATGTATGCTACATAAAACTTAACGTCTTTTGATGCTTTTGTGCTTAACGGCTTTAAAGGCCTTAATTGCTTGAACACCGATAAATGCTGCTTGCAGCTTTAATTATTATTATTATTATTATTTTTCTTCTGCCGTAAAACGCATCGTGCAGCCCAAACCGTAAATGCTAGAGACTTGAAACTTTGTCAGATGGTAGTACAAAAATCGAGGAGAGGTTCAGAGAGTATGAGCCCGATTGGCCCATAGGTGGCGCTATAGCAACCAATTGCGCGAAACTGCTCATAACTCCTAAACCGTATGTCGTTGCCTCAAGTGTCTTATATCAGTGGAAAGCTGAAAGCCTGGAGAACAAAACGTATATCTCCGATTTCATTTCCGCCATGATAGATTTTCCGCCATTTTGAATTTTGTTAAAAAACTACTTTTGTGAACTAGTCCCTGGTTTTTCACCCGATTGGAACCAAACCAGTGCAGAAATGTTCTCTGGAGTCTGAATATCAATAATTATTGAAAAAAATATGAAATTTTGATTAACGTTTGCTAGGGGGCGCAAAATGAACGTTGTGGGAGGAGCCTATTTTACTAAAACGGCTTTAACTCCAGAAGTAAATGAGATAGGTTGACCAAACTTGGCACATATGTGTATAAGGACAGTCTGGGGTCACAGTAAAAAAATCGCGACGATCGATCACTAGGTGGCGCAATAACATCAAATAAACATAAAAAGGGGTGTGGCCACCTGACCGTTAGTCCGATTGACTTGAAAATTGGTATGCAGTGTCTTGGTCCAAGTCCCCATGTATGTGTATAAGGATATTGGCGTATCTCAAAAAACATGGCCGCCATCGGCCAATGAAGTTTGAGCACCTATGAGACGAGGTTAACGGAGGCCGATCAGAACGAAACTCAATGGGCACGTTTGACTCATAGCCCAAGAGGTCTGTAAGAGTTTTGAAAGAAATCGGCCACTAGTTGGCGCTAACGAGTTTTAAGGCTCTGTAATCACGTGGTGTTACACACATCCCCACGAAATACATCTCATTTGATAGATCTCCTCATGCTGAACAACTTTGCCTCTAGAACCATTGCTGTCAATCAAATCGTTCATTAAATATTCATGAATATGTTAAAAACCTACTTTTGCGAACTAGTCCCTGGTTTTTCGCCCGATCGGAACCAGACCAGTCTAGGACAATTCTCTGGACTCTCTAGATCAATAATTATTGAAAAAAAGTTGAAATTTTCCCTTTGGTTTACTATAACAGAGTCATTTAGAAAGTGGGTGTGGCAAAATACACTGAAAAGCCTATAAAACCTACAAAAAAACTCAGAACTTCACGAAAATTGATGAGCTTATGTGACATAACATGCTAAAGAAGCATGCAAAATGATATGGAGATCGGACCATAGGTGGTGCTATAACTGTTAAAAAGCTTTAAAACCATATACTTCCTATGGTAAATTGCCTGTATTGGCTGCAAATGGTGTTTTCCATCTATGATCATATAATGTTCATATCATAATGTTCAAAACCAGTGCAGTACAATTCTCTGGACTCTCTAGATCAATAATTATCAGAAAAGGCATAACTTCTTCATTTGGATGGCTATAATAGGGTCACTTCAATATGTAGCCTTGACCAAGTGTCCCCAAATGCCTATATCTCTTCAATGAATGCTCAGATCTTCTTAAAATCAAGTCAGAACATGTGACACATGACTCTAAACAAGCATGATACATTTCAGACAGATCGGACAAAATATGCCTCTATAACAGTTAAAATAGGTGAAAATGATATGAATATAATGGCATATTAAGCCAATAAGTGGTCTTCTACTGCCCCCTTCTGTTTTAAATAGTCATTTTGTCATACTACTAGCTAAGATTATTCGATAATTCTTATTTACACTTTATAAAATCACTATTTTAACATTTACACTCACATTTAGTCAAAATTCATCTATTGAAGTATTATTACTGACTATTGTAGTACATTTAGAAATGTGAATCCTGAAGGAGACTTGCAGTAAACATTTTGTTTTTCCATCACATAGTTCAAAATGTCTGTATATACAACAGAATATGTGTGTCTTGTCCTAGATTTCTGAATAAATGTTGAATAATCTGATAAATAGTTTACAAAGACATTATTTGAAATGCTTATAGACCATTAAAGTATATTTTCATAATGACACATCCCAATAGCATTGAAAAAAAACAACAACACCATTTGTCTTTGTGTGTGTGTGTGTGTGTGTGTGTGTGTGTGTGTGTGTGTGTGTGTGTGTGTGTGTGTGTGTGTCAGCAAATGTCTACCTATGAGTGCAAAATTACCTGTGAAAACACTTTATTAATAAGTAGAATGGCCAGCAGAGGGCAGTAGAGGACCACTTACTGGCTCACTTTCACTTTGATAGACTTGATTTTCACCAGTATTCTGCACTAAAGCAAACCAGTTTTCCATGTTAACTATTATAACAAAATCATTTTTTGTCACATTTTATCGCTTCATTTTTATTGACACTTCACATCAATGCAGTAATGTGGTAAATCATGGTAAATCACGATAGAAACATGGTAAATCATAGTAAATAATACTATTGCATGGCATATGATGGTAAATCATCCTATAACATGGTAAATCATGGTAAACTATGGTAAATCATGCTAGAATCGTATTAAATCATACTAGAATGTGTTCAATTGTGGTAAACCATGCTATAATAGGGTAAATCATGGTGAATCACACTAGAACTTGCTATATCATGGTAAACTATGGTAAATCATGCTAAAACATGGTCTATTCCATCTATGATGTCAGTGGTTAATGCTTGCTACATAAAACTTAATGTCTTTTGATGCTTTTGTGCTTAACGGCCTTAAAGGCCTTAGCTGCTTGAACACCGCTAAATGCTGCTTGCAGCTTTAATTATTATTATTATTATTATTATTTTTCTTCTGCCGTAAAACGCATCGTGCAGCCCAAACCGTAAGTGCTAGAGACTTGAAACTTTGTCAGATGGTAGTACAAAAATCGAGGAGAGGTTATCAAATTATGAGCCCGATTGGCCCATAGGTGGCGCTATAGCAACCGATTGCGCAAAACTGCTCCTAACTCCTAAACCGTATGTCGTAGACTCAAGTGTCTTATATCAGTGGAAAGCTGAAAACCTGGAAAACAAAACGTATATCTCCGATTTCATTTCCGCCATGATAGATTTTCCGCCATTTTGAATTTTGTCAAAAAACTACTTTTGCGAACTAGTCCCTGGGTTTTTGCCCGATTGGAACCAAACCAGTGCAGAAATGTTCTCTGGAGTCTGAATATGAATAATTATCAAAAAAAAGTTGAATTTTCGATTCAGGGTTGCTAGGGGGCGCAAAATGAACGTTGTGGGCGGAGCCTATTTTATTAAAACGGCTATAACTCCAGAAGAAAATGAGATAGGTTGACCAAACTTGGCACATATGTGTATAAGGACAGTCTTGGGTCAGAGTAAAAAAATCGCGACGATCGAACACTAGTTGGCGCTATAACATTAAAAAAACATAAAAAGGGGTGTGGCCACCTGACCGTTAGTCCGATTGACTTGAAAATTGGTATGCAGTGTCTTGGTCCAAGGCCCCATGTATGTGTATAAGGATATTGGCGTATCTCAAAAAACATGGCCGCCATCGACCATTGAAAGTTTGAGCACCTATGAGACGAGGTTAACGGAGGCCGATCAGAACGAAACTCGATGGGCATGTTCGACTCATGCCCCTAAAGGTCTGTAAGAATTTTGAAACAAATCGGCCACTAGTTGGCGCTAACGAGTTTTAAGGCTCTGTAATCACGTGGTGTTGCACACATCCCCACGAAATACATATCATTTGATAGATCTCCTCATGCTGAACAACTTTGCCTCTAGAACCATTGCTGTCAATCAAATCGTTCATAAAATATTCATGAATACGTTAAAAACCTACTTTTGCGAACTAGTCCCTGGTTTTTCGCCCGATCGGAACCAGACCAGTCTAGGACAATTTTCTGGACTCTCTAGATCAATAATTATCAAAAAAAAGTTGAACTTTGCCTTTGGTTTGCTATAACAGGGTAATTTACAAAAGGGGCGTGGCAAAATACACTCAAAAGCCTATAAATCATAAATAAAAACTCAGAACTTCACAAAAATTGGTGATCATATGTGATATAACGTAATGAACAAGCATGCAAAGTTTTATGGAGATCGGACCATAGGTGGCGCCATAACTGTTAAAAAGCTTTAAAACCATGTATTTCCTATGGTAAATTGCCTGTATTGGCTGTAAAAGGTGTTTTCCATCTATTATGTCAGTGGTTAAATGTATGCTACATAAAACTTAACGTCTTTTGATGCTTTTGTGCTTAACGGCCTTAAAGGCCTTAACTGCTTGAACACCGCTAAATGCTGCTCGCAGCTTTAATTATTATTATTATTATTATTTTTCTTCTGCCGTAAAACGCATCGTGCAGCCCAAACCGTAAATGCTAGAGACTTGAAACTTTGTCAGATGATAGTACAAAAATCGAGGAGAGGTTCAGAGAGTATGAGCCCGATTGGCCCATAGGTGGCGCTATAGCAACCAATTGCGCGAAACTGCTCATAACTCCTAAACCGTATGTCGTAGCCTCAAGTGTCTTATATCAGTGGAAAGCTGAAAGCCTGGAGAACAAAACGTATATCTCCGATTTCATTTCCGCCATGATGGATTTTCCGCCATTTTGAATTTTGTCAAAAAACTACTTTTGCGAACTAGTCCCTGGTTTTTCACCCGATTGGAACCAAACCAGTGCAGAAATGTTCTCTGGAGTCTGAATATCAATAATTATTGAAAAAAATATGAAATTTTGATTAACGTTTGCTAGGGGGCGCAAAATGAACGTTGTGGGAGGAGCCTATTTTACTAAAACGGCTTTAACTCCAGAAGTAAATGAGAGAGGTTGACCAAACTTGGCACATATGTGTATAAGGACAGTCTGGGGTCACAGTAAAAAAATCGCGACGATCGATCACTAGGTGGCGCTATAACATCAAAAAAACATAAAAAGGGGTGTGGCCACCTGACCGTTAGTCCGATTGCCTTGAAAATTGGTATGCAGTGTCTTGGTCCAAGTCCCCATGTATGTGTATAAGGATATTGGCGTATCTCAAAAAACATGGCCGCCATCGGCCAATGAAGTTTGAGCACCTATGAGACGAGGTTAACGGAGGCCGATCAGAACGAAACTCAATGGGCACGTTCGACTCATGGCCCAAGAGGTCTGTAAGAGTTTTGAAAGAAATCGGCCACTAGTTGGCGCTAACGAGTTTTAAGGCTCCGTAATCACGTGGTGTTACACACATCCCCACGAAATACATCTCATTTGATAGATCTCCTCATGCTGAACAACTTTGCCTCTAGAACCATTGCTGTCAATCAAATCGTTCATTAAATATTCATGAATATGTTAAAAACCTACTTTTGCGAACTAGTCCCTGGTTTTTCGCCCGATCGGAACCAGACCAGTCTAGGACAATTCTCTGGACTCTCTAGATCAATAATTATTGAAAAAAAGTTGAAATTTTCCCTTTGGTTTACTATAACAGAGTCATTTAGAAAGTGGGTGTGGCAAAATACACTGAAAAGCCTATAAAACCTACAAAAAAACTCAGAACTTCACGAAAATTGATGAGCTTATGTGACATAACATGCTAAAGAAGCATGCAAAATGATATGGAGATCGGACCATAGGTGGTGCTATAACTGTTAAAAAGCTTTAAAACCATATACTTCCTATGGTAAATTGCCTGTATTGGCTGCAAATGGTGTTTTCCATCTATGATCATATAATGTTCATATCATAATGTTCAAAACCAGTGCAGTACAATTCTTTGGACTCTCTAGATCAATAATTATCAGAAAAGGCATAACTTCTTCATTTGGATGGCTATAATAGGGTCACTTCAATATGTAGCCTTGACCAAGTGTCCCCAAATGCCTATATCTCTTCAATGAATGCTCAGATCTTCTTAAAATCAAGTCAGAACATGTGACACATGACTCTAAACAAGCATGATACATTTCAGACAGATCGGACAAAATATGCCTCTATAACAGTTAAAATAGGTGAAAATGATATGAATATAATGGCATATTAAGCCAATAAGTGGTCTTCTACTGCCCCCTTCTGTTTTAAATAGTCATTTTGTCATACTACTAGCTAAGATTATTCGATAATTCTTATTTACACTTTATAAAATCACTATTTTAACATTTACACTCACATTTAGTCAAAATTCATCTATTGAAGTATTATTACTGACTATTGTAGTACATTTAGAAATGTGAATCCTGAAGGAGACTTGCAGTAAACATTTTGTTTTTCCATCACATAGTTCAAAATGTCTGTATATACAACAGAATATGTGTGTCTTGTCCTTGATTTCTGAATAAATGTGGAATAATCTGATAAATAGTTTACAAAGACATTATTTGAAATGCTTATAGACCATTAAAGTATATTTTCATAATGACACATCCCAATAGCATTGAAAAAAAACAACAACACCATTTGTCTTTGTGTTTGTGTGTGTGTGTGTGTGTGTGTGTGTGTGTGTGTGTGTGTGTGTGTGTGTGTGTGTGTGTGTGTGTGTGTGTGTGTGTGTGTGTGTGTGTCTGCAAATGTCTACCTATGAGTGCAAAATTACCTGTGAAAACACTTTATTAATAAGTAGAATGGCCAGCAGAGGGCAGTAGAAGACCACTTACTGGCTCACTTTCACTTTGATAGACTTGATTTTCACCAGTATTCTGCACTAAAGCAAACCAGTTTTCCATGTTAACTATTATAACAAAATCATTTTTTGTCAGAGTTTATCACTTCATTTTTACTGACACTTGCTAGCAATGTGGTAAATCTCGCTAGAAACATGGTAAATCATAGTAAATAATACTAGAATGAGGTGTATAATGGTACATCATGGTAGAACATGGTAAATCAATGTAAAATATGGTAAATCATGATAAACTATGGTAAATCATGGTAAATCATACAAGAACATGGTATATCATAAATCAGGCTAGAATCATACTAAATCATACATGCTCCGAGTTTCAAGAGCAGCTTTTCGTTTCCAAGATATAAGTGAAAAAACAAATTCCCATTTCTTCATTTTGCCCTAAACCTAAAAACCATGTTCTCAATTGTGCTGTAATTATAATTAATGTGAACCCCGAAAAGGGTGTTACAAAAAGGAGACTACCACTAAGGATTTTAATACCTATTATTTATTTATAAATCTGGTTTTGCCCAGTGTTAGTAACATGTCTATATATTGTTTGCACAAAGTAGAAACTTCCCAAAACATTCTACATGTGGAGAACAAGTCATTTTGAAGAATTGTGAAACATTTCATGGATTTTTAATGCTCAGAGGGCTGACAGTAAATTCTAAACAATGAATCACGTCAACTATAAGATGGAGGCTGTAATACCACTGTTGTCCACCAGAGGGAGCAACAGGATTAGACATATTTCATCTTTTTATCAGCTTTCAGCATTGGCCAACAAAACAAATGCTTAAAGCTATTTTTTATTATTTTGATGCAGTGGTAATATAGTTTTATATTATCAGACCACAAAGAAACATGTGAAATGTTAATAGACCATTAAAAGATATTTTCACAATAACATCTTAAAAACACAAACTGTGTGTGTGTGTGTGGTGTGTGTGTGTGTGTGTGTGTGTGTGTGTGTGTGTGTGTGTGTGTGTGTGTGTGTGTGTGTGTGTGTGTGTGTTTGTGTGTGTGTGTGTGTGTGAGAGAGAGAGAGCAAATGTCTACATTTGACTGCAAAAGCACAGTTAACACTTTATTAATAAGTAGAATGGCCAGCAGAGGGCAGTAGAAGACCACTTACTGGCTCACTTTCACTTTGATAGACTTGTTTTTCACCAGTATTCTGCACTAAAGCAAACCACTTTTCCATGATAACTATTATAACAAAATCATTTTTTGTCACATTTTATCACTTCATTTTTATTGACACTTCACATCATGCAGTAATGTGGTAAATCATGGTAAATCACGATAGAAACATGGTAAATCATAGTAAATAATACTATTACATGGTGTATCATGGTAAATCATGCCAGAATCCTGGTAAGTCATTTTAGAATGCGGCATATCATGGTAAATCATCCTATAACATGGTAAATCATGGTAAACTATGGTAAATCATGCTAGAATCGTATTAAATCATACTAGAATGTGTTCAATTGTGGTAAACCATGCTAGAACAGGGTAAATCATGGTGAATCACACTAGAACTTGCTATATCATGGGAAACTATGGTAAATCATGCTAGATTCATGGTAAATCATACTGGAACATGGTAAATCATGAAAAATCACACTAAATTTGGTGTATGATGGTAAATCATGCTAAAACATGGTCTATTCCATCTATGATGTCAGTGGTTAATGCTTGCTACATAAAACTTAATGTCTTTTGATGCTTTTGTGCTTAACGGCCTTTAAAGGCCTTAGCTGCTTGAACACCGCTAAATGCTGCTTGCAGCTTTAATTAGGTGTTCAAGCACGAAGTGCTGAAAACCTATTGTATTTGTGCTGATTTTTAGGTGTTCAAGCACGAAGTGCTGAAAACCTATTGTAATTGTACTGATTTTTAGGTGTTCAAGCACGAAGTGCTGAAAACCTATTGTATTTGTGCTGATTTTTATTAGGTGTTCAAGCACGAAGTGCTGAAAACCTATTGTAATTGTACTGATTTTTATTATTATTATTATTCTGCCGTAAAACGCATCGTGCAGCCCAAACCGTAAGTGCTAGAGACTTGAAACTTTGTCAGATGGTAGTACAAAAATCGAGGAGAGGTTATCAAATTATGAGCCCGATTGGCCCATAGGTGGCGCTATAGCAACCAATTGCGCAAAACTGCTCATAACTCCTAAACAGTATGTCGTAGACTCAAGTGTCTTATATCATTGGAAAGCTGGAGCCCTGAAGAAAAAAATGTATATCTCCGATTTCATTTCCGCCATGATGGATTTTCCGCCATTTTGAATTTTGTCAAAAAACTACTTTTGCGAACTAGTCCCTGGTTTTTTGTCCGATTGGAACCAAACCAGTGCAGAAATGTTTTTTGGAGTCTGAATATCAATAATTATTGAAAAAAAGTTGAATTTTCGATTCAGGGTTGCTAGGGGGCGCAAAATGAACGTTGTGGGCGGAGCCTATTTTATTAAAACGGCTATAACTCCAGAAGTAAATGAGATAGGTTGACCAAACTTGGCACATATGTGTATAAGGACAGTCTGGGGTCACAGTAAAAAAATCGCGACGATCGAACACTAGGTGGCGCTATAACATTAAAAAAACATAAAAAGGGGTGTGGCCACCTGACCGTTAGTCCGATTGACTTGAAAATTGGTATGCAGTGTCTTGGTCCAAGGCCCCATGTATGTGTATAAGGATATTGGCGTATCTCAAAAAACATGGCCGCCATCGGCCAATGAAGTTTGAGCACCTATGAGACGAGGTTAACGGAGGCCGATCGGAACGAAACTCAATGGGCACGTTCGACTCATGGCCCAAGAGGTCTGTAAGAGTTTTGAAAGAAATCGGCCACTAGTTGGCGCTAACGAGTTTTAAGGCTCCGTAATCACGTGGTGTTACACACATCCCCACGAAATACATCTCATTTGATAGATCTCCTCATGCTGAACAACTTTGCCTCTAGAACCATTGCTGTCAATCAAATCGTTCATTAAATATTCATGAATATGTTAAAAACCTACTTTTGCGAACTAGTCCCTGGTTTTTCGCCCGATCGGAACCAGACCAGTCTAGGACAATTCTCTGGACTCTCTAGATCAATAATTATTGAAAAAAAGTTGAAATTTTCCCTTTGGTTTACTATAACAGAGTCATTTAGAAAGTGGGTGTGGCAAAATACACTGAAAAGCCTATAAAACCTACAAAAAAACTCAGAACTTCACGAAAATTGATGAGCTTATGTGACATAACATGCTAAAGAAGCATGCAAAATGATATGGAGATCGGACCATAGGTGGTGCTATAACTGTTAAAAAGCTTTAAAACCATATACTTCCTATGGTAAATTGCCTGTATTGGCTGCAAATGGTGTTTTCCATCTATGATCATATAATGTTCATATCATAATGTTCAAAACCAGTGCAGTACAATTCTCTGGACTCTCTAGATCAATAATTATCAGAAAAGGCATAACTTCTTCATTTGGATGGCTATAATAGGGTCACTTCAATATGTAGCCTTGACCAAGTGTCCCCAAATGCCTATATCTCTTCAATGAATGCTCAGATCTTCTTAAAATCAAGTCAGAACATGTGACACATGACTCTAAACAAGCATGATACATTTCAGACAGATCGGACAAAATATGCCTCTATAACAGTTAAAATAGGTGAAAATGATATGAATATAATGGCATATTAAGCCAATAAGTGGTCTTCTACTGCCCCCTTCTGTTTTAAATAGTCATTTTGTCATACTACTAGCTAAGATTATTCGATAATTCTTATTTACACTTTATAAAATCACTATTTTAACATTTACACTCACATTTAGTCAAAATTCATCTATTGAAGTATTATTACTGACTATTGTAGTACATTTAGAAATGTGAATCCTGAAGGAGACTTGCAGTAAACATTTTGTTTTTCCATCACATAGTTCAAAATGTCTGTATATACAACAGAATATGTGTGTCTTGTCCTTGATTTCTGAATAAATGTTGAATAATCTGATAAATAGTTTACAAAGACATTATTTGAAATGCTTATAGACCATTAAAGTATATTTTCATAATGACACATCCCAATAGCATTGAAAAAAAACAACAACACCATTTGTCTTTGTGTGTGTGTGTGTGTGTGTGTGTGTGTGTGTGTGTGTGTGTGTGTGTGTGTGTGTGTGTGTCAGCAAATGTCTACCTATGAGTGCAAAATTACCTGTGAAAACACTTTATTAATAAGTAGAATGGCCAGCAGAGGGCAGTAGAAGACCACTTACTGGCTCACTTTCACTTTGATAGACTTGATTTTCACCAGTATTCTGCACTAAAGCAAACCAGTTTTCCATGTTAACTATTATAACAAAATCATTTTTTGTCAGAGTTTATCACTTCATTTTTACTGACACTTGCTAGCAATGTGGTAAATCTCGCTAGAAACATGGTAAATCATAGTAAATAATACTAGAATGAGGTGTATAATGGTACATCATGGTAGAACATGGTAAATCAATGTAAAATATGGTAAATCATGATAAACTATGGTAAATCATGGTAAATCATACAAGAACATGGTATATCATAAATCAGGCTAGAATCATACTAAATCATACATGCTCCGAGTTTCAAGAGCAGCTTTTCGTTTCCAAGATATAAGTGAAAAAACAAATTCCCATTTCTTCATTTTGCCCTAAACCTAAAAACCATGTTCTCAATTGTGCTGTAATTATAATTAATGTGAACCCCGAAAAGGGTGTTACAAAAAGGAGACTACCACTAAGGATTTTAATACCTATTATTTATTTATAAATCTGGTTTTGCCCAGTGTTAGTAACATGTCTATATATTGTTTGCACAAAGTAGAAACTTCCCAAAACATTCTACATGTGGAGAACAAGTCATTTTGAAGAATTGTGAAACATTTCATGGATTTTTAATGCTCAGAGGGCTGACAGTAAATTCTAAACAATGAATCACGTCAACTATAAGATGGAGGCTGTAATACCACTGTTGTCCACCAGAGGGAGCAACAGGATTAGACATATTTCATCTTTTTATCAGCTTTCAGCATTGGCCAACAAAACAAATGCTTAAAGCTATTTTTTATTATTTTGATGCAGTGGTAATATAGTTTTATATTATCAGACCACAAAGAAACATGTGAAATGTTAATAGACCATTAAAAGATATTTTCACAATAACATCTTAAAAACACAAACTGTGTGTGTGTGTGTGGTGTGTGTGTGTGTGTGTGTGTGTGTGTGTGTGTGTGTGTGTGTGTGTGTGTGTGTGTGTGTGTGTGTGTGTGTGTGTGTGTGTGTGTTTGTGTGTGTGTGTGTGTGAGAGAGAGAGAGCAAATGTCTACATTTGACTGCAAAAGCACAGTTAACACTTTATTAATAAGTAGAATGGCCAGCAGAGGGCAGTAGAAGACCACTTACTGGCTCACTTTCACTTTGATAGACTTGTTTTTCACCAGTATTCTGCACTAAAGCAAACCACTTTTCCATGATAACTATTATAACAAAATCATTTTTTGTCACATTTTATCACTTCATTTTTATTGACACTTCACATCATGCAGTAATGTGGTAAATCATGGTAAATCACGATAGAAACATGGTAAATCATAGTAAATAATACTATTACATGGTGTATCATGGTAAATCATGCCAGAATCCTGGTAAGTCATTTTAGAATGCGGCATATCATGGTAAATCATCCTATAACATGGTAAATCATGGTAAACTATGGTAAATAATGCTAGAATCGTATTAAATCATACTAGAATGTGTTCAATTGTGGTAAACCATGCTAGAACAGGGTAAATCATGGTGAATCACACTAGAACTTGCTATATCATGGGAAACTATGGTAAATCATGCTAGATTCATGGTAAATCATACTGGAACATGGTAAATCATGAAAAATCACACTAAATTTGGTGTATGATGGTAAATCATGCTAAAACATGGTCTATTCCATCTATGATGTCAGTGGTTAATGCTTGCTACATAAAACTTAATGTCTTTTGATGCTTTTGTGCTTAACGGCCTTTAAAGGCCTTAGCTGCTTGAACACCGCTAAATGCTGCTTGCAGCTTTAATTATTAGGTGTTCAAGCACGAAGTGCTGAAAACCTATTGTAATTGTACTGATTTTTATTAGGTGTTCAAGCACGAAGTGCTGAAAACCTATTGTAATTGTACTGATTTTTATTATTATTATTATTATTTTTCTTCTGCCGTAAAACGCATCGTGCAGCCCAAACCGTAAATGCTAGAGACTTGAAACTTTGTCAGATGGTAGTACAAAAATCGAGGAGAGGTTCAGAGAGTATGAGCCCGATTGGCCCATAGGTGGCGCTATAGCAACCAATTGCGCGAAACTGCTCATAACTCCTAAACCGTATGTCGTAGCCTCAAGTGTCTTATATCAGTGGAAAGCTGAAAGCCTGGAGAACAAAACGTATATCTCCGATTTCATTTCCGCCATGATAGATTTTCCGCCATTTTGAATTTTGTTAAAAAACTACTTTTGTGAACTAGTCCCTGGTTTTTCACACGATTGGAACCAAACCAGTGCAGAAATGTTCTCTGGAGTCTGAATATCAATAATTATTGAAAAAAATATGAAATTTTGATTAACGTTTGCTAGGGGGCGCAAAATGAACGTTGTGGGAGGAGCCTATTTTACTAAAACGGCTTTAACTCCAGAAGTAAATGAGATAGGTTGACCAAACTTGGCACATATGTGTATAAGGACAGTCTGGGGTCACAGTAAAAAAATCGCGACGATCGATCACTAGGTGGCGCAATAACATCAAATAAACATAAAAAGGGGTGTGGCCACCTGACCGTTAGTCCGATTGACTTGAAAATTGGTATGCAGTGTCTTGGTCCAAGTCCCCATGTATGTGTATAAGGATATTGGCGTATCTCAAAAAACATGGCCGCCATCGGCCAATGAAGTTTGAGCACCTATGAGACGAGGTTAACGGAGGCCGATCAGAACGAAACTCAATGGGCACGTTTGACTCATAGCCCAAGAGGTCTGTAAGAGTTTTGAAAGAAATCGGCCACTAGTTGGCGCTAACGAGTTTTAAGGCTCTGTAATCACGTGGTGTTACACACATCCCCACGAAATACATCTCATTTGATAGATCTCCTCATGCTGAACAACTTTGCCTCTAGAACCATTGCTGTCAATCAAATCGTTCATTAAATATTCATGAATATGTTAAAAACCTACTTTTGCGAACTAGTCCCTGGTTTTTCGCCCGATCGGAACCAGACCAGTCTAGGACAATTCTCTGGACTCTCTAGATCAATAATTATTGAAAAAAAGTTGAAATTTTCCCTTTGGTTTACTATAACAGAGTCATTTAGAAAGTGGGTGTGGCAAAATACACTGAAAAGCCTATAAAACCTACAAAAAAACTCAGAACTTCACGAAAATTGATGAGCTTATGTGACATAACATGCTAAAGAAGCATGCAAAATGATATGGAGATCGGACCATAGGTGGTGCTATAACTGTTAAAAAGCTTTAAAACCATATACTTCCTATGGTAAATTGCCTGTATTGGCTGCAAATGGTGTTTTCCATCTATGATCATATAATGTTCATATCATAATGTTCAAAACCAGTGCAGTACAATTCTCTGGACTCTCTAGATCAATAATTATCAGAAAAGGCATAACTTCTTCATTTGGATGGCTATAATAGGGTCACTTCAATATGTAGCCTTGACCAAGTGTCCCCAAATGCCTATATCTCTTCAATGAATGCTCAGATCTTCTTAAAATCAAGTCAGAACATGTGACACATGACTCTAAACAAGCATGATACATTTCAGACAGATCGGACAAAATATGCCTCTATAACAGTTAAAATAGGTGAAAATGATATGAATATAATGGCATATTAAGCCAATAAGTGGTCTTCTACTGCCCCCTTCTGTTTTAAATAGTCATTTTGTCATACTACTAGCTAAGATTATTCGATAATTCTTATTTACACTTTATAAAATCACCCTTTTTAACATTTACACTCACATTTAGTCAAAATTCATCTATTGAAGTATTATTACTGACTATTGTAGTACATTTAGAAATGTGAATCCTGAAGGAGACTTGCAGTAAACATTTTGTTTTTCCATCACATAGTTCAAAATGTCTGTATATACAACAGAATATGTGTGTCTTGTCCTAGATTTCTGAATAAATGTTGAATAATCTGATAAATAGTTTACAAAGACATTATTTGAAATGCTTATAGACCATTAAAGTATATTTTCATAATGACACATCCCAATAGCATTGAAAAAAAACAACAACACCATTTGTCTTTGTGTGTGTGTGTGTGTGTGTGTGTGTGTGTGTGTGTGTCAGCAAATGTCTACCTATGAGTGCAAAATTACCTGTGAAAACACTTTATTAATAAGTAGAATGGCCAGCAGAGGGCAGTAGAGGACCACTTACTGGCTCACTTTCACTTTGATAGACTTGATTTTCACCAGTATTCTGCACTAAAGCAAACCAGTTTTCCATGTTAACTATTATAACAAAATCATTTTTTGTCACATTTTATCGCTTCATTTTTATTGACACTTCACATCAATGCAGTAATGTGGTAAATCATGGTAAATCACGATAGAAACATGGTAAATCATAGTAAATAATACTATTGCATGGCATATGATGGTAAATCATCCTATAACATGGTAAATCATGGTAAACTATGGTAAATCATGCTAGAATCGTATTAAATCATACTAGAATGTGTTCAATTGTGGTAAACCATGCTATAATAGGGTAAATCATGGTGAATCACACTAGAACTTGCTATATCATGGTAAACTATGGTAAATCATGCTAAAACATGGTCTATTCCATCTATGATGTCAGTGGTTAATGCTTGCTACATAAAACTTAATGTCTTTTGATGCTTTTGTGCTTAACGGCCTTAAAGGCCTTAGCTGCTTGAACACCGCTAAATGCTGCTTGCAGCTTTAATTATTATTATTATTATTTTTCTTCTGCCGTAAAACGCATCGTGCAGCCCAAACCGTAAGTGCTAGAGACTTGAAACTTTGTCAGATGGTAGTACAAAAATCGAGGAGAGGTTATCAAATTATGAGCCCGATTGGCCCATAGGTGGCGCTATAGCAACCAATTGCGCAAAACTGCTCCTAACTCCTAAACCGTATGTCGTAGACTCAAGTGTCTTATATCAGTGGAAAGCTGAAAACCTGGAGAACAAAACGTATATCTCCGATTTCATTTCCGCCCTGATAAATTTTCCGCCATTTTGAATTTTGTCAAAAAACTACTTTTGCGAACTAGTCCCTGGTTTTTTGCCCGATTGGAACCAAACCAGTGCAGAAATGTTCTCTGGAGACTGAATATCAATAATTATCGAAAAAAAGTTGAATTTTCGATTCAGGGTCGCTAGGGGGCGCAAAATGAACGTTGTAGGCGGAGCCTATTTTATTAAAACGGCTATAACTCCAGAAGAAAATGAGATAGGTTGACCAAACTTGGCACATATGTGTATAGGGACAGTCTGGGGTCAGAGTAAAAAATTCGCGACGATCGAACACTAGGTGGCGCTATAACATTAAAAAAAACATAAAAAAGGGTGTGGCCACCTGACCGTTAGTCCGATTGACTTGAAAATTGGTATGCAGTGTCTTGGTCCAAGGCCCCATGTATGTGATTAAGGATATTGGCGTATCTCAAAAAACATGGCCGCCATCGACCAATGAAGTTTGAGCACCTATGAGACGAGGTTAACGGAGGCCGATCGGAACGAAACTCGATGGGCATGTTCGACTCATGCCCCTAAAGGTCTGTAAGAATTTTGAAACAAATCGGCCACTAGTTGGCGCTAAAGAGTTTTATGGCTCTCTAATCACGTGGTGTTGCACACATCCCCACGAAATACATCTCATTTGATAGATCTCCTCATGCTGAACAACTTTGCCTCTAGAACCATTGCTGTCAATCAAATCGTTCATTAAATATTTATGAATATGTTAAAAACCTACTTTTGCGAACTAGTCCCTGGTTTTTCGCCAGATTGGAACCAGACCAGTCTAGGACAATTCTCTGGACTCTCTAGATCAATAATTATTGAAAAAAAATCGAACTTTGCCCTTTGGTTTGCTATAACAGGGTCATTTAAAAAAGGGGCGTGGCCAAATACACTCAACAGCCTATAAATCATAAATAAAAACTCAGAACTTCACAAAAATTGGTGATCATATGTGACATAATGTCATGAACAAGCATGCACAGTTTTATGGAGATCGGACCATAGGTGGCGCTATAACTGTTAAAAAGCTTTAAAACCATGTATTTCCTATGGTAAATTGCCTGTATTGGCTGTAAATGGTGTTTTCCATCTATTATGTCAGTGGTTAAATGTATGCTACATAAAACTTAATGTCTTTTGATGCTTTTGTTCTTAACGCCCTTAAAGGCCTTAGCTGCTTGAACACCGATAAATGCTGCTTGCAGCTTTAATTAGGTGTTCAAGCACGAAGTGCTGAAAACCTATTGTAATTGTACTGATTTTTATTATTATTATTATTATTATTATTTTTCTTCTGCCGTAAAACGCATCGTGCAGCCCAAACCGTAAATGCTAGAGACTTGAAACTTTGTCAGATGGTAGTACAAAAATCGAGGAGAGGTTCAGAGAGTATGAGCCCAATTGGCCCATAGGTGGCGCTATAGCAACCAATTGCGCGAAACTGCTCATAACTCCTAAACCGTATGTCGTAGCCTCAAGTGTCTTATATCAGTGGAAAGCTGAAAGCCTGGAGAACAAAACGTATATCTCCGATTTCATTTCCGCCATGATGGATTTTCCGCCATTTTGAATTTTGTCAAAAAACTACTTTTGCGAACTAGTCCCTGGTTTTTCACCCGATTGGAACCAAACCAGTGCAGAAATGTTCTCTGGAGTCTGAATATCAATAATTATTGAAAAAAATATGAAATTTTGATTAACGTTTGCTAGGGGGCGCAAAATGAACGTTGTGGGAGGAGCCTATTTTACTAAAACGGCTTTAACTCCAGAAGTAAATGAGATAGGTTGACCAAACTTGGCACATATGTGTATAAGGACAGTCTGGGGTCACAGTAAAAAAATCGCGACGATCGATCACTAGGTGGCGCTATAACATCAAAAAAACATAAAAAGGGGTGTGGCCACCTGACCGTTAGTCCGATTGACTTGAAAATTGGTATGCAGTGTCTTGGTCCAAGTCCCCATGTATGTGTATAAGGATATTGGCGTATCTCAAAAAACATGGCCGCCATCGGCCAATGAAGTTTGAGCACCTATGAGACGAGGTTAACGGAGGCCGATCAGAACGAAACTCAATGGGCACGTTCGACTCATGGCCCAAGAGGTCTGTAAGAGTTTTGAAAGAAATCGGCCACTAGTTGGCGCTAACGAGTTTTAAGGCTCCGTAATCACGTGGTGTTACACACATCCCCACGAAATACATCTCATTTGATAGATCTCCTCATGCTGAACAACTTTGCCTCTAGAACCATTGCTGTCAATCAAATCGTTCATTAAATATTCATGAATATGTTAAAAACCTACTTTTGCGAACTAGTCCCTGGTTTTTCGCCCGATCGGAACCAGACCAGTTTAGGACAATTCTCTGGACTCTCTAGATCAATAATTATTGAAAAAAAGTTGAAATTTTCCCTTTGGTTTACTATAACAGAGTCATTTAGAAAGTGGGTGTGGCAAAATACACTGAAAAGCCTATAAAACCTACAAAAAAACTCAGAACTTCACGAAAATTGATGAGCTTATGTGACATAACATGCTAAAGAAGCATGCAAAATGATATGGAGATCGGACCATAGGTGGTGCTATAACTGTTAAAAAGCTTTAAAACCATATACTTCCTATGGTAAATTGCCTGTATTGGCTGCAAATGGTGTTTTCCATCTATGATCATATAATGTTCATATCATAATGTTCAAAACCAGTGCAGTACAATTCTTTGGACTCTCTAGATCAATAATTATCAGAAAAGGCATAACTTCTTCATTTGGATGGCTATAATAGGGTCACTTCAATATGTAGCCTTGACCAAGTGTCCCCAAATGCCTATATCTCTTCAATGAATGCTCAGATCTTCTTAAAATCAAGTCAGAACATGTGACACATGACTCTAAACAAGCATGATACATTTCAGACAGATCGGACAAAATATGCCTCTATAACAGTTAAAATAGGTGAAAATGATATGAATATAATGGCATATTAAGCCAATAAGTGGTCTTCTACTGCCCCCTTCTGTTTTAAATAGTCATTTTGTCATACTACTAGCTAAGATTATTCGATAATTCTTATTTACACTTTATAAAATCACTATTTTAACATTTACACTCACATTTAGTCAAAATTCATCTATTGAAGTATTATTACTGACTATTGTAGTACATTTAGAAATGTGAATCCTGAAGGAGACTTGCAGTAAACATTTTGTTTTTCCATCACATAGTTCAAAATGTCTGTATATACAACAGAATATGTGTGTCTTGTCCTTGATTTCTGAATAAATGTGGAATAATCTGATAAATAGTTTACAAAGACATTATTTGAAATGCTTATAGACCATTAAAGTATATTTTCATAATGACACATCCCAATAGCATTGAAAAAAAACAACAACACCATTTGTCTTTGTGTGTGTGTGTGTGTGTGTGTGTGTGTGTGTGTGTGTGTGTGTGTGTGTGTCAGCAAATGTCTAACTATGAGTGCAAAATTACCTGTGAAAACACTTTATTAATAAGTAGAATGGCCAGCAGAGGGCAGTAGAGGACCACTTACTGGCTCACTTTCACTTTGATAGACTTGATTTTCACCAGTATTCTGCACTAAAGCAAACCAGTTTTCCATGTTAACTATTATAACAAAATCATTTTTTGTCAGAGTTTATCACTTCATTTTTACTGACACTTGCTAGCAATGTGGTAAATCTCGCTAGAAACATGGTAAATCATAGTAAATAATACTAGAATGAGGTGTATAATGGTACATCATGGTAGAACATGGTAAATCAATGTAAAATATGGTAAATCATGATAAACTATGGTAAATCATGGTAAATCATACAAGAACATGGTATATCATAAATCAGGCTAGAATCATACTAAATCATACATGCTCCGAGTTTCAAGAGCAGCTTTTCGTTTCCAAGATATAAGTGAAAAAACAAATTCCCATTTCTTCATTTTGCCCTAAACCTAAAAACCATGTTCTCAATTGTGCTGTAATTATAATTAATGTGAACCCCGAAAAGGGTGTTACAAAAAGGAGACTACCACTAAGGATTTTAATACCTATTATTTATTTATAAATCTGGTTTTGCCCAGTGTTAGTAACATGTCTATATATTGTTTGCACAAAGTAGAAACTTCCCAAAACATTCTACATGTGGAGAACAAGTCATTTTGAAGAATTGTGAAACATTTCATGGATTTTTAATGCTCAGAGGGCTGACAGTAAATTCTAAACAATGAATCACGTCAACTATAAGATGGAGGCTGTAATACCACTGTTGTCCACCAGAGGGAGCAACAGGATTAGACATATTTCATCTTTTTATCAGCTTTCAGCATTGGCCAACAAAACAAATGCTTAAAGCTATTTTTTATTATTTTGATGCAGTGGTAATATAGTTTTATATTATCAGACCACAAAGAAACATGTGAAATGTTAATAGACCATTAAAAGATATTTTCACAATAACATCTTAAAAACACAAACTGTGTGTGTGTGTGTGTGTGTGTGTGTGTGTGTGTGTGTGTGTGTGTGTGTGTGTGTGTGTGTGTGTGTGTGTGTGTGTGTGTGTGTGTGTGTGTGTGAGAGAGAGAGAGAGAGCAAATGTCTACATTTGACTGCAAAAACACAGTTAACACTTTATTAATAAGTAGAATGGCCAGCAGAGGGCAGTAGAAGACCACTTACTGGCTCACTTTCACTTTGATAGACTTGTTTTTCACCAGTATTCTGCACTAAAGCAAACCACTTTTCCATGATAACTATTATAACAAAATCATTTTTTGTCACATTTTATCACTTCATTTTTATTGACACTTCACATCATGCAGTAATGTGGTAAATCATGGTAAATCACGATAGAAACATGGTAAATCATAGTAAATAATACTATTACATGGTGTATCATGGTAAATCATGCCAGAATCCTGGTAAGTCATTTTAGAATGCGGCATATCATGGTAAATCATCCTATAACATGGTAAATCATGGTAAACTATGGTAAATAATGCTAGAATCGTATTAAATCATACTAGAATGTGTTCAATTGTGGTAAACCATGCTAGAACAGGGTAAATCATGGTGAATCACACTAGAACTTGCTATATCATGGGAAACTATGGTAAATCATGCTAGATTCATGGTAAATCATACTGGAACATGGTAAATCATGAAAAATCACACTAAATTTGGTGTATGATGGTAAATCATGCTAAAACATGGTCTATTCCATCTATGATGTCAGTGGTTAATGCTTGCTACATAAAACTTAATGTCTTTTGATGCTTTTGTGCTTAACGGCCTTTAAAGGCCTTAGCTGCTTGAACACCGCTAAATGCTGCTTGCAGCTTTAATTATTATTATTATTCTGCCGTAAAACGCATCGTGCAGCCCAAACCGTAAGTGCTAGAGACTTGAAACTTTGTCAGATGGTAGTACAAAAATCGAGGAGAGCTTATCAAAGTATGAGCCTGATTGGCCCATAGGTGGCGCTATAGCAACCAATTGCGCGAAACTGCTCATAACTCCTAAACCGTATGTTGTAGACTCAAGTGTCTTATATCAGTGGAAAGCTGAAAACCTGGAGAACAAAACGTATATCTCCGATTTCATTTCCGCCATGATGGATTTTCCGCCATTTTGAATTTTGTCAAAAAACTACTTTTGCAAACTAGTCCCTGGTTTTTTGTCCGATTGGAACCAAACTAGTGCAGAAATGTTCTCTGGAGTCCGAATATCAATAATTATCGAAAAAAAGTTGAATTTTCGATTCAGGGTCGCTAGGGGGCGCAAAATGAACGTTGTAGGCGGAGCCTATTTTATTAAAACGGCTATAACTCCAGAAGAAAATGATATAGGTTGACCAAACTTGGCACACATGTGTATAAGGACAGTCTGGGGTCAGAGTAAAAAAATCGCGACGATCGAACACTAGTTGGCGCTATAACATTAAAAAAACATAAAAAGGGGTGTGGCCACCTGACCGTTAGTCCGATTGCCTTGAAAATTGGTATGCAGTGTCTTGGTCCAAGGCCCCATGTATGTGTATAAGGATATTGGCGTATCTCAAAAAACATGGCCGCCATCGACAAATGAAGTTTGAGCACCTATGAGACGAGGTTAACGGAGGCCGATCGGAACGAAACTCGATGGGCATGTTCGACTCATGCCCCTAAAGGTCTGTAAGAATTTTGAAAGAAATCGGCCACTAGTTGGCGCTAACGAGTTTTATGGCTCTGTAATCACGTGGTGTTGCACACATCCCCACACAATGCATATCATTTGATAGATCTCCTCATGCTGAACAACTTTGCCTCTAGAACCATTGCTGTCAATCAAATCGTTCATTAAATATTTACGAATATGTTAAAAACCTACTTTTGCGAACTAGTCCCTGGTTTTTCGCCTGATGGGAACCAAACCAGTCTAGGCCTATTCTCTGGACTCTGTAGATCAATAATTATCAAAAAAAAGTTGAAACTTTGCATTTGGGTGGCTGTAACAGGGTCATTTAAAAAAGGGGCGTGGCAAAATACACTCAACAGCCTATAAATCATAAATAAAAACTCAGAACTTCACAAAAATTGGTGAGCGTATGTGAAATAACATCATTAACAAGCATGCACAGTTTTATGGAGATCGGACCATAGGTGGCGCTATAACTGTTAAAAAGCTTTAAAACCATGTATTTCCTATGGTAAATTGCATGTATTGGCTGAAAATGGTGTGTTCCATCTATGATCATATAATCTTTATATCATAATGTTCAAAATCAGAGCAGTACAATTCTCTGGACTCTCTAGATCAATAATTATCAGGAAAGGTATAACTTTTTCATTTGGATGGCTATAAAAGGTTCACATCAATATGAAGCCTTGACCAATGCTCAGATCTTCTTAAAAACATGTCAGAACATGTGACTCCAAATAAGATAAGAAATAATCCCTCTATAACAGTTAAAAAGGGGAAAATTATAAGAACATAATGGCATATTAAGCCAATAAGTGGTCTTCGACTGCCCCCTTCTGTTTAAAATAGTCATTTTGTAATATTGCTCACTTATATTGTTCTATAATTCATATTTAGACTTTATAAAATCCCTATTTTAACATTTACAATCACGTGAAGTCAAAATTGATCTATTGGAAAAGCATTGACTCAAAAACAAAACATAAAAAATTGCAGACATCCAGTTAAAACGGTGAAAATTACAATATTTAAATGAATGTAATGGTATATTAAGCCAATAAGTGGTCTTCGACTGCCCCCTTCTGTTTAAAATAGTCATTTTGTCATACTGCTCACTAATATTGTTCTATAATTCATATTTAGACTTTATAAAATCACTATTTTGACATTTACAATCACGTGAAGTCAAAATTGATCTATTTGAAAAGCATGACTAAAAAAACATCAAAAATTGCATACAGCCAGTTAAAAAGGTGAAAATTGCAATGTTTATATGAATGAAATGGTATATTAAGCCAATAAGTGGTCTTCTACTGCCCCTTCTGTTTAAAATAGTCATTTTGTCATACTGCTCACTAATATTGTTCTATAATTCATATTAGGACTTTATAAAATCCCTATTTTAACATTCACAATCACATGAATTCAAAATTGATCTAATGGAAAAATATGACTCCAAACAAACAAGAAAAATTGCAGACATCCAGTTAAAACGGTGAAAATTACAATATTTAAATGAATGTAATGGTATATTAAGCCAATAAGTGGTCTTCTACTGCCCCCTTCTGTTTAAAACAGTCATTTTGCCATACTGCTTACTAATATTGTTTTATAATTCATATTTAGACTTTATAAAATCACTATTTTGACATTTACAATAACATGTAGTCAAAATTCATCTATTGCAGAATTACTATTGATTAACAATTGTGACCCATTTTCAGGATTCTCATTTTTCAATGTAAAGGGTTTCCGTGATTTAGGCCACGCCCCCCCAGTACAAATTCACTCATAACTCGAAAACGAAAAGTCGCTGCGTGCTCAAATTTTGATGGTAAGGTCCTCTCCAGGGTCTTGATCGAAATCTATTGTCGCGGGGGTCGGTAGCGCGCCCCCGCGGATCGCTAATCTGTGAGACTCCCGACTTGAAACGGCTGTAAGTCCCGACCTGGACCAGCTAGATGCTTGTGGGGGAGCTTGTTGGAAAGAGCCCGTCCTCATCTATCTTCGAGTCGAGAATGGTGCGATTTGACCCAGGCATTCCCAAGATATAAGCCTACAAAGATATGCATTTCAACGGACATTGCTCCCGGACACGATAACCCAGCATCACCGGGATGGTCTTGTTCAACAGGGCTCCTCTAACACTATCTAAGTTCTGAGTTTCAGATTTTTCATTTTCTCGTTCCCGAGATATAAGTGAAAAACCAAATCTCCATTCATTCATTCCAACTGTATATAGTCTGTAATACCACTGTTGTCCAGTAGAGGGAGCAGCAGCATTAGACGTTTTTAATCTTTTTATCAGCTTTCAGCATTGGCTAACAAACAAACGCTTAAAGCTATTTTTTTATTAGTTTTAATATAGTTTTATATGATTACATCACAAAGAAATATGTGAAATGCTTATAGACCATTAAAAGAGATTTTCACAATAACATAAGTGTGTGTGTGTGTGTGAGAGAGAGAGAGAGCAAATATCTACATATGACTGCAAAAGCACAGTTAACACTTTATTAATAAGTAGAATGGCCAGCAGAGGGCAGTAGAAGACCACTTACTGGCTCACTTTCACTTTGATAGACTTGTTTTTCACCAGTATTCTGCACTAAAGCAAACCAGTTTTCCATGTTAACTATTATAACAAAATCATTTTTTGTCAGAGTTTATCACTTCATTTTTATTGACACTTCACATCAATGCAGTAATGTGGTAAATCATGGTAAATCACGATAGAAACATGGTAAATCATAGTAACTAATACTATTACATGGTGTATCATGGTAAATCATGCTAGAATCCTGGTAAGTCATTCTAGAATGCGGCATATCATGGTAAATCATCCTATAACATGGTCAAATAGGGTAAACTATGGTAAATCATGCTAGATTCATGGTCAATCATACTGGAACATGGTAAATCATGAAAAATCACACTAAATTTGTTGTATGATGGTAAATCATGCTAAAACATGGTCTATTCCATCTATGATGTCAGTGGTTAATGCTTGCTACATAAAACTTAATGTCTTTTGATGCTTTTGTGCTTAACGGCCTTTAAAGGCCTTAGCTGCTTGAACACCGCTAAATGCTGCTTGCAGCTTTAATTATTATTATTATTATTATTCTGCCGTAAAACGCATCGTGCAGCCCAAACCGTAAGTGCTAGAGACTTGAAACTTTGTCAGATGGTAGTACAAAAATCGAGGAGAGGTTATCAAATTATGAGCCCGATTGGCCCATAGGTGGCGCTATAGCAACCAATTGCGCGAAAACTGCTCATAACTCCTAAACCGTATGTCGTAGACTCAATTGTCTTATATCAGTGGAAAGCTGAAAACCTGGAGAACAAAACGTATATCTCCGATTTCATTTCCGCCATGATAGATTTTCCGCCATTTTGAATTTTGTCAAAAAACTACTTTTGCGAACTAGTCCCTGGTTTTTTGCCCGATTGAAACCAAACCAGTGCAGAAATGTTCTCTGGAGTCTGAATATCAATAATTATCGAAAAAAAGTTGAATTTTCGATTCAGGATCGCTAGGGGGCGCAAAATGAACGTTGTGGGCGGAGCTTATTTTATTAAAACGGCTATAACTCCAGAAGAAAATGAGATAGGTTGACCAATCTTGGCACATATGTGTATAAGGACAGTCTGGGGTCAGAGTAAAAAAAATCGCGACGATCGAACACTAGGTGGCGCTATAACATTAAAAAAACATAAAAAAGGGTGTGGCCAACTGACCGTTAGTCCGATTGACTTGAAAATTGGTATGCAGTGTCTTGGTCCAAGGCCCCATGTATGTGATTAAGGATATTGGCGTATCTCAAAAAACATGGCCGCCATCGACCAATGAAGTTTGAGCACCCTATGAGACGAGGTTAACGGAGGCCGATCGGAACGAAACTCGATGGGCATGTTCGACTCATGCCCCTAAAGGTCTGTAAGAATTTTGAAAACAAATCGGCCACTAGTTGGCGCTAACGAGTTTTATGGCTCTCTAATCACGTGGTGTTGCACACATCCCCACAAAATACATATCATTTGATAGATCTCCTCATGCTGAACAACTTTGCCTCTAGAACCATTGCTGTCAATCAAATCGTTCATTAAATATTTATGAATATGTTAAAAACCTACTTTTGCGAACTAGTCCCTGGTTTTTTCGCCAGATCGGAACCAGACCAGTCTAGGACAATTCTCTGGACTCTCTAGATCAATAATTTTCAAAAAAAAGTTGAACTTTGCCCTTTGGTTTGCTATAACAGGGTAAATTTACAAAAGAGGGCGTGGCAAAATACACTCAAAAGCCTATAAATCATAAATAAAAACTCAGAACTTCACAAAAATTGGTGAGCGATATGTGAAATAACTTCATTAACAAGCATGCACAGTTTTATGGAGATCGGACCATAGGTGGCGCTATAACTGTTAAAAAGCTTTAAAACCATGTATTTCCTATGGTAAATTGCCTGTATTGGCTGTAAATGGTGTTTTCCATCTATTATGTCAGTGGTTAAATGTATGCTACATAAAACTTAACGTCTTTTGATGCTTTTGTGCTTAACGGCCTTAAAGGCCTTAATTGCTTGAACACCGATAAATGCTGCTTGCAGCTTTAAATTAGGTGTTCAAGCACGAAGTGCTGAAAACCTATTGTAATTGTACTGATTTTTATTATTTATTATTATTATTCTGCCGTAAAACGCATCGTGCAGCCCAAAACCGTAAGTGCTAGAGACTTGAAACTTTGTCAGATGGTAGTACAAAAATCGAGGAGAGCTTATCAAAGTATGAGCCCGATTGGCCCATAGGTGGCGCTATAGCAACCAATTGCGCGAAACTGCTCATAACTCCTAAACCGTATGTTGTAGACTCAAGTGTCTTATATCAGTGGAAAGCTGAAAACCTGGAGAACAAAACGTATATCTCCGATTTCATTTCCGCCATGATGGATTTTCCGCCATTTTGAATTTTGTCAAAAAACTACTTTTGCAAACTAGTCCCTGGTTTTTTGTCCGATTGGAACCAAACTAGTGCAGAAATGTTCTCTGGAGTCTGAATATCAATAATTATCGAAAAAAAGTTGAATTTTCGATTCAGGGTCGCTAGGGGGCGCAAAATGAACGTTGTAGGGCGGAGCCTATTTTATTAAAACGGCTATAACTCCAGAAGAAAATGAGATAGGTTGACCAAACTTGGCACACATGTGTATAAGGACAGTCTGGGGTCAGAGTAAAAAAATCGCGACGATCGAACACTAGGTGGCGCTATAACATTAAAAAAACATAAAAAGGGTGTGGCCACCTGACCGTTAGTCCGATTGACTTGAAAATTGGTATGCAGTGTCTTGGTCCAAGGCCCCATGTATGTGTATAAGGATATTGGCGTATCTCAAAAAACATGGCCGCCATCGACAAATGAAGTTTGAGCACCTATGAGACGAGGTTAACGGAGGCCGATCGGAACGAAACTCGATGGGCATGTTCGACTCATGCCCCTAAAGGTCTGTAAGAATTTTGAAAGAAATCGGCCACTAGTTGGCGCTAACGAGTTTTATGGCTCTGTAATCACGTGGTGTTGCACACATCCCCACACAATGCATATCATTTGATAGATCTCCTCATGCTGAACAACTTTGCCTCTAGAACCATTGCTGTCAATCAAATCGTTCATTAAATATTTACGAATATGTTAAAAACCTACTTTTGCGAACTAGTCCCTGGTTTTTCGCCTGATGGGAACCAAACCAGTCTAGGCCTATTCTCTGGACTCTGTAGATCAATAATTATCAAAAAAAAGTTGAAACTTTGCATTTGGGTGGCTGTAACAGGGTCATTTAAAAAAGGGGCGTGGCAAAATACACTCAACAGCCTATAAATCATAAATAAAAACTCAGAACTTCACAAAAATTGGTGAGCGTATGTGAAATAACATCATTAACAAGCATGCACAGTTTTATGGAGATCGGACCATAGGTGGCGCTATAACTGTTAAAAAGCTTTAAAACCATGTATTTCCTATGGTAAATTGCATGTATTGGCTGAAAATGGTGTGTTCCATCTATGATCATATAATCTTTATATCATAATGTTCAAAATCAGAGCAGTACAATTCTCTGGACTCTCTAGATCAATAATTATCAGGAAAGGTATAACTTTTTCATTTGGATGGCTATAAAAGGTTCACATCAATATGAAGCCTTGACCAATGCTCAGATCTTCTTAAAAACATGTCAGAACATGTGACTCCAAATAAGATAAGAAATAATCCCTCTATAACAGTTAAAAAGGGGAAAATTATAAGAACATAATGGCATATTAAGCCAATAAGTGGTCTTCGACTGCCCCCTTCTGTTTAAAATAGTCATTTTGTAATATTGCTCACTTATATTGTTCTATAATTCATATTTAGACTTTATAAAATCCCTATTTTAACATTTACAATCACGTGAAGTCAAAATTGATCTATTGGAAAAGCATTGACTCAAAAACAAAACATAAAAAATTGCAGACATCCAGTTAAAACGGTGAAAATTACAATATTTAAATGAATGTAATGGTATATTAAGCCAATAAGTGGTCTTCGACTGCCCCCTTCTGTTTAAAATAGTCATTTTGTCATACTGCTCACTAATATTGTTCTATAATTCATATTTAGACTTTATAAAATCACTATTTTGACATTTACAATCACGTGAAGTTAAAATTGATCTATTTGAAAAGCATGACTAAAAAAACATCAAAAATTGCATACAGCCAGTTAAAAAGGTGAAAATTGCAATGTTTATATGAATGAAATGGTATATTAAGCCAATAAGTGGTCTTCTACTGCCCCCTTCTGTTTAAAATAGTCATTTTGTCATACTGCTTACTAATATTGTTCTATAATTCATATTAGGACTTTATAAAATCCCTATTTTAACATTCACAATCACATGAATTCAAAATTGATCTAATGGAAAAATATGACTCCAAACAAACAAGAAAAATTGCAGACATCCAGTTAAAACGGTGAAAATTACAATATTTAAATGAATGTAATGGTATATTAAGCCAATAAGTGGTCTTCTACTGCCCCCTTCTGTTTAAAACAGTCATTTTGCCATACTGCTTACTAATATTGTTTTATAATTCATATTTAGACTTTATAAAATCACTATTTTGACATTTACAATAACATGTAGTCAAAATTCATCTATTGCAGAATTACTATTGATTAACAATTGTGACCCATTTTCAGGATTCTCATTTTTCAATGTAAAGGGTTTCCGTGATTTAGGCCACGCCCCCAGTACAAATTCACTCATAACTCGAAAACGAAAAGTCGCTGCGTGCTCAAATTTTGATGGTAAGGTCCTCTCCAGGGTCTTGATCGAAATCTATTGTCGCGGGGGTCGGGAGCGCGCCCCCGCGGATCGCTAATCTGTGAGACTCCCGACTTGAAACGGCTGTAAGTCCCGACCTGGACCAGCTAGATGCTTGTAGGGAGAGCTTGTTGGAAAGAGCCCGTCCTCATCTATCTTCGAGTCGAGAATGGTGCGATTTGACCCAGGCATTCCCAAGATATAAGCCTACAAAGATATGCATTTCAACGGACATTGCTCCCGGACACGATAACCCAGCATCACCGGGATGGTCTTGTTCAACAGGGCTCCTCTAACACTATCTAAGTTCTGAGTTTCAGATTTTTTCATTTTCTCGTTCCCGAGATATAAGTGAAAAACCAAATCTCCATTCATTCATTCCAACTGTATATAGTCTGTAATACCACTGTTGTCCAGTAGAGGGAGCAGCAGCATTAGACGTTTTTAATCTTTTTATCAGCTTTCAGCATTGGCTAACAAACAAACGCTTAAAGCTATTTTTTTATTAGTTTTAATATAGTTTTATATGATTACATCACAAAGAAATATGTGAAATGCTTATAGACCATTAAAAGAGATTTTCACAATAACATAAGTGTGTGTGTGTGTGTGAGAGAGAGAGAGAGAGCAAATATCTACATATGACTGCAAAAGCACAGTTAACACTTTATTAATAAGTAGAATGGCCAGCAGAGGGCAGTAGAAGACCACTTACTGGCTCACTTTCACTTTGATAGACTTGTTTTTCACCAGTATTCTGCACTAAAGCAAACCAGTTTTCCATGTTAACTATTATAACAAAATCATTTTTTGTCAGTTTATCACTTCATTTTTATTGACACTTCACATCAATGCAGTAATGTGGTAAATCATGGTAAATCACGATAGAAACATGGTAAATCATAGTAACTAATACTATTACATGGTGTATCATGGTAAATCATGCTAGAATCCTGGTAAGTCATTCTAGAATGCGGCATATCATGGTAAATCATCCTATAACATGGTCAAATAGGGTAAACTATGGTAAATCATGCTAGATTCATGGTAAATCATACTGGAACATGGTAAATCATGAAAAATCACACTAAATTTGGTGTATGATGGTAAATCATGCTAAAACATGGTCTATTCCATCTATGATGTCAGTGGTTAATGCTTGCTACATAAAACTTAATGTCTTTTGATGCTTTTGTGCTTAACGGCCTTTAAAGGCCTTAGCTGCTTGAACACCGCTAAATGCTGCTTGCAGCTTTAATTAGGTGTTCAAGCACGAAGTGCTGAAAACCTATTGTAATTGTACTGATTTTTATTATTATTATTATTATTTTTCTTCTGCCGTAAAACGCATCGTGCAGCCCAAACCGTAAATGCTAGAGACTTGAAACTTTGTCAGATGGTAGTACAAAAATCGAGGAGAGGTTCAGAGAGTATGAGCCCGATTGGCCCATAGGTGGCGCTATAGCAACCAATTGCGCGAAACTGCTCATAACTCCTAAACCGTATGTCGTAGCCTCAAGTGTCTTATATCAGTGGAAAGCTGAAAGCCTGGAGAACAAAACGTATATCTCCGATTTCATTTCCGCCATGATGGATTTTCCGCCATTTTGAATTTTGTCAAAAAACTACTTTTGCGAACTAGTCCCTGGTTTTTCACCCGATTGGAACCAAACCAGTGCAGAAATGTTCTCTGGAGTCTGAATATCAATAATTATTGAAAAAAATATGAAATTTTGATTAACGTTTGCTAGGGGGCGCAAAATGAACGTTGTGGGAGGAGCCTATTTTACTAAAACGGCTTTAACTCCAGAAGTAAATGAGATAGGTTGACCAAACTTGGCACATATGTGTATAAGGACAGTCTGGGGTCACAGTAAAAAAATCGCGACGATCGATCACTAGGTGGCGCTATAACATCAAAAAAACATAAAAAGGGGTGTGGCCACCTGACCGTTAGTCCGATTGACTTGAAAATTGGTATGCAGTGTCTTGGTCCAAGTCCCCATGTATGTGTATAAGGATATTGGCGTATCTCAAAAAACATGGCCGCCATCGGCCAATGAAGTTTGAGCACCTATGAGACGAGGTTAACGGAGGCCGATCAGAACGAAACTCAATGGGCACGTTCGACTCATGGCCCAAGAGGTCTGTAAGAGTTTTGAAAGAAATCGGCCACTAGTTGGCGCTAACGAGTTTTAAGGCTCCGTAATCACGTGGTGTTACACACATCCCCACGAAATACATCTCATTTGATAGATCTCCTCATGCTGAACAACTTTGCCTCTAGAACCATTGCTGTCAATCAAATCGTTCATTAAATATTCATGAATATGTTAAAAACCTACTTTTGCGAACTAGTCCCTGGTTTTTCGCCCGATCGGAACCAGACCAGTCTAGGACAATTCTTTGGACTCTCTAGATCAATAATTATTGAAAAAAAGTTGAAATTTTCCCTTTGGTTTACTATAACAGAGTCATTTAGAAAGTGGGTGTGGCAAAATAGACTGAAAAGCCTATAAAACCTACAAAAAAACTCAGAACTTCACGAAAATTGATGAGCTTATGTGACATAACATGCTAAAGAAGCATGCAAAATGATATGGAGATCGGACCATAGGTGGTGCTATAACTGTTAAAAAGCTTTAAAACCATATACTTCCTATGGTAAATTGCCTGTATTGGCTGCAAATGGTGTTTTCCATCTATGATCATATAATGTTCATATCATAATGTTCAAAACCAGTGCAGTACAATTCTTTGGACTCTCTAGATCAATAATTATCAGAAAAGGCATAACTTCTTCATTTGGATGGCTATAATAGGGTCACTTCAATATGTAGCCTTGACCAAGTGTCCCCAAATGCCTATATCTCTTCAATGAATGCTCAGATCTTCTTAAAATCAAGTCAGAACATGTGACACATGACTCTAAACAAGCATGATACATTTCAGACAGATCGGACAAAATATGCCTCTATAACAGTTAAAATAGGTGAAAATGATATGAATATAATGGCATATTAAGCCAATAAGTGGTCTTCTACTGCCCCCTTCTGTTTTAAATAGTCATTTTGTCATACTACTAGCTAAGATTATTCGATAATTCTTATTTACACTTTATAAAATCACTATTTTAACATTTACACTCACATTTAGTCAAAATTCATCTATTGAAGTATTATTACTGACTATTGTAGTACATTTAGAAATGTGAATCCTGAAGGAGACTTGCAGTAAACATTTTGTTTTTCCATCACATAGTTCAAAATGTCTGTATATACAACAGAATATGTGTGTCTTGTCCTTGATTTCTGAATAAATGTGGAATAATCTGATAAATAGTTTACAAAGACATTATTTGAAATGCTTATAGACCATTAAAGTATATTTTCATAATGACACATCCCAATAGCATTGAAAAAAAAACAACAACACCATTTGTCTTTGTGTGTGTGTGTGTGTGTGTGTGTGTGTGTGTGTGTGTGTGTGTGTGTGTGTGTCAGCAAATGTCTACCTATGAGTGCAAAATTACCTGTGAAAACACTTTATTAATAAGTAGAATGGCCAGCAGAGGGCAGTAGAAGACCACTTACTGGCTCACTTTCACTTTGATAGACTTGATTTTCACCAGTATTCTGCACTAAAGCAAACCAGTTTTCCATGTTAACTATTATAACAAAATCATTTTTTGTCAGAGTTTATCACTTCATTTTTACTGACACTTGCTAGCAATGTGGTAAATCTCGCTAGAAACATGGTAAATCATAGTAAATAATACTAGAATGAGGTGTATAATGGTACATCATGGTAGAACATGGTAAATCAATGTAAAATATGGTAAATCATGATAAACTATGGTAAATCATGGTAAATCATACAAGAACATGGTATATCATAAATCAGGCTAGAATCATACTAAATCATACATGCTCCGAGTTTCAAGAGCAGCTTTTCGTTTCCAAGATATAAGTGAAAAAAACAAATTCCCATTTCTTCATTTTGCCCTAAACCTAAAAACCATGTTCTCAATTGTGCTGTAATTATAATTAATGTGAACCCCGAAAAGGGTGTTACAAAAAAGAGACTACCACTAAGGATTTTAATACCTATTATTTATTTATAAATCTGGTTTTGCCCAGTGTTAGTAACATGTCTATATATTGTTTGCACAAAGTAGAAACTTCCCAAAACATTCTACATGTGGAGAACAAGTCATTTTGAAGAATTGTGAAACATTTCATGGATTTTTAATGCTCAGAGGGCTGACAGTAAATTCTAAACAATGAATCACGTCAACTATAAGATGGAGGCTGTAATACCACTGTTGTCCACCAGAGGGAGCAACAGGATTAGACATATTTCATCTTTTTATCAGCTTTCAGCATTGGCCAACAAAACAAATGCTTAAAGCTATTTTTTATTATTTTGATGCAGTGGTAATATAGTTTTATATTATCAGACCACAAAGAAACATGTGAAATGTTAATAGACCATTAAAAGATATTTTCACAATAACATCTTAAAAACACAAACTGTGTGTGTGTGTGTGGTGTGTGTGTGTGTGTGTGTGTGTGTGTGTGTGTGTGTGTGTGTGTGTGTGTGTGTGTGTGTGTGTGTTTGTGTGTGTGTGTGTGTGTGAGAGAGAGAGAGCAAATGTCTACATTTGACTGCAAAAGCACAGTTAACACTTTATTAATAAGTAGAATGGCCAGCAGAGGGCAGTAGAAGACCACTTACTGGCTCACTTTCACTTTGATAGACTTGTTTTTCACCAGTATTCTGCACTAAAGCAAACCACTTTTCCATGATAACTATTATAACAAAATCATTTTTTGTCACATTTTATCACTTCATTTTTATTGACACTTCACATCATGCAGTAATGTGGTAAATCATGGTAAATCACGATAGAAACATGGTAAATCATAGTAAATAATACTATTACATGGTGTATCATGGTAAATCATGCCAGAATCCTGGTAAGTCATTTTAGAATGCGGCATATCATGGTAAATCATCCTATAACATGGTAAATCATGGTAAACTATGGTAAATAATGCTAGAATCGTATTAAATCATACTAGAATGTGTTCAATTGTGGTAAACCATGCTAGAACAGGGTAAATCATGGTGAATCACACTAGAACTTGCTATATCATGGGAAACTATGGTAAATCATGCTAGATTCATGGTAAATCATACTGGAACATGGTAAATCATGAAAAATCACACTAAATTTGGTGTATGATGGTAAATCATGCTAAAACATGGTCTATTCCATCTATGATGTCAGTGGTTAATGCTTGCTACATAAAACTTAATGTCTTTTGATGCTTTTGTGCTTAACGGCCTTTAAAGGCCTTAGCTGCTTGAACACCGCTAAATGCTGCTTGCAGCTTTAATTAGGTGTTCAAGCACGAAGTGCTGAAAACCTATTGTAATTGTACTGATTTTTATTATTATTATTATTATTATTTTTCTTCTGCCGTAAAACGCATCGTGCAGCCCAAACCGTAAATGCTAGAGACTTGAAACTTTGTCAGATGATAGTACAAAAATCGAGGAGAGGTTCAGAGAGTATGAGCCCGATTGGCCCATAGGTGGCGCTATAGCAACCAATTGCGCGAAACTGCTCATAACTCCTAAACCGTATGTCGTAGCCTCAAGTGTCTCATATCAGTGGAAAGCTGAAAGCCTGGAGAACAAAACGTATATCTCCGATTTCATTTCCGCCATGATGGATTTTCCGCCATTTTGAATTTTGTCAAAAAACTACTTTTGCAAACTAGTCCCTGGTTTTTCACCCGATTGGAACCAAACCAGTGCAGAAATGTTCTCTGGAGTCTGAATATCAATAATTATCGAAACAAATATGAAATTTTGATTAACGTTTGCTAGGGGGCGCAAAATGAACGTTGTGGGAGGAGCCTATTTTACTAAAACGGCTTTAACTCCAGAAGTAAATGAGATAGGTTGACCAAACTTGGCACATATGTGTATAAGGACAGTCTGGGGTCACAGTAAAAAAATCGCGACGATCGATCACTAGGTGGCGCTATAACATCAAAAAAACATAAAAAGGGGTGTGGCCACCTGACCGTTAGTCCGATTGACTTGAAAATTGGTATGCAGTGTCTTGGTCCAAGGCCCCATGTATGTGTATAAGGATATTGGCGTATCTCAAAACACATGGCCGCCATCGGCCAATGAAGTTTGAGCACCTATGAGACGAGGTTAACGGAGGCCGATCAGAACGAAACTCAATGGGCACGTTCGACTCATGGCCCAAGAGGTCTGTAAGAGTTTTGAAAGAAATCGGCCACTAGTTGGCGCTAACGAGTTTTAAGGCTCCGTAATCACGTGGTGTTACACACATCCCCACGAAATACATCTCATTTGATAGATCTCCTCATGCTGAACAACTTTGCCTCTAGAACCATTGCTGTCAATCAAATCGTTCATTAAATATTCATGAATATGTTAAAAACCTACTTTTGCGAACTAGTCCCTGGTTTTTCGCCCGATCGGAACCAGACCAGTCTAGGACAATTCTCTGGACTCTCTAGATCAATAATTATTGAAAAAAAGTTGAAATTTTCCCTTTGGTTTACTATAACAGAGTCATTTAGAAAGTGGGTGTGGCAAAATACACTGAAAAGCCTATAAAACCTACAAAAAAACTCAGAACTTCACGAAAATTGATGAGCTTATGTGACATAACATGCTAAAGAAGCATGCAAAATGATATGGAGATCGGACCATAGGTGGTGCTATAACTGTTAAAAAGCTTTAAAACCATATACTTCCTATGGTAAATTGCCTGTATTGGCTGCAAATGGTGTTTTCCATCTATGATCATATAATGTTCATATCATAATGTTCAAAACCAGTGCAGTACAATTCTCTGGACTCTCTAGATCAATAATTATCAGAAAAGGCATAACTTCTTCATTTGGATGGCTATAATAGGGTCACTTCAATATGTAGCCTTGACCAAGTGTCCCCAAATGCCTATATCTCTTCAATGAATGCTCAGATCTTCTTAAAATCAAGTCAGAACATGTGACACATGACTCTAAACAAGCATGATACATTTCAGACAGATCGGACAAAATATGCCTCTATAACAGTTAAAATAGGTGAAAATGATATGAATATAATGGCATATTAAGCCAATAAGTGGTCTTCTACTGCCCCCTTCTGTTTTAAATAGTCATTTTGTCATACTACTAGCTAAGATTATTCGATAATTCTTATTTACACTTTATAAAATCACTATTTTAACATTTACACTCACATTTAGTCAAAATTCATCTATTGAAGTATTATTACTGACTATTGTAGTACATTTAGAAATGTGAATCCTGAAGGAGACTTGCAGTAAACATTTTGTTTTTCCATCACATAGTTCAAAATGTCTGTATATACAACAGAATATGTGTGTCTTGTCCTTGATTTCTGAATAAATGTGGAATAATCTGATAAATAGTTTACAAAGACATTATTTGAAATGCTTATAGACCATTAAAGTATATTTTCATAATGACACATCCCAATAGCATTGAAAAAAAACAACAACACCATTTGTCTTTGTGTGTGTGTGTGTGTGTGTGTGTGTGTGTGTGTGTGTGTGTGTGTGTGTGTGTGTGTGTGTGTCAGCAAATGTCTACCTATGAGTGCAAAATTACCTGTGAAAACACTTTATTAATAAGTAGAATGGCCAGCAGAGGGCAGTAGAAGACCACTTACTGGCTCACTTTCACTTTGATAGACTTGATTTTCACCAGTATTCTGCACTAAAGCAAACCAGTTTTCCATGTTAACTATTATAACAAAATCATTTTTTGTCAGAGTTTATCACTTCATTTTTACTGACACTTGCTAGCAATGTGGTAAATCTCGCTAGAAACATGGTAAATCATAGTAAATAATACTAGAATGAGGTGTATAATGGTACATCATGGTAGAACATGGTAAATCAATGTAAAATATGGTAAATCATGATAAACTATGGTAAATCATGGTAAATCATACAAGAACATGGTATATCATAAATCAGGCTAGAATCATACTAAATCATACATGCTCCGAGTTTCAAGAGCAGCTTTTCGTTTCCAAGATATAAGTGAAAAAACAAATTCCCATTTCTTCATTTTGCCCTAAACCTAAAAACCATGTTCTCAATTGTGCTGTAATTATAATTAATGTGAACCCCGAAAAGGGTGTTACAAAAAAGAGACTACCACTAAGGATTTTAATACCTATTATTTATTTATAAATCTGGTTTTGCCCAGTGTTAGTAACATGTCTATATATTGTTTGCACAAAGTAGAAACTTCCCAAAACATTCTACATGTGGAGAACAAGTCATTTTGAAGAATTGTGAAACATTTCATGGATTTTTAATGCTCAGAGGGCTGACAGTAAATTCTAAACAATGAATCACGTCAACTATAAGATGGAGGCTGTAATACCACTGTTGTCCACCAGAGGGAGCAACAGGATTAGACATATTTCATCTTTTTATCAGCTTTCAGCATTGGCCAACAAAACAAATGCTTAAAGCTATTTTTTATTATTTTGATGCAGTGGTAATATAGTTTTATATTATCAGACCACAAAGAAACATGTGAAATGTTAATAGACCATTAAAAGATATTTTCACAATAACATCTTAAAAACACAAACTGTGTGTGTGTGTGTGGTGTGTGTGTGTGTGTGTGTGTGTGTGTGTGTGTGTGTGTGTGTGTGTGTGTGTGTGTGTGTGTGTGTGTGTGTGTGTGTGTGTGTGTGTGTGAGAGAGAGAGAGCAAATGTCTACATTTGACTGCAAAAGCACAGTTAACACTTTATTAATAAGTAGAATGGCCAGCAGAGGGCAGTAGAAGACCACTTACTGGCTCACTTTCACTTTGATAGACTTGTTTTTCACCAGTATTCTGCACTAAAGCAAACCACTTTTCCATGATAACTATTATAACAAAATCATTTTTTGTCACATTTTATCACTTCATTTTTATTGACACTTCACATCATGCAGTAATGTGGTAAATCATGGTAAATCACGATAGAAACATGGTAAATCATAGTAAATAATACTATTACATGGTGTATCATGGTAAATCATGCCAGAATCCTGGTAAGTCATTTTAGAATGCGGCATATCATGGTAAATCATCCTATAACATGGTAAATCATGGTAAACTATGGTAAATAATGCTAGAATCGTATTAAATCATACTAGAATGTGTTCAATTGTGGTAAACCATGCTAGAACAGGGTAAATCATGGTGAATCACACTAGAACTTGCTATATCATGGGAAACTATGGTAAATCATGCTAGATTCATGGTAAATCATACTGGAACATGGTAAATCATGAAAAATCACACTAAATTTGGTGTATGATGGTAAATCATGCTAAAACATGGTCTATTCCATCTATGATGTCAGTGGTTAATGCTTGCTACATAAAACTTAATGTCTTTTGATGCTTTTGTGCTTAACGGCCTTTAAAGGCCTTAGCTGCTTGAACACCGCTAAATGCTGCTTGCAGCTTTAATTAGGTGTTCAAGCACGAAGTGCTGAAAACCTATTGTAATTGTACTGATTTTTATTATTATTATTATTATTATTATTTTTCTTCTGCCGTAAAACGCATCGTGCAGCCCAAACCGTAAATGCTAGAGACTTGAAACTTTGTCAGATGATAGTACAAAAATCGAGGAGAGGTTCAGAGAGTATGAGCCCGATTGGCCCATAGGTGGCGCTATAGCAACCAATTGCGCGAAACTGCTCATAACTCCTAAACCGTATGTCGTAGCCTCAAGTGTCTCATATCAGTGGAAAGCTGAAAGCCTGGAGAACAAAACGTATATCTCCGATTTCATTTCCGCCATGATGGATTTTCCGCCATTTTGAATTTTGTCAAAAAACTACTTTTGCAAACTAGTCCCTGGTTTTTCACCCGATTGGAACCAAACCAGTGCAGAAATGTTCTCTGGAGTCTGAATATCAATAATTATCGAAACAAATATGAAATTTTGATTAACGTTTGCTAGGGGGCGCAAAATGAACGTTGTGGGAGGAGCCTATTTTACTAAAACGGCTTTAACTCCAGAAGTAAATGAGATAGGTTGACCAAACTTGGCACATATGTGTATAAGGACAGTCTGGGGTCACAGTAAAAAAATCGCGACGATCGATCACTAGGTGGCGCTATAACATCAAAAAAACATAAAAAGGGGTGTGGCCACCTGACCGTTAGTCCGATTGACTTGAAAATTGGTATGCAGTGTCTTGGTCCAAGGCCCCATGTATGTGTATAAGGATATTGGCGTATCTCAAAACACATGGCCGCCATCGGCCAATGAAGTTTGAGCACCTATGAGACGAGGTTAACGGAGGCCGATCAGAACGAAACTCAATGGGCACGTTCGACTCATGGCCCAAGAGGTCTGTAAGAGTTTTGAAAGAAATCGGCCACTAGTTGGCGCTAACGAGTTTTAAGGCTCCGTAATCACGTGGTGTTACACACATCCCCACGAAATACATCTCATTTGATAGATCTCCTCATGCTGAACAACTTTGCCTCTAGAACCATTGCTGTCAATCAAATCGTTCATTAAATATTCATGAATATGTTAAAAACCTACTTTTGCGAACTAGTCCCTGGTTTTTCGCCCGATCGGAACCAGACCAGTCTAGGACAATTCTCTGGACTCTCTAGATCAATAATTATTGAAAAAAAGTTGAAATTTTCCCTTTGGTTTACTATAACAGAGTCATTTAGAAAGTGGGTGTGGCAAAATACACTGAAAAGCCTATAAAACCTACAAAAAAACTCAGAACTTCACGAAAATTGATGAGCTTATGTGACATAACATGCTAAAGAAGCATGCAAAATGATATGGAGATCGGACCATAGGTGGTGCTATAACTGTTAAAAAGCTTTAAAACCATATACTTCCTATGGTAAATTGCCTGTATTGGCTGCAAATGGTGTTTTCCATCTATGATCATATAATGTTCATATCATAATGTTCAAAACCAGTGCAGTACAATTCTCTGGACTCTCTAGATCAATAATTATCAGAAAAGGCATAACTTCTTCATTTGGATGGCTATAATAGGGTCACTTCAATATGTAGCCTTGACCAAGTGTCCCCAAATGCCTATATCTCTTCAATGAATGCTCAGATCTTCTTAAAATCAAGTCAGAACATGTGACACATGACTCTAAACAAGCATGATACATTTCAGACAGATCGGACAAAATATGCCTCTATAACAGTTAAAATAGGTGAAAATGATATGAATATAATGGCATATTAAGCCAATAAGTGGTCTTCTACTGCCCCCTTCTGTTTTAAATAGTCATTTTGTCATACTACTAGCTAAGATTATTCGATAATTCTTATTTACACTTTATAAAATCACTATTTTAACATTTACACTCACATTTAGTCAAAATTCATCTATTGAAGTATTATTACTGACTATTGTAGTACATTTAGAAATGTGAATCCTGAAGGAGACTTGCAGTAAACATTTTGTTTTTCCATCACATAGTTCAAAATGTCTGTATATACAACAGAATATGTGTGTCTTGTCCTTGATTTCTGAATAAATGTGGAATAATCTGATAAATAGTTTACAAAGACATTATTTGAAATGCTTATAGACCATTAAAGTATATTTTCATAATGACACATCCCAATAGCATTGAAAAAAAACAACAACACCATTTGTCTTTGTGTGTGTGTGTGTGTGTGTGTGTGTGTGTGTGTGTGTGTGTGTGTGTGTGTGTGTGTGTGTGTGTGTGTGTGTGTGTGTGTGTCAGCAAATGTCTACCTATGAGTGCAAAATTACCTGTGAAAACACTTTATTAATAAGTAGAATGGCCAGCAGAGGGCAGTAGAAGACCACTTACTGGCTCACTTTCACTTTGATAGACTTGATTTTCACCAGTATTCTGCACTAAAGCAAACCAGTTTTCCATGTTAACTATTATAACAAAATCATTTTTTGTCAGAGTTTATCACTTCATTTTTACTGACACTTGCTAGCAATGTGGTAAATCTCGCTAGAAACATGGTAAATCATAGTAAATAATACTAGAATGAGGTGTATAATGGTACATCATGGTAGAACATGGTAAATCAATGTAAAATATGGTAAATCATGATAAACTATGGTAAATCATGGTAAATCATACAAGAACATGGTATATCATAAATCAGGCTAGAATCATACTAAATCATACATGCTCCGAGTTTCAAGAGCAGCTTTTCGTTTCCAAGATATAAGTGAAAAAACAAATTCCCATTTCTTCATTTTGCCCTAAACCTAAAAACCATGTTCTCAATTGTGCTGTAATTATAATTCATGTGAACCCCGAAAAGGGTGTTACAAAAAGGAGACTACCACTAAGGATTTTAATACCTATTATTTATTTATAAATCTGGTTTTGCCCAGTGTTAGTAACATGTCTATATATTGTTTGCGCAAAGTAGAAACTTCCCAAAACATTCTACATGTGGAGAACAAGTCATTTTGAAGAATTGTGAAACATTTCATGGATTTTTAATGCTCAGAGGGCTGACAGTAAATTCTAAACAATGAATCACGTCAACTATAAGATGGAGGCTGTAATACCACTGTTGTCCACCAGAGGGAGCAACAGGATTAGACATATTTCATCTTTTTATCAGCTTTCAGCATTGGCCAACAAAACAAATGCTTAAAGCTATTTTTTATTATTTTGATGCAGTGGTAATATAGTTTTATATTATCAGACCACAAAGAAACATGTGAAATGTTAATAGACCATTAAAAGATATTTTCACAATAACATCTTAAAAACACAAACTGTGTGTGTGTGTGTGGGGTGTGTGTGTGTATATGTGTGTGTGTGTGTGTGTGTGTGTGTGTGTGTGTGTGTGTGTGTGTGTGTGTGTGTGTGTGTGTGTGTGTTTGTGTGTGTGTGTGTGTGTGAGAGAGAGAGAGCAAATGTCTACATTTGACTGCAAAAGCACAGTTAACACTTTATTAATAAGTAGAATGGCCAGCAGAGGGCAGTAGAAGACCACTTACTGGCTCACTTTCACTTTGATAGACTTGTTTTTCACCAGTATTCTGCACTAAAGCAAACCACTTTTCCATGATAACTATTATAACAAAATCATTTTTTGTCACATTTTATCACTTCATTTTTATTGACACTTCACATCATGCAGTAATGTGGTAAATCATGGTAAATCACGATAGAAACATGGTAAATCATAGTAAATAATACTATTACATGGTGTATCATGGTAAATCATGCCAGAATCCTGGTAAGTCATTTTAGAATGCGGCATATCATGGTAAATCATCCTATAACATGGTAAATCATGGTAAACTATGGTAAATCATGCTAGAATCGTATTAAATCATACTAGAATGTGTTCAATTGTGGTAAACCATGCTAGAACAGGGTAAATCATGGTGAATCACACTAGAACTTGCTATATCATGGGAAACTATGGTAAATCATGCTAGATTCATGGTAAATCATACTGGAACATGGTAAATCATGAAAAATCACACTAAATTTGGTGTATGATGGTAAATCATGCTAAAACATGGTCTATTCCATCTATGATGTCAGTGGTTAATGCTTGCTACATAAAACTTAATGTCTTTTGATGCTTTTGTGCTTAACGGCCTTTAAAGGCCTTAGCTGCTTGAACACCGCTAAATGCTGCTTGCAGCTTTAATTATTAGGTGTTCAAGCACGAAGTGCTGAAAACCTATTGTATTTGTGCTGATTTTTATTATTATTATTATTATTATTATTATTATTATTCTGCCGTAAAACGCATCGTGCAGCCCAAACCGTAAGTGCTAGAGACTTGAAACTTTGTCAGATGGTAGTACAAAAATCGAGGAGAGGTTATCAAATTATGAGCCCGATTGGCCCATAGGTGGCGCTATAGCAACCAATTGCGCAAAACTGCTCATAACTCCTAAACCGTATGTCGTAGACTCAATTGTCTTATATCAGTGGAAAGCTGAAAACCTGGAGAACAAAACGTATATCTCCGATTTCATTTCCGCCATGATAGATTTTCCGCCATTTTGAATTTTGTCAAAAAACTACTTTTGCGAACTAGTCCCTGGTTTTTTGCCCGATTGGAACCAAACCAGTGCAGAAATGTTCTCTGGAGTCTGAATATCAATAATTATCGAAAAAAAGTTGAATTTTCGCTTCAGGGTCGCTAGGGGGCGCAAAATGAACGTTGTGGGCGGAGCCTATTTTATTAAAACGGCTATAACTCCAGAAGTTAATGAGATAGGTTGACCAAACTTGGCACATATGTGTATAAGGACAGTCTTGGGTCAGAGTAAAAAAATCGCGACGATCGAACACTAGGTGGCGCTATAACATTAAAAAAACATAAAAAAGGGTGTGGCCACCTGACCGTTAGTCCGATTGACTTGAAAATTGGTATGCAGTGTCTTGGTCCAAGGCCCTATGTATGTGTATAAGGATATTGGCGTATCTCAAAAAACATGGCCGCCATCGACCAATGAAGTTTGAGCACCTATGAGACGAGGTTAACGGAGGCCGATCGGAGCGAAACTCGATGGGCATGTTCGACTCATGCCCCTAAAGGTCTGTAAGAATTTTGAAACAAATCGGCCACTAGTTGGCGCTAACGAGTTTTATGGCTCTCTAATCACGTGGTGTTGCACACATCCCCACAAAATGCATATCATTTGATAGATCTCCTCATGTTGAACAACTTTGCCTCTAAAACCATTGCTGTCAATCAAATCGTTCATAAAATATTTACGAATATGTTAAAAACCTACTTTTGCGAACTAGTCCCTGGTTTTTCGCCCGATGGGAACCAAACCAGTCTAGGCCTATTCTCTGGACTCTGTAGATCAATAATTATCAAAAAAAAGTTGAAATTTTGCATTTGGGTGGCTGTAACAGGGTCATTTAAAAAAGGGGCGTGGCAAAATACACTCAACAGCCTATAAATCATAAATAAAAACTCAGAACTTCACAAAAATTGGTGAGCGTATGTGAAATAACATCATTAACAAGCATGCACAGTTTTATGGAGATCGGACCATAGGTGGCGCTATAACTGTTAAAAAGCTTTGAAACCATGTATTTCCTATGGTAAATTGCCTGTATTGGCTGTAAATGGTGTTTTCTATCTATTATGTCAGTGGTTAAATGTATGCTACATAAAACTTAACGTCTTTTGATGCTTTTGTGCTTAACGGCCTTAAAGGCCTTAATTGCTTGAACACCGATAAATGCTGCTTGCAGCTTTAATTATTATTATTATTATTATTATTTTTCTTCTGCCGTAAAACGCATCGTGCAGCCCAAACCGTAAATGCTAGAGACTTGAAACTTTGTCAGATGATAGTACAAAAATCGAGGAGAGGTTCAGAGAGTATGAGCCCGATTGGCCCATAGGTGGCGCTATAGCAACCAATTGCGCGAAACTGCTCATAACTCCTAAACCGTATGTCGTAGCCTCAAGTGTCTTATATCAGTGGAAAGCTGAAAGCCTGGAGAACAAAACGTATATCTCCGATTTCATTTCCGCCATGATGGATTTTCCGCCATTTTGAATTTTGTCAAAAAACTACTTTTGCGAACTAGTCCCTGGTTTTTCACCCGATTGGAACCAAACCAGTGCAGAAATGTTCTCTGGAGTCTGAATATCAATAATTATTGAAAAAAATATGAAATTTTGATTAACGTTTGCTAGGGGGCGCAAAATGAACGTTGTGGGAGGAGCCTATTTTACTAAAACGGCTTTAACTCCAGAAGTAAATGAGATAGGTTGACCAAACTTGGCACATATGTGTATAAGGACAGTCTGGGGTCACAGTAAAAAAATCGCGACGATCGATCACTAGGTGGCGCTATAACATCAAAAAAACATAAAAAGGGGTGTGGCCACCTGACCGTTAGTCCGATTGACTTGAAAATTGGTATGCAGTGTCTTGGTCCAAGTCCCCATGTATGTGTATAAGGATATTGGCGTATCTCAAAAAACATGGCCGCCATCGGCCAATGAAGTTTGAGCACCTATGAGACGAGGTTAACGGAGGCCGATCAGAACGAAACTCAATGGGCACGTTCGACTCATGGCCCAAGAGGTCTGTAAGAGTTTTGAAAGAAATCGGCCACTAGTTGGCGCTAACGAGTTTTAAGGCTCCGTAATCACGTGGTGTTACACACATCCCCACGAAATACATCTCATTTGATAGATCTCCTCATGCTGAACAACTTTGCCTCTAGAACCATTGCTGTCAATCAAATCGTTCATTAAATATTCATGAATATGTTAAAAACCTACTTTTGCGAACTAGTCCCTGGTTTTTCGCCCGATCGGAACCAGACCAGTCTAGGACAATTCTCTGGACTCTCTAGATCAATAATTATTGAAAAAAAGTTGAAATTTTCCCTTTGGTTTACTATAACAGAGTCATTTAGAAAGTGGGTGTGGCAAAATACACTGAAAAGCCTATAAAACCTACAAAAAAACTCAGAACTTCACGAAAATTGATGAGCTTATGTGACATAACATGCTAAAGAAGCATGCAAAATGATATGGAGATCGGACCATAGGTGGTGCTATAACTGTTAAAAAGCTTTAAAACCATATACTTCCTATGGTAAATTGCCTGTATTGGCTGCAAATGGTGTTTTCCATCTATGATCATATAATGTTCATATCATAATGTTCAAAACCAGTGCAGTACAATTCTCTGGACTCTCTAGATCAATAATTATCAGAAAAGGCATAACTTCTTCATTTGGATGGCTATAATAGGGTCACTTCAATATGTAGCCTTGACCAAGTGTCCCCAAATGCCTATATCTCTTCAATGAATGCTCAGATCTTCTTAAAATCAAGTCAGAACATGTGACACATGACTCTAAACAAGCATGATACATTTCAGACAGATCGGACAAAATATGCCTCTATAACAGTTAAAATAGGTGAAAATGATATGAATATAATGGCATATTAAGCCAATAAGTGGTCTTCTACTGCCCCCTTCTGTTTTAAATAGTCATTTTGTCATACTACTAGCTAAGATTATTCGATAATTCTTATTTACACTTTATAAAATCACTATTTTAACATTTACACTCACATTTAGTCAAAATTCATCTATTGAAGTATTATTACTGACTATTGTAGTACATTTAGAAATGTGAATCCTGAAGGAGACTTGCAGTAAACATTTTGTTTTTCCATCACATAGTTCAAAATGTCTGTATATACAACAGAATATGTGTGTCTTGTCCTAGATTTCTGAATAAATGTTAAATAATCTGATAAATAGTTTACAAAGACATTATTTGAAATGCTTATAGACCATTAAAGTATATTTTCATAATGACACATCCCAATAGCATTGAAAAAAAACAACAACACCATTTGTCTTTGTGTGTGTGTGTGTGTGTGTGTGTGTGTGTGTGTGTGTGTGTGTGTGTGTGTGTGTCAGCAAATGTCTACCTATGAGTGCAAAATTACCTGTGAAAACACTTTATTAATAAGTAGAATGGCCAGCAGAGGGCAGTAGAGGACCACTTACTGGCTCACTTTCACTTTGATAGACTTGATTTTCACCAGTATTCTGCACTAAAGCAAACCAGTTTTCCATGTTAACTATTATAACAAAATCATTTTTTGTCACATTTTATCACTTCATTTTTATTGACACTTCACATCAATGCAGTAATGTGGTAAATCATGGTAAATCACGATAGAAACATGGTAAATCATAGTAAATAATACTATTACATGGCATATCATGGTAAATCATCCTATAACATGGTAAATCATGGTAAACTATGGTAAATCATGCTAGAATCGTATTAAATCATACTAGAATGTGTTCAATTGTGGTAAACCATGCTATAATAGGGTAAATCATGGTGAATCACACTAGAACTTGCTATATCATGGTAAACTATGGTAAATCATGCTAAAACATGGTCTATTCCATCTATGATGTCAGTGGTTAATGCTTGCTACATAAAACTTAATGTCTTTTGATGCTTTTGTGCTTAACGGCCTTAAAGGCCTTAGCTGCTTGAACACCGCTAAATGCTGCTTGCAGCTTTAATTAGGTGTTCAAGCACGAAGTGCTGAAAACCTATTGTAATTGTACTGATTTTTATTATTATTATTATTCTGCCGTAAAACGCATCGTGCAGCCCAAACCGTAAGTGCTAGAGACTTGAAACTTTGTCAGATGGTAGTACAAAAATCGAGGAGAGGTTATCAAATTATGAGCCCGATTGGCCCATAGGTGGCGCTATAGCAACCAATTGCGCGAAACTGCTCATAACTCCTAAACCGTATGTCATAGACTCAAGTGTCTTATATCAGTGGAAAGCTGAAAACCTGGAGAACAAAACGTATATCTCCGATTTCATTTCCGCCATGATAGATTTTCCGCCATTTTGAATTTTGTCAAAAAACTACTTTTGCAAACTAGTCCCTGGTTTTTCACCCGATCGGAACCAAACCAGTGCAGAAATGTTCTGTGGAGTCTGAATATTAATAATTATTGAAAAAAATATGAAATTTTGATTAACGGTCACTAGGGGGCGCAAAATGAACGTTGTGGGAGGAGCCTATTTTACTAAAACGGCTATAACTCCAGAAGTAAATGAGATAGGTTGACCAATCTTGGCACACATGTGTATAAGGACAGTTTGGGGTCACAGCTAAAAAATCGCGACGATCGATCACTAGGTGGCGCTATAACATCAAAAAAACATAAAAAGGGGTGTGGCCACCTGACCGTTAGTCCGATTGACTTGAAAATTGGTATGCAGTGTCTTGGTCCAAGTCCCCATGTATGTGTATAAGGATATTGGCGTATCTCAAAAAACATGGCCGCCATCGGCCAATGAAGTTTGAGCACCTATGAGACGAGGTTAACGGAGGCCGATCAGAACGAAACTCAATGGGCACGTTCGACTCATGGCCCAAGAGGTCTGTAAGAGTTTTGAAAGAAATCGGCCACTAGTTGGTGCTAACGAGTTTTAAGGCTCTGTAATCACGTGGTGTTACACACATCCCCACGAAATACATCTCATTTGATAGATCTCCTCATGCTGAACAACTTTGCCTCTAGAACCATTGCTGTCAATCAAATCGTTCATTAAATATTCACAAATATGTTAAAAACCTACTTTTGCGAACTAGTCCCTGGTTTTTCGCCCGATCGGAACCAGACCAGTCTAGGACAATTCTCTGGACTCTCTAGATCAATAATTATTGAAAAAAAGTTGAAATTTTCCCTTTGGTTTACTATAACAGAGTCATTTAGAAAGTGGGTGTGGCAAAATACACTGAAAAGCCTATAAAACCTACAAAAAAACTCAGAACTTCACGAAAATTGATGAGCTTATGTGACATAACATGCTAAAGAAGCATGCAAAATGATATGGAGATCGGACCATAGGTGGTGCTATAACTGTTAAAAAGCTTTAAAACCATATACTTCCTATGGTAAATTGCCTGTATTGGCTGCAAATGGTGTTTTCCATCTATGATCATATAATGTTCATATCATAATGTTCAAAACCAGTGCAGTACAATTCTCTGGACTCTCTAGATCAATAATTATCAGAAAAGGCATAACTTCTTCATTTGGATGGCTATAATAGGGTCACTTCAATATGTAGCCTTGACCAAGTGTCCCCAAATGCCTATATCTCTTCAATGAATGCTCAGATCTTCTTAAAATCAAGTCAGAACATGTGACACATGACTCTAAACAAGCATGATACATTTCAGACAGATCGGACAAAATATGCCTCTATAACAGTTAAAATAGGTGAAAATGATATGAATATAATGGCATATTAAGCCAATAAGTGGTCTTCTACTGCCCCCTTCTGTTTTAAATAGTCATTTTGTCATACTACTAGCTAAGATTATTCGATAATTCTTATTTACACTTTATAAAATCACTATTTTAACATTTACACTCACATTTAGTCAAAATTCATCTATTGAAGTATTATTACTGACTATTGTAGTACATTTAGAAATGTGAATCCTGAAGGAGACTTGCAGTAAACATTTTGTTTTTCCATCACATAGTTCAAAATGTCTGTATATACAACAGAATATGTGTGTCTTGTCCTTGATTTCTGAATAAATGTTGAATAATCTGATAAATAGTTTACAAAGACATTATTTGAAATGCTTATAGACCATTAAAGTATATTTTCATAATGACACATCCCAATAGCATTGAAAAAAAACAACAACACCATTTGTCTTTGTGTGTGTGTGTGTGTGTGTGTGTGTGTGTGTGTGTGTGTGTGTGTGTGTGTGTGTGTGTGTGTGTGTGTGTGTGTGTGTGTGTGTGTGTCAGCAAATGTCTACCTATGAGTGCAAAATTACCTGTGAAAACACTTTATTAATAAGTAGAATGGCCAGCAGAGGGCAGTAGAGGACCACTTACTGGCTCACTTTCACTTTGATAGACTTGATTTTCACCAGTATTCTGCACTAAAGCAAACCAGTTTTCCATGTTAACTATTATAACAAAATCATTTTTTGTCCCATTTTATCACTTCATTTTTATTGACACTTCACATCAATGCAGTAATGTGGTAAATCATGGTAAATCACGATAGAAACATGGTAAATCATAGTAAATAATACTATTACATGGCATATCATGGTAAATCATCCTATAACATGGTAAATCATGGTAAACTATGGTAAATCATGCTAGAATCGTATTAAATCATACTAGAATGTGTTCAATTGTGGTAAACCATGCTATAATAGGGTAAATCATGGTGAATCACACTAGAACTTGCTATATCATGGTAAACTATGGTAAATCATGCTAAAACATGGTCTATTCCATCTATGATGTCAGTGGTTAATGCTTGCTACATAAAACTTAATGTCTTTTGATGCTTTTGTGCTTAACGGCCTTAAAGGCCTTAGCTGCTTGAACACCGCTAAATGCTGCTTGCAGCTTTAATTATTAGGTGTTCAAGCACGAAGTGCTGAAAACCTATTGTAATTGTACTGATTTTTATTATTATTATTATTATTATTATTTTTCTTCTGCCGTAAAACGCATCGTGCAGCCCAAACCGTAAATGCTAGAGACTTGAAACTTTGTCAGATGGTAGTACAAAAATCGAGGAGAGGTTCAGAGAGTATGAGCCCGATTGGCCCATAGGTGGCGCTATAACAACCAATTGCGCGAAACTGCTCATAACTCCTAAACCGTATGTCGTAGCCTCAAGTGTCTTATATCAGTGGAAAGGTGAAAGCCTGGAGAACAAAACGTATATCTCCGATTTCATTTCCGCCATGATAGATTTTCCGCCATTTTGAATTTTGTCAAAAAACTACTTTTGCAAACTAGTCCCTGGTTTTTCACCCGATTGGAACCAAACCAGTGCAGAAATGTTCTCTGGAGTCTGAATATCAATAATTATTGAAAAAAATATGAAATTTTGATTAACGTTTGCTAGGGGGCGCAAAATGAACGTTGTGGGAGGAGCCTATTTTACTAAAACGGCTTTAACTCCAGAAGTAAATGAGATAGGTTGACCAAACTTGGCACATATGTGTATAAGGACAGTCTGGGGTCACAGTAAAAAAATCGCGACGATCGATCACTAGGTGGCGCTATAACATCAAAAAAACATAAAAAGGGGTGTGGCCACCTGACCGTTAGTCCGATTGACTTGAAAATTGGTATGCAGTGTCTTGGTCCAAGGCCCCATGTATGTGTAAAAGGACATTGGCGTATCTCAAAAAACATGGCCGCCATCGGCCAATGAAGTTTGAGCACCTATGAGACGAGGTTAACTGAGGCCGATCGGAACGAAACTCGATGGGCGTGTTCGACTCATGGCCCAAGAGGTCTGTAAGAGTTTTGAAAGAAATCGGCCACTAGTTGGCGCTAACGAGTTTTAAGGCTCTGTAATCACGTGGTGTTACACACATCCCCACGAAATACATCTCATTTGATAGATCTCCTCATGCTGAACAACTTTGCCTCTAGAACCATTGCTGTCAATCAAATCGTTCATTAAATATTCATGAATATGTTAAAAACCTACTTTTGCGAACTAGTCCCTGGTTTTTCGCCAGATCGGAACCAGACCAGTCTAGGACAATTCTCTGGACTCTCTAGATCAATAATTATCGAAAAAAAGTTGAACTTTGCCCTTTGGTTTGCTATAACAGGGTAATTTACAAAAGGGGCGTGGCAAAATACACTCAAAAGCCTATAAATCATAAATAAAAACTCAGAACTTCACAAAAATTGGTGATCATATGTGACATAATGTCATGAACAAGCATGCAAAGTTTTATGGAGATCGGACCATAGGTGGCGCTATAACTGTTAAAAAGCTTTCAAACCATTTATTTCCTATGGTAAATTGCCTGTATTGGCTGTAAATGGTATGTTCCATCTATTATGTCAGTGGTTAAATGTATGCTACTTAAAACTTAATGTCTTTTGATGCTTTTGTGCTTAACGGCCTTAAAGGCCTTAATTGCTTGAACACCGCTAAATGCTGCTTGCAGCTTTAATTATTATTATTATTATTATTATTCTGCCGTAAAACGCATCGTGCAGCCCAAACCGTAAGTGCTAGAGACTTGAAACTTTGTCAGATGGTAGTACAAAAATCGAGGAGAGGTTATCAAATTATGAGCCCGATTGGCCCATAGGTGGCGCTATAGCAACCAATTGCGCGAAACTGCTCATAACTCCTAAACCGTATGTCGTAGTCTCAAGTGTCTTATATCAGTGGAAAGCTGAAAACCTGGAGAACAAAACGTATATCTCCGATTTCATTTCCGCCATGATGGATTTTCCGCCATTTTGAATTTTGTCAAAAAACTACTTTTGCGAACTAGTCCCTGGTTTTTTGCCCGATTGGAACCAAACCAGTGCAGAAATGTTCTCTGGAGACTGAATATCAATAATTATCGAAAAAAAGTTGAATTTTCGATTCAGGGTCGCTAGGGGGCGCAAAATGAACGTTGTGGGCGGAGCCTATTTTATTAAAACGGCTATAACTCCAGAAGAAAATGAGATAGGTTGACCAAACTTGGCACACATGTGTATAAGGACAGTCTTGGGTCAGAGTAAAAAAATCGCGACGATCGAACACTAGGTGGCGCTATAACATTAAAAAAACATAAAAAAGGGTGTGGCCACCTGACCGTTAGTCCGATTGACTTGAAAATTGGTATGCAGTGTCTTGGTCCAAGGCCCCATGTTTGTGATTAAGGATATTGGCGTATCTAAAAAAACATGGCCGCCATCGACCATTGAACTTTGAGCACCTATGAGACGAGGTTAACGGAGGCCGATCGGAACGAAACTCGATGGGCATGTTCGACTCATGCCCCTAAAGGTCTGTAAGAATTTTGAAACAAATCGGCCACTAGTTGGCGCTAACGAGTTTTATGGCTCTCTAATCACGTGGTGTTGCACACATCCCCACACAATGCATAGCATTTGATAGATCTCCTCATGTTGAACAACTTTGCCTCTAAAACCATTGCTGTCAATCAAATCGTTCATAAAATATTTACGAATATGTTAAAAACCTACTTTTGCGAACTAGTCCCTGGTTTTTCGCCCGATGGGAACCAAACCAGTCTAGGCCTATTCTCTGGACTCTGTAGATCAATAATTATCAAAAAAAAGTTGAAATTTTGCATTTGGGTGGCTGTAACAGGGTCATTTAAAAAAGGGGCGTGGCAAAGTACACTCAACAGCCTATAAATCATAAATAAAAACTCAGAACTTCACAAAAATTGGTGAGCGTATGTGAAATAACATCATTAACAAGCATGCACAGTTTTATGGAGATCGGACCATAGGTGGCGCTATAACTGTTAAAAAGCTTTGAAACCATGTATTTCCTATGGTAAATTGCCTGTATTGGCTGTAAATGGTATGTTCCATCTATTATGTCAGTGGTTAAATGTATGCTACATAAAACTTAACGTCTTTTGATGCTTTTGTGCTTAACGGCCTTAAAGGCCTTAATTGCTTGAACACCGATAAATGCTGCTTGCAGCTTTAATTATTATTATTATTATTATTCTGCCGTAAAACGCATCGTGCAGCCCAAACCGTAAGTGCTAGAGACTTGAAACTTTGTCAGATGGTAGTACAAAAATCGAGGAGAGGTTATCAAATTATGAGCCCGATTGGCCCATAGGTGGCGCTATAGCAACCAATTGCGCGAAACTGCTCATAACTCCTAAACCGTATGTTGTAGACTCAAGTGTCTTATATCAGTGGAAAGCTGAAAACCTGGAGAACAAAACGTATATCTCCGATTTCATTTCCGCCATGATGGATTTTCCGCCATTTTGAATTTTGTCACAAAACTACTTTTGCAAACTAGTCCCTGGTTTTTTGCCCGATTGGAACCAAACCAGTGCAGAAATGTTCTCTGGAGACTGAATATTAATAATTATTGAAAAAAAGTTGAATTTTCGATTCAGGGTCACTAGGGGGCGCAAAATGAATGTTGTGAGCGGAGCCTATTTTATTAAAACGGCTATAACTCCAGAAGAAAATGAGATAGGTTGACCAAACTTGGCACATATGTGTATAGAGACAGTCTGGGGTCAGAGTAAAAAAATCGCGACGATCGAACACTAGGTGGCGCTATAACATTAAAAAAACATAAAAAAGGGTGTGGCCACCTGACCGTTAGTCCGATTGACTTGAAAATTGGTATGCAGTGTCTTGGTCCAAGGCCCCATGTATGTGTATAAGGATATTGGCCTATCTCAAAAAACATGGCCGCCATCGACCAATGAAGTTTGAGCACCTATGAGACAAGGTTAACGGAGGCCGATCGGAACGAAACTCGATGGGCATGTTCGACTCATGCCCCTAAAGGTCTGTAAGAATTTTGAAACAAATCGGCCACTAGTTGGCGCTAACGAGTTTTATGGCTCTGTAATCACGTGGTGTTGCACACATCCCCACAAAATACATATCATTTGATAGATCTCCTCATGTTGAACAACTTTGCCTCTAGAACCATTGCTGTCAATCAAATCGTTCATTAAATATTTATGAATATGTTAAAAACCTACTTTTGCAAACTAGTCCCTGGTTTTTCGCCAGATCGGAACCAGACCAGTCTAGGACAATTCTCTGGACTCTCTAGATCAATAATTATCGAAAAAAAATCGAACTTTGCCCTTTGGTTTGCTATAACAGGGTCATTTAAAAAAGGGGCGTGGCAAAATACACTCAACAGCCTATAAATCATAAATAAAAACTCAGAACTTCACAAAAATTGGTGATCATATGTGACATAATGTCATGAACAAGCATGCACAGTTTTATGGAGATCGGACCATAGGTGGTGCTATAACTGTTAAAAAGCTTTAAAACCATGTATTTCCTATGGTAAATTGCCTGTATTGGCTGTAAATGGTGTTTTCCATCTATTATGTCAGTGGTTAAATGTATGCTACATAAAACTTAACGTCTTTTGATGCTTTTGTGCTTAACGGCCTTAAAGGCCTTAATTGCTTGAACACCGATAAATGCTGCTTGCAGCTTTAATTATTAGGTGTTCAAGCACGAAGTGCTGAAAACCTATTGTATTTGTGCTGATTTTTATTATTAGGTGTTCAAGCACGAAGTGCTGAAAACCTATTGTAATTGTACTGATTTTTATTAGGTGTTCAAGCACGAAGTGCTGAAAACCTATTGTATTTGTGCTGATTTTTATTATTATTATTATTATTATTATTATTATTATTCTGCCGTAAAACGCATCGTGCAGCCCAAACCGTAAGTGCTAGAGACTTGAAACTTTGTCAGATGGTAGTACAAAAATCGAGGAGAGGTTATCAAATTATGAGCCCGATTGGCCCATAGGTGGCGCTATAGCAACCAATTGCGCGAAACTGCTCATAACTCCTAAACCGTATGTTGTAGACTCAAGTGTCTTATATCAGTGGAAAGCTGAAAACCTGGAGAACAAAACGTATATCTCCGATTTCATTTCCGCCATGATGGATTTTCCGCCATTTTGAATTTTGTCACAAAACTACTTTTGCGAACTAGTCCCTGGTTTTTTGCCCGATTGGAACCAAACCAGTGCAGAAATGTTCTCTGGAGACTGAATATCAATAATTATCGAAAAAAAGTTGAATTTTCGATTCAGGGTCGCTAGGGGGCGCAAAATGAACGTTGTGGGCGGAGCCTATTTTATTAAAACGGCTATAACTCCAGAAGAAAATGAGATAGGTTGACCAAACTTGGCACATATGTGTATAGGGACAGTCTGGGGTCAGAGTAAAAAATTCGCGACAATCGAACACTAGGTGGCGCTATAACATTAAAAAAACATAAAAAAGAGTGTGGCCACCTGACCGTTAGTCCGATTGACTTGAAAATTGGTATGCAGTGTCTTGGTCCAAGGCCCCATTTATGTGTAAAAGGATATTGGCGTATCTCAAAAAACATGGCCGCCATCGACCAATGAAGTTTGAGCACCTATGAGACGAGGTTAACGGAGGCCGATCGGAACGAAACTCGATGGGCATGTTCGACTCATGCCCCTAAAGGTCTGTAAGAATTTTGAAACAAATCGGCCACTAGTTGGCGCTAACGAGTTTTATGGCTCTGTAATCACGTGGTGTTGCACACATCCCCACAAAATACATATCATTTGATAGATCTCCTCATGCTGAACAACTTTGCCTCTGGAACCATTGCTGTCAATCAAATCGTTCATTAAATATTTATGAATATGTTAAAAACCTACTTTTGCGAACTAGTCCCTGGTTTTTCGCCAGATCGGAACCAGACCAGTCTAGGACAATTCTCTGGACTCTCTAGATCAATAATTATCGAAAAAAAATCGAACTTTGCCCTTTGGTTTGCTATAACAGGGTCATTTAAAAAAGGGGCGTGGCAAAATACACTCAACAGCCTATAAATCATAAATAAAAACTCAGAACTTCACAAAAATTGGTGATCATATGTGACATAATGTCATGAACAAGCATGCACAGTTTTATGGAGATCGGACCATAGGTGGCGCTATAACTGTTAAAAAGCTTTAAAACCATGTATTTCCTGTGGTAAATTGCCTGTATTGGCTGTAAATGGTGTTTTCCATCTATTATGTCAGTGGTTAAATGTATTCTACATAAAACTTAACGTCTTTTGATGCTTTTGTGCTTAACGGCCTTAAAGGCCTTAATTGCTTGAACACCGATAAATGCTGCTTGCAGCTTTAATTAGGTGTTCAAGCACGAAGTGCTGAAAACCTATTGTAATTGTACTGATTTTTATTATTATTATTATTCTGCCGTAAAACGCATCGTGCAGCCCAAACCGTAAGTGCTAGAGACTTGAAACTTTGTCAGATGGTAGTACAAAAATCGAGGAGAGGTTATCAAATTATGAGCCCGATTGGCCCATAGGTGGCGCTATAGCAACCAATTGCGCAAAACTGCTCATAACTCCTAAACAGTATGTCGTAGACTCAAGTGTCTTATATCATTGGAAAGCTGGAGCCCTGAAGAAAAAAATGTATATCTCCGATTTCATTTCCGCCATGATGGATTTTCCGCCATTTTGAATTTTGTCAAAAAACTACTTTTGCGAACTAGTCCCTGGTTTTTTGTCCGATTGGAACCAAACCAGTGCAGAAATGTTTTTTGGAGTCTGAATATCAATAATTATTGAAAAAAAGTTGAATTTTCGATTCAGGGTTGCTAGGGGGCGCAAAATGAACGTTGTGGGCGGAGCCTATTTTATTAAAACGGCTATAACTCCAGAAGAAAATGAGATAGGTTGACCAAACTTGGTACATATGTGTATAAGGACAGTGTGGGGTGAGAGTAAAAAAATCGCGACGATCGAACACTAGGTGGCGCTATAACATTAAAAAACCATAAAAAGGGGTGTGGCCACCTGACCGTTAGTCCGATTGACTTGAAAATTGGTATGCAGTGTCTTGGTCCAAGGCCCCATGTATGTGTATAAGGATATTGGCGTATCTCAAAAAACATGGCCGCCATCGACCAATGAAGTTTGAGCACCTATGAGACGAGGTTAACGGAGGCCGATCGGAACGAAACTCGATGGGCATGTTCGACTCATGCCCCTAAAGGTCTGTAAGAATTTTGAAACAAATCGGCCACTAGTTGGCGCTAACGAGTTTTATGGCTCTGTAATCACGTGGTGTTGCACACATCCCCACACAATGCATATCATTTGATAGATCTCCTCATGTTGAACAACTTTGCCTCTAGAACCATTGCTGTCACTCAAATAGTTCATTAAATATTTACGAATATGTTAAAAACCTACTTTTGCGAACTAGTCCCTGGTTTTTTGCCCGATGGGAACCAAACCAGTCTAGGCCTATTCTCTGGACTCTGTAGATAAATAATTATCAAAAAAAAGTTGAAATTTTGCATTTGGGTGGCTGTAACAGGGTCATTTAAAAAAGGGGCGTGGCAAAATACACTCAACAGCCTATAAATCATAAATAAAAACTCAGAACTTCACAAAAATTGGTGAGCATATGTGAAATAACATCATTAACAAGCATGTACAGTTTTATGGAGATCAGACCATAGGTGGCGCTATAACTTTTAAAAAGCTTTAAAACCATGTATTTCCTATGGTAAATTGCCTATATTGGCTGAAAATGGTGTGTTCCATCTATGATCATATAATCTTTATAAAATAATGTTCAAAATCAGAGCAGTACAATTCTCTGGACTCTCTAGATCAATAATTATCAGGAAAGGTATAACTTTTTCATTTGCATGGCTATAAAAGGTTCACATCAATATGAAGCCTTGACCAATGCTCAGATCTTCTTAAAAACATGTCAGAACATGTGACTCCAAATAAGATAAGAAATAATGCCTCTATAACAGTTAAAAAGGGGAAAATTATAAGAACATAATGGCATATTAAGCCAATAAGTGGTCTTCGACTGCCCCCTTCTGTTTAAAATAGTCATTTTGTCATATTGCTCACTTATATTGTTCTATAATTCATATTTAGACTTTATAAAATCCCTATTTTAACATTTACAATCACGTGAAGTCAAAATTGATCTAATGAAAAATATGACTAAAAAAAAAAACAACATCAAAAATTGCAGACATCCAGTTAAAAAGGTGAAAATTGCAATGTTTATATAAATGTAATGGCATATTAAGCCAATAAGTGGTCTTCGACTGCCCCTTCTGTTCAAAATAGTCATTTTGTCATACTGCTCACTAATATTGTTCTATAATTCATATTTAGACTTTATAAAATCCCTATTTTAACATTTACAATTACATATAGTCAAAATTCATCTATTGCAGAATTACTATTGATTAACAATTGTGACCCATTTTCAGGATTCCCATTTTTCAATGTAAAGGGTTTCTGTGATTTAGGCCACGCCCCCCAGTACAAATTCACTCATAACTCGAAAACGAAAAGTCGCTGCGCGCTCAAATTTTGATGGTAAGGTCCTCTCCAGGGTCTTGATCGAAATCTATTGTCGCGGGGGTCGGGAGCGCGCCCCCGCGGATCGCTAATCTGTGAGACTCCCGATTTGAAACGGCTGTAAGTCCCGACCTGGACCAGCTAGATCCTCGTGGGAGAGCTTGTTGGAAAGAGCTCGTCCTCATCTATCTTCGAGTCGAGAATGGTGCGATTTGACCCAGGCATTCCCGAGATATAAGCCTACAAAGATATGCATTTCAACGGACATTGCTCCCGGACACGGTAACCCAGCATCACCGGGATGGTCTCGTTCAACAGGGCTCCTCTAACACTATCTAAGTTCTGAGTTTCAGATTTTTTCATTTTCTCGTTCCCGAGATATAAGTGAAAAACCAAATCTCCATTCATTCATTCCAACTGTATATAGTCTGTAATACCACTGTTGTCCAGTAGAGGGAGCAGCAGCATTAGACATTTTTAATCTTTTTATCAGCTTTCAGCATTGGTTAACAAACAAACGCTTAAAGCTATTTTTGTATTAGTTTTAATATAGTTTTATATGATTATATCACAAAGAAATATGTGAAATGCTTATAGACCATTAAAAGAGATTTTCACAATAACATAAGTGTGTGTGTGTAAGAGAGAGATAGCAAATGTCAACATATGACTGCAAAAGCACAGTTAACACTTTATTAATAAGTAGAATGGCCAGCAGAGGGCAGTAGAAGACCACTTACTGGCTCACTTCCACTTTGATAGACTTGTTTTTCACCAGTATTCTGCACTAAAGCAAACCAGTTTTCCATGTTAACTATTATAACAAAATCATTTGTCAGTTTATCACTTCATTTTTATTGACACTTCACATCAATGCAGTAATGTGGTAAATCATGGTAAATCACGATAGAAACATGGTAAATCATAGTAAATAATACTATTACATGGTGTATCATGTTAAATCATAGTAAATAATACTATTACATGGTGTATCATGGTAAATCATGCTAGAATCCTGTTAAGTCATTCTAGAATGCGGCATATCATGGTAAATCATCCTATAACATGGTAAAACAGGGTAAACTATGGTAAATCATGCTAGAATCATATTAAATCATACTAGAATGTGTTCAATTGTGGTAAACCATGATAGAACAGGGTAAATCATGGTGAATCACACTAGAACTTGCTATATCATGGTAAACTATGGTAAATCATGCTAGATTCATGGTAAATCATACTGGAACATGGTAAATCATGAAAAATCACACTAAATTTGGTGTATGATGGTAAATCATGCTAAAACATGGTCTATTCCATCTATGATGTCAGTGGTTAATGCTTGCTACATAAAACTTAATGTCTTTTGATGCTTTTGTGCTTAACGGCCTTTAAAGGCCTTAGCTGCTTGAACACCGCTAAATGCTGCTTGCAGCTTTAATTATTATTATTATTTTTCTTCTGCCGTAAAACGCATCGTGCAGCCCAAACCGTACGTGCTAGAGACTTGAAACTTTGTCAGATGGTAGTACAAAAATCGAGGAGAGGTTATCAAATTATGAGCCCGATTGGCCCATAGGTGGCGCTATAGCAACCAATTGCGCAAAACTGCTCATAACTCTTAAACTGTATGTCGTAGCCTCAAGTGTCTTATATCAGTGGAAAGCTGAAAGCCTGGAGAACAAAACGTATATCTCCGATTTCATTTCCGCCATGATGGATTTTCCGCCATTTTGAATTTTGTCAAAAAACTACTTTTGCGAACTAGTCCCTGGTTTTTCACCCGATCGTAACCAAACCAGTGCAGAAATATTCTCTGGAGTCTGAATATCAATAATTATCGAAAAAAAGTTGAAATTTTGATTAACGGTCGCTAGGGGGCGCAAAATGAACGTTGTGGGGGTAGCCTATTTTACTAAAACGGATATAACTCGGGAATTAAATGAGATAGGTTGACCAAACTTGGTACACATGTGTATAAGGACAGTTTGGGGTCACAGTAAAAAAATCGCGACGATCGAACACTAGGTGGCGCTATAACATCAAAAAAACATAAAAAGGGGTGTGGCCACCTGACCGTTAGTCCGATTGACTTGAAAATTGGTATGCAGTGTCTTGGTCCAAGTCCCCATGTATGTGTAAAAGGATATTGGCGTATCTCAAAAAACATGGCCGCCATCGGCCAATGAAGTTTGAGCACCTATGAGAAGAGGTTAACGGAGGCCGATCGGAACGAAACTCGATGGGCATGTTTGACTCATGCCCCTAAAGGTCTGTAAGAATTTTGAAAGAAATCGGTCACTAGTTGGCGCTAACGAGTTTTATGGCTCTGTAATCACGTGGTGTTGCACACATCCCCAAACAATGCATATCTATTGATAGATCTCCTCATGCTGAACAACTTTGCCTCTGGAACCATTGCTGTCAATCAAATCGTTCATAAAATATTCATGAATATGTTAAAAACCTACTTTTGCGAACTAGTCCCTGGTTTTTCGCCCGATCGGAACCAGACCAGTCTAGGCCTATTCTCTGGACTCTCTAGATCAATAATTATCAAAAACAAGTTGAACTTTGCCCTTTGGTTTGCTATAACAGGGTCATTTAAAAAAGGGGCGTGGCAAAATACACTCAACAGCCTATAAATCATAAATAAAAACTCAGAACTTCACAAAAATTGGTGAGCGTATGTGAAATAACATCATTAACAAGCATGCACAGTTTTATGGAGATCGGACCATAGGTGGTGCTATAACTGTTAAAAAGCTTTAAAACCATGTATTTCCTATGGTAAATTGCCTGTATTGGCTGTAAATGGTGTTTTCCATCTATTATGTCAGTGGTTAAATGTATGCTACATAAAACTTAACGTCTTTTGATGCTTTTGTGCTTAACGGCCTTAAAGGCCTTAATTGCTTGAACACCGATAAATGCTGCTTGCAGCTTTAATTATTATTATTATTATTATTATTATTATTCTGCCGTAAAACGCATCGTGCAGCCCAAACCGTAAGTGCTAGAGACTTGAAACTTTGTCAGATGGTAGTACAAAAATCGAGGAGAGGTTATCAAATTATGAGCCCGATTGGCCCATAGGTGGCGCTATAGCAACCAATTGCGCAAAACTGCTCATAACTCCTAAACCGTATGTCGTAGACTCAAGTGTCTTATATCAGTGGAAAGCTGAAAACCTGGAGAACAAAACGTATATCTCCGATTTCATTTCCGCCATGATGGATTTTCCGCCATTTTGAATTTTGTCAAAAAACTACTTTTGCAAACTAGTCCCTGGTTTTTTGCCCGATTGGAACCAAACCAGTGCAGAAATGTTCTCTGGAGACTGAATATTAATAATTATTGAAAAAAAGTTGAATTTTCGATTCAGGGTCACTAGGGGGCGCAAAATGAATGTTGTGAGCGGAGCCTATTTTATTAAAACGGCTATAACTCCAGAAGAAAATGAGATAGGTTGACCAAACTTGGCACATATGTGTATAGAGACAGTCTGGGGTCAGAGTAAAAAAATCGCGACGATCGAACACTAGGTGGCGCTATAACATTAAAAAAACATAAAAAAGGGTGTGGCCACCTGACCGTTAGTCCGATTGACTTGAAAATTGGTATGCAGTGTCTTGGTCCAAGGCCCCATGTATGTGTATAAGGATATTGGCCTATCTCAAAAAACATGGCCGCCATCGACCAATGAAGTTTGAGCACCTATGAGACAAGGTTAACGGAGGCCGATCGGAACGAAACTCGATGGGCATGTTCGACTCATGCCCCTAAAGGTCTGTAAGAATTTTGAAACAAATCGGCCACTAGTTGGCGCTAACGAGTTTTATGGCTCTGTAATCACGTGGTGTTGCACACATCCCCACAAAATACATATCATTTGATAGATCTCCTCATGTTGAACAACTTTGCCTCTAGAACCATTGCTGTCAATCAAATCGTTCATTAAATATTTATGAATATGTTAAAAACCTACTTTTGCAAACTAGTCCCTGGTTTTTCGCCAGATCGGAACCAGACCAGTCTAGGACAATTCTCTGGACTCTCTAGATCAATAATTATCGAAAAAAAATCGAACTTTGCCCTTTGGTTTGCTATAACAGGGTCATTTAAAAAAGGGGCGTGGCAAAATACACTCAACAGCCTATAAATCATAAATAAAAACTCAGAACTTCACAAAAATTGGTGATCATATGTGACATAATGTCATGAACAAGCATGCACAGTTTTATGGAGATCGGACCATAGGTGGTGCTATAACTGTTAAAAAGCTTTAAAACCATGTATTTCCTATGGTAAATTGCCTGTATTGGCTGTAAATGGTGTTTTCCATCTATTATGTCAGTGGTTAAATGTATGCTACATAAAACTTAACGTCTTTTGATGCTTTTGTGCTTAACGGCCTTAAAGGCCTTAATTGCTTGAACACCGATAAATGCTGCTTGCAGCTTTAATTATTAGGTGTTCAAGCACGAAGTGCTGAAAACCTATTGTATTTGTGCTGATTTTTATTATTAGGTGTTCAAGCACGAAGTGCTGAAAACCTATTGTAATTGTACTGATTTTTATTAGGTGTTCAAGCACGAAGTGCTGAAAACCTATTGTATTTGTGCTGATTTTTATTATTATTATTATTATTATTATTATTATTATTCTGCCGTAAAACGCATCGTGCAGCCCAAACCGTAAGTGCTAGAGACTTGAAACTTTGTCAGATGGTAGTACAAAAATCGAGGAGAGGTTATCAAATTATGAGCCCGATTGGCCCATAGGTGGCGCTATAGCAACCAATTGCGCGAAACTGCTCATAACTCCTAAACCGTATGTTGTAGACTCAAGTGTCTTATATCAGTGGAAAGCTGAAAACCTGGAGAACAAAACGTATATCTCCGATTTCATTTCCGCCATGATGGATTTTCCGCCATTTTGAATTTTGTCACAAAACTACTTTTGCGAACTAGTCCCTGGTTTTTTGCCCGATTGGAACCAAACCAGTGCAGAAATGTTCTCTGGAGACTGAATATCAATAATTATCGAAAAAAAGTTGAATTTTCGATTCAGGGTCGCTAGGGGGCGCAAAATGAACGTTGTGGGCGGAGCCTATTTTATTAAAACGGCTATAACTCCAGAAGAAAATGAGATAGGTTGACCAAACTTGGCACATATGTGTATAGGGACAGTCTGGGGTCAGAGTAAAAAATTCGCGACAATCGAACACTAGGTGGCGCTATAACATTAAAAAAACATAAAAAAGAGTGTGGCCACCTGACCGTTAGTCCGATTGACTTGAAAATTGGTATGCAGTGTCTTGGTCCAAGGCCCCATTTATGTGTAAAAGGATATTGGCGTATCTCAAAAAACATGGCCGCCATCGACCAATGAAGTTTGAGCACCTATGAGACGAGGTTAACGGAGGCCGATCGGAACGAAACTCGATGGGCATGTTCGACTCATGCCCCTAAAGGTCTGTAAGAATTTTGAAACAAATCGGCCACTAGTTGGCGCTAACGAGTTTTATGGCTCTGTAATCACGTGGTGTTGCACACATCCCCACAAAATACATATCATTTGATAGATCTCCTCATGCTGAACAACTTTGCCTCTGGAACCATTGCTGTCAATCAAATCGTTCATTAAATATTTATGAATATGTTAAAAACCTACTTTTGCGAACTAGTCCCTGGTTTTTCGCCAGATCGGAACCAGACCAGTCTAGGACAATTCTCTGGACTCTCTAGATCAATAATTATCGAAAAAAAATCGAACTTTGCCCTTTGGTTTGCTATAACAGGGTCATTTAAAAAAGGGGCGTGGCAAAATACACTCAACAGCCTATAAATCATAAATAAAAACTCAGAACTTCACAAAAATTGGTGATCATATGTGACATAATGTCATGAACAAGCATGCACAGTTTTATGGAGATCGGACCATAGGTGGCGCTATAACTGTTAAAAAGCTTTAAAACCATGTATTTCCTGTGGTAAATTGCCTGTATTGGCTGTAAATGGTGTTTTCCATCTATTATGTCAGTGGTTAAATGTATTCTACATAAAACTTAACGTCTTTTGATGCTTTTGTGCTTAACGGCCTTAAAGGCCTTAATTGCTTGAACACCGATAAATGCTGCTTGCAGCTTTAATTAGGTGTTCAAGCACGAAGTGCTGAAAACCTATTGTAATTGTACTGATTTTTATTAGGTGTTCAAGCACGAAGTGCTGAAAACCTATTGTATTTGTGCTGATTTTTATTATTATTATTATTATTATTATTATTATTATTATTATTCTGCCGTAAAACGCATCGTGCAGCCCAAACCGTAAGTGCTAGAGACTTGAAACTTTGTCAGATGGTAGTACAAAAATCGAGGAGAGGTTATCAAATTATGAGCCCGATTGGCCCATAGGTGGCGCTATAGCAACCAATTGCGCAAAACTGCTCATAACTCCTAAACCGTATGTCGTAGACTCAACTGTCTTATATCAGTGGAAAGCTGAAAACCTGGAGAACAAAACGTATATCTCCGATTTCATTTCCGCCATGATAGATTTTCCGCCATTTTGAATTTTGTCAAAAAACTACTTTTGCAAACTAGTCCCTGGTTTTTTGCCCGATTGGAACCAAACCAGTGCAGAAATGTTCTCTGGAGTCTGAATATCAATAATTATCGAAAAAAAGTTGAATTTTCGCTTCAGGGTCGCTAGGGGGCGCAAAATGAACGTTGTGGGCGGAGCCTATTTTATTAAAACGGCTATAACTCCAGAAGAAAATGAGATAGGTTGACCAAACTTGGCACATATGTGTATAAGGACAGTCTTGGGTCAGAGTAAAAAAATCGCGAAGATCGAACACTAGGTGGCGCTATAACATTAAAAAAACATAAAAAAGGGTGTGGCCACCTGACCGTTAGTCCGATTGACTTGAAAATTGGTATGCAGTGTCTTGGTCCAAGGCCCCATGTATGTGATTAAGGATATTGGCGTATCTCAAAAAACATGGCCGCCATCGACCAATGAAGTTTGAGCACCTATGAGACGAGGTTAACGGAGGCCGATCGGAACGAAACTCGATGGGCATGTTCGACTTATGCCCCTAAAGGTCTGTAAGAATTTTGAAACAAATCGGCCACTAGTTGGCGCTAACGAGTTTTATGGCTCTGTAATCACGTGGTGTTGCACACATCCCCACACAATGCATAGCATTTGATAGATCTCCTCATGTTGAACAACTTTGCCTCTAAAACCATTGCTGTCAATCAAATCGTTCATTAAATATTTACGAATATGTTAAAAACCTACTTTTGCGAACTAGTCCCTGGTTTTTCGCCTGATGGGAACCAAACCAGTCTAGGCCTATTCTCTGGACTCTGTAGATCAATAATTATCAAAAAAAAGTTGAAATTTTGCATTTGGGTGGCTGTAACAGGGTCATTTAAAAAAGGGGCGTGGCAAAATACACTCAACAGCCTATAAATCATAAATAAAAACTCAGAACTTCACAAAAATTGGTGAGCGTATGTGAAATAACATCATTAACAAGCATGCACAGTTTTATGGAGATCGGACCATAGGTGGCGCTATAACTGTTAAAAAGCTTTAAAACCATGTATTTCCTATGTTAAATTGCCTGTATTGGCTGTAAATGGTGTTTTCCATCTATTATGTCAGTGGTTAAATGTATGCTACATAAAACTTAACGTCTTTTGATGCTTTTGTGCTTAACGGCCTTAAAGGCCTCAATTGCTTGAACACCGATAAATGCTGCTTGCAGCTTTAATTATTATTATTATTCTGCCGTAAAACGCATCGTGCAGCCCAAACCGTAAGTGCTAGAGACTTGAAACTTTGTCAGATGGTAGTACAAAAATCGAGGAGAGGTTATCAAATTATGAGCCCGATTGGCCCATAGGTGGCGCTATAGCAACCAATTGCGCAAAACTGCTCATAACTCCTAAACAGTATGTCGTAGACTCAAGTGTCTTATATCATTGGAAAGCTGGAGCCCTGAAGAAAAAAATGTATATCTCCGATTTCATTTCCGCCATGATGGATTTTCCGCCATTTTGAATTTTGTCAAAAAACTACTTTTGCGAACTAGTCCCTGGTTTTTTGTCCGATTGGAACCAAACCAGTGCAGAAATGTTTTTTGGAGTCTGAATATCAATAATTATTGAAAAAAAGTTGAATTTTCGATTCAGGGTTGCTAGGGGGCGCAAAATGAACGTTGTGGGCGGAGCCTATTTTATTAAAACGGCTATAACTCCAGAAGAAAATGAGATAGGTTGACCAAACTTGGTACATATGTGTATAAGGACAGTGTGGGGTGAGAGTAAAAAAATCGCGACGATCGAACACTAGGTGGCGCTATAACATTAAAAAACCATAAAAAGGGGTGTGGCCACCTGACCGTTAGTCCGATTGACTTGAAAATTGGTATGCAGTGTCTTGGTCCAAGGCCCCATGTATGTGTATAAGGATATTGGCGTATCTCAAAAAACATGGCCGCCATCGACCAATGAAGTTTGAGCACCTATGAGACGAGGTTAACGGAGGCCGATCGGAACGAAACTCGATGGGCATGTTCGACTCATGCCCCTAAAGGTCTGTAAGAATTTTGAAACAAATCGGCCACTAGTTGGCGCTAACGAGTTTTATGGCTCTGTAATCACGTGGTGTTGCACACATCCCCACACAATGCATATCATTTGATAGATCTCCTCATGTTGAACAACTTTGCCTCTAGAACCATTGCTGTCACTCAAATAGTTCATTAAATATTTACGAATATGTTAAAAACCTACTTTTGCGAACTAGTCCCTGGTTTTTTGCCCGATGGGAACCAAACCAGTCTAGGCCTATTCTCTGGACTCTGTAGATAAATAATTATCAAAAAAAAGTTGAAATTTTGCATTTGGGTGGCTGTAACAGGGTCATTTAAAAAAGGGGCGTGGCAAAATACACTCAACAGCCTATAAATCATAAATAAAAACTCAGAACTTCACAAAAATTGGTGAGCATATGTGAAATAACATCATTAACAAGCATGTACAGTTTTATGGAGATCAGACCATAGGTGGCGCTATAACTTTTAAAAAGCTTTAAAACCATGTATTTCCTATGGTAAATTGCCTATATTGGCTGAAAATGGTGTGTTCCATCTATGATCATATAATCTTTATAAAATAATGTTCAAAATCAGAGCAGTACAATTCTCTGGACTCTCTAGATCAATAATTATCAGGAAAGGTATAACTTTTTCATTTGCATGGCTATAAAAGGTTCACATCAATATGAAGCCTTGACCAATGCTCAGATCTTCTTAAAAACATGTCAGAACATGTGACTCCAAATAAGATAAGAAATAATGCCTCTATAACAGTTAAAAAGGGGAAAATTATAAGAACATAATGGCATATTAAGCCAATAAGTGGTCTTCGACTGCCCCCTTCTGTTTAAAATAGTCATTTTGTCATATTGCTCACTTATATTGTTCTATAATTCATATTTAGACTTTATAAAATCCCTATTTTAACATTTACAATCACGTGAAGTCAAAATTGATCTAATGAAAAATATGACTAAAAAAAAAAACAACATCAAAAATTGCAGACATCCAGTTAAAAAGGTGAAAATTGCAATGTTTATATAAATGTAATGGCATATTAAGCCAATAAGTGGTCTTCGACTGCCCCTTCTGTTCAAAATAGTCATTTTGTCATACTGCTCACTAATATTGTTCTATAATTCATATTTAGACTTTATAAAATCCCTATTTTAACATTTACAATTACATATAGTCAAAATTCATCTATTGCAGAATTACTATTGATTAACAATTGTGACCCATTTTCAGGATTCCCATTTTTCAATGTAAAGGGTTTCTGTGATTTAGGCCACGCCCCCCAGTACAAATTCACTCATAACTCGAAAACGAAAAGTCGCTGCGCGCTCAAATTTTGATGGTAAGGTCCTCTCCAGGGTCTTGATCGAAATCTATTGTCGCGGGGGTCGGGAGCGCGCCCCCGCGGATCGCTAATCTGTGAGACTCCCGATTTGAAACGGCTGTAAGTCCCGACCTGGACCAGCTAGATCCTCGTGGGAGAGCTTGTTGGAAAGAGCTCGTCCTCATCTATCTTCGAGTCGAGAATGGTGCGATTTGACCCAGGCATTCCCGAGATATAAGCCTACAAAGATATGCATTTCAACGGACATTGCTCCCGGACACGGTAACCCAGCATCACCGGGATGGTCTCGTTCAACAGGGCTCCTCTAACACTATCTAAGTTCTGAGTTTCAGATTTTTTCATTTTCTCGTTCCCGAGATATAAGTGAAAAACCAAATCTCCATTCATTCATTCCAACTGTATATAGTCTGTAATACCACTGTTGTCCAGTAGAGGGAGCAGCAGCATTAGACATTTTTAATCTTTTTATCAGCTTTCAGCATTGGTTAACAAACAAACGCTTAAAGCTATTTTTGTATTAGTTTTAATATAGTTTTATATGATTATATCACAAAGAAATATGTGAAATGCTTATAGACCATTAAAAGAGATTTTCACAATAACATAAGTGTGTGTGTGTAAGAGAGAGATAGCAAATGTCAACATATGACTGCAAAAGCACAGTTAACACTTTATTAATAAGTAGAATGGCCAGCAGAGGGCAGTAGAAGACCACTTACTGGCTCACTTCCACTTTGATAGACTTGTTTTTCACCAGTATTCTGCACTAAAGCAAACCAGTTTTCCATGTTAACTATTATAACAAAATCATTTGTCAGTTTATCACTTCATTTTTATTGACACTTCACATCAATGCAGTAATGTGGTAAATCATGGTAAATCACGATAGAAACATGGTAAATCATAGTAAATAATACTATTACATGGTGTATCATGTTAAATCATAGTAAATAATACTATTACATGGTGTATCATGGTAAATCATGCTAGAATCCTGTTAAGTCATTCTAGAATGCGGCATATCATGGTAAATCATCCTATAACATGGTAAAACAGGGTAAACTATGGTAAATCATGCTAGAATCATATTAAATCATACTAGAATGTGTTCAATTGTGGTAAACCATGATAGAACAGGGTAAATCATGGTGAATCACACTAGAACTTGCTATATCATGGTAAACTATGGTAAATCATGCTAGATTCATGGTAAATCATACTGGAACATGGTAAATCATGAAAAATCACACTAAATTTGGTGTATGATGGTAAATCATGCTAAAACATGGTCTATTCCATCTATGATGTCAGTGGTTAATGCTTGCTACATAAAACTTAATGTCTTTTGATGCTTTTGTGCTTAACGGCCTTTAAAGGCCTTAGCTGCTTGAACACCGCTAAATGCTGCTTGCAGCTTTAATTATTATTATTATTTTTCTTCTGCCGTAAAACGCATCGTGCAGCCCAAACCGTACGTGCTAGAGACTTGAAACTTTGTCAGATGGTAGTACAAAAATCGAGGAGAGGTTATCAAATTATGAGCCCGATTGGCCCATAGGTGGCGCTATAGCAACCAATTGCGCAAAACTGCTCATAACTCTTAAACTGTATGTCGTAGCCTCAAGTGTCTTATATCAGTGGAAAGCTGAAAGCCTGGAGAACAAAACGTATATCTCCGATTTCATTTCCGCCATGATGGATTTTCCGCCATTTTGAATTTTGTCAAAAAACTACTTTTGCGAACTAGTCCCTGGTTTTTCACCCGATCGTAACCAAACCAGTGCAGAAATATTCTCTGGAGTCTGAATATCAATAATTATCGAAAAAAAGTTGAAATTTTGATTAACGGTCGCTAGGGGGCGCAAAATGAACGTTGTGGGGGTAGCCTATTTTACTAAAACGGATATAACTCGGGAATTAAATGAGATAGGTTGACCAAACTTGGTACACATGTGTATAAGGACAGTTTGGGGTCACAGTAAAAAAATCGCGACGATCGAACACTAGGTGGCGCTATAACATCAAAAAAACATAAAAAGGGGTGTGGCCACCTGACCGTTAGTCCGATTGACTTGAAAATTGGTATGCAGTGTCTTGGTCCAAGTCCCCATGTATGTGTAAAAGGATATTGGCGTATCTCAAAAAACATGGCCGCCATCGGCCAATGAAGTTTGAGCACCTATGAGAAGAGGTTAACGGAGGCCGATCGGAACGAAACTCGATGGGCATGTTTGACTCATGCCCCTAAAGGTCTGTAAGAATTTTGAAAGAAATCGGTCACTAGTTGGCGCTAACGAGTTTTATGGCTCTGTAATCACGTGGTGTTGCACACATCCCCAAACAATGCATATCTATTGATAGATCTCCTCATGCTGAACAACTTTGCCTCTGAAACCATTGCTGTCAATCAAATCGTTCATAAAATATTCATGAATATGTTAAAAACCTACTTTTGCGAACTAGTCCCTGGTTTTTCGCCCGATCGGAACCAGACCAGTCTAGGCCTATTCTCTGGACTCTCTAGATCAATAATTATCAAAAACAAGTTGAACTTTGCCCTTTGGTTTGCTATAACAGGGTCATTTAAAAAAGGGGCGTGGCAAAATACACTCAACAGCCTATAAATCATAAATAAAAACTCAGAACTTCACAAAAATTGGTGAGCGTATGTGAAATAACATCATTAACAAGCATGCACAGTTTTATGGAGATCGGACCATAGGTGGTGCTATAACTGTTAAAAAGCTTTAAAACCATGTATTTCCTATGGTAAATTGCCTGTATTGGCTGTAAATGGTGTTTTCCATCTATTATGTCAGTGGTTAAATGTATGCTACATAAAACTTAACGTCTTTTGATGCTTTTGTGCTTAACGGCCTTAAAGGCCTTAATTGCTTGAACACCGATAAATGCTGCTTGCAGCTTTAATTATTATTATTATTATTATTATTATTATTCTGCCGTAAAACGCATCGTGCAGCCCAAACCGTAAGTGCTAGAGACTTGAAACTTTGTCAGATGGTAGTACAAAAATCGAGGAGAGGTTATCAAATTATGAGCCCGATTGGCCCATAGGTGGCGCTATAGCAACCAATTGCGCAAAACTGCTCATAACTCCTAAACCGTATGTCGTAGACTCAAGTGTCTTATATCAGTGGAAAGCTGAAAACCTGGAGAACAAAACGTATATCTCCGATTTCATTTCCGCCATGATGGATTTTCCGCCATTTTGAATTTTGTCAAAAAACTACTTTTGCAAACTAGTCCCTGGTTTTTTGCCCGATTGGAACCAAACCAGTGCAGAAATGTTCTCTGGAGACTGAATATCAATAATTATTGAAAAAAAGTTGAATTTTCGATTCAGGGTTGCTAGGGGGCGCAAAATGAACGTTGTGGGCGGAGCCTATTTTATTAAAACGGCTATAACTCCAGAAGAAAATGAGATAGGTTGACCAAACTTGGCACATATGTGTATAAGGACAGTCTTGGGTCAGAGTAAAAAAATCGCGACGATCGAACACTAGGTGGCGCTATAACATTAAAAAAACATAAAAAAGGGTGTGGCCACCTGACCGTTAGTCCGATTGACTTGAAAATTGGTATGCAGTGTCTTGGTCCAAGGCCCCATGTATGTGTATAAGGATATTGGCGTATCTCAAAAAACATGGCCGCCATCGACCAATGAAGCTTGAGCACCTATGAGACGAGGTTAACGGAGGCCGATCAGAACGAAACTCGATGGGCATGTTCGACTCATGCCCCTAAAGGTCTGTAAGAATTTTGAAACAAATCGGCCACTAGTTGGCGCTAACGAGTTTTATGGCTCTCTAATCACGTGGTGTTGCACACATCCCCACACAATGCATAGCATTTGATAGATCTCCTCATGTTGAACAACTTTGCCTCTAAAACCATTGCTGTCAATCAAATCGTTCATAAAATATTTACGAATATGTTAAAAACCTACTTTTGCGAACTAGTCCCTGGTTTTTCGCCCGATGGGAACCAAACCAGTCTAGGCCTATTCTCTGGACTCTGTAGATCAATAATTATCAAAAAAAAGTTGAAATTTTGCATTTGGGTGGCTGTAACAGGGTCATTTAAAAAAGGGGCGTGGCAAAATACACTCAACAGCCTATAAATCATAAATAAAAACTCAGAACTTCACAAAAATTGGTGAGCGTATGTGAAATAACATCATTAACAAGCATGCACAGTTTTATGGAGATCGGACCATAGGTGGCGCTATAACTGTTAAAAAGCTTTAAAACCATGTATTTCCTATGGTAAATTGCCTGTATTGGCTGTAAATGGTGTTTTCCATCTATTATGTCAGTGGTTAAATGTATGCTACATAAAACTTAACGTCTTTTGATGCTTTTGTGCTTAACGGCCTTAAAGGCCTTAATTGCTTGAACACCGATAAATGCTGCTTGCAGCTTTAATTATTAGGTGTTCAAGCACGAAGTGCTGAAAACCTATTGTATTTGTGCTGATTTTTATTATTATTATTATTATTATTATTATTATTATTATTATTCTGCCGTAAAACGCATCGTGCAGCCCAAACCGTAAGTGCTAGAGACTTGAAACTTTGTCAGATGGTAGTACAAAAATCGAGGAGAGGTTATCAAATTATGAGCCCGATTGGCCCATAGGTGGCGCTATAGCAACCAATTGCGCGAAACTGCTCATAACTCTTAAACCGTATGTCGTAGTCTCAAGTGTCTTATATCAGTGGAAAGCTGAAAACCTGGAGAACAAAACGTATATCTCCGATTTCATTTCCGCCATGATGGATTTTCCGCCATTTTGAATTTTGTCAAAAAACTACTTTTGCAAACTAGTCCCTGGTTTTTTGCCCGATTGGAACCAAACCAGTGCAGAAATGTTCTCTGGAGACTGAATATCAATAATTATTGAAAAAAAGTTGAAATTTTGCATTTGGGTGGCTGTAACAGGGTCATTTAAAAAAGGGGCGTGGCAAAATACACTCAACAGCCTATAAATCATAAATAAAAACTCAGAACTTCACAAAAATTGGTGAGCGTATGTGAAATAACATCCTTAACAAGTATGCACAGTTTTATGGAGATCGGACCATAGGTGGCGCTATAACTGTTAAAAAGCTTTAAAACCATGTATTTCCTATGGTAAATGGTGTTTTCCATCTATTATGTCAGTGGTTAAATGTATGCTACATAAAACTTAACGTCTTTTGATGCTTTTGTGCTTAACGGCCTTAAAGGCCTTAATTGCTTGAACACCGATAAATGCTGCTTGCAGCTTTAATTATTATTATTATTATTATTATTATTTTTCTTCTGCCGTAAAACGCATCGTGCAGCCCAAACCGTAAATGCTAGAGACTTGAAACTTTGTCAGATGATAGTACAAAAATCGAGGAGAGGTTCAGAGAGTATGAGCCCGATTGGCCCATAGGTGGCGCTATAGCAACCAATTGCGCGAAACTGCTCATAACTCCTAAACCGTATGTCGTAGCCTCAAGTGTCTTATATCAGTGGAAAGCTGAAAGCCTGGAGAACAAAACGTATATCTCCGATTTCATTTCCGCCATGATGGATTTTCCGCCATTTTGAATTTTGTCAAAAAACTACTTTTGCGAACTAGTCCCTGGTTTTTCACCCGATTGGAACCAAACCAGTGCAGAAATGTTCTCTGGAGTCTGAATATCAATAATTATTGAAAAAAATATGAAATTTTGATTAACGTTTGCTAGGGGGCGCAAAATGAACGTTGTGGGAGGAGCCTATTTTACTAAAACGGCTTTAACTCCAGAAGTAAATGAGATAGGTTGACCAAACTTGGCACATATGTGTATAAGGACAGTCTGGGGTCACAGTAAAAAAATCGCGACGATCGATCACTAGGTGGCGCTATAACATCAAAAAAACATAAAAAGGGGTGTGGCCACCTGACCGTTAGTCCGATTGACTTGAAAATTGGTATGCAGTGTCTTGGTCCAAGTCCCCATGTATGTGTATAAGGATATTGGCGTATCTCAAAAAACATGGCCGCCATCGGCCAATGAAGTTTGAGCACCTATGAGATGAGGTTAACAGAGGCCGATCGGAACGAAACTCAATGGGCACGTTCGACTCATGGCCCAAGAGGTCTGTAAGAGTTTTGAAAGAAATCGGCCACTAGTTGGCGCTAACGAGTTTTAAGGCTCCGTAATCACGTGGTGTTGCACACATCCCCACGAAATACATATCATTTGATAGATCTCCTCATGGTGAACAACTTTGCCTCTAGAACCATTGCTGTCAATCAAATCGTTCATAAAATATTCATGAATACGTTAAAAACTTACTTTTGCGAACTAGTCCCTGGTTTTTCGCCCGATCGGAACCAGACCAGTCTAGGACAATTTTCTGGACTCTCTAGATCAATAATTATCAAAAAAAAGTTGAACTTTGCCCTTTGGTTTGCTATAACAGGGTAATTTACAAAAGGGGCGTGGCAAAATACACTCAAAAGCCTATAAATCATAAATAAAAACTCAGAACTTCACAAAAATTGGTGATCATATGTGATATAACGTATTGAACAAGCATGCAAAGTTTTATGGAGATCGGACCATAGGTGGCGCCATAACTGTTAAAAAGCTTTAAAACCCTGTATTTCCTATGGTAAATTGCCTGTATTGGCTGTAAAAGGTGTTTTCCATCTATTATGTCAGTGGTTAAATGTATGCTACATAAAACTTAACGTCTTTTGATGCTTTTGTGCTTAACGGCCTTAAAGGCCTTAACTGCTTGAACACCGCTAAATGCTGCTCGCAGCTTTAATTATTAGGTGTTCAAGCACGAAGTGCTGAAAACCTATTGTATTTGTGCTGATTTTTATTATTAGGTGTTCAAGCACGAAGTGCTGAAAACCTATTGTAATTGTACTGATTAGGTGTTCAAGCACGAAGTGCTGAAAACCTATTGTATTTGTGCTGATTTTTATTATTATTATTATTATTATTATTATTATTATTATTCTGCCGTAAAACGCATCGTGCAGCCCAAACCGTAAGTGCTAGAGACTTGAAACTTTGTCAGATGGTAGTACAAAAATCGAGGAGAGGTTATCAAATTATGAGCCCGATTGGCCCATAGGTGGCGCTATAGCAACCAATTGCGCAAAACTGCTCATAACTCCTAAACCGTATGTCGTAGACTCAATTGTCTTATATCAGTGGAAAGCTGAAAACCTGGAGAACAAAACGTATATCTCCGATTTCATTTCCGCCATGATAGATTTTCCGCCATTTTGAATTTTGTCAAAAAACTACTTTTGCAAACTAGTCCCTGGTTTTTTGCCCGATTGGAACCAAACCAGTGCAGAAATGTTCTCTGGAGTCTGAATATCAATAATTATCGAAAAAAAAGTTGAATTTTCGCTTCAGGGTCGCTAAGGGGCGCAAAATGAACGTTGTGGGCGGAGCCTATTTTATTAAAACGGCTATAACTCCAGAAGAAAATGAGATAGGTTGACCAAACTTGGCACATATGTGTATAAGGACAGTCTTGGGTCAGAGTAAAAAAAATCGCGACGATCGAACACTAGGTGGCGCTATAACGTTAAAAAAACATAAAAAAGGGTGTGGCCACCTGACCGTTAGTCCGATTGACTTGAAAATTGGTATGCAGTGTCTTGGTCCAAGGCCCCATGTATGTGATTAAGGATATTGGCGTATCTCAAAAAACATGGCCGCCATCGACCAATGAAGTTTGAGCACCTATGAGACGAGGTTAACGGAGGCCGATCGGAACGAAACTCGATGGGCATGTTCGACTTATGCCCCTAAAGGTCTGTAAGAATTTTGAAACAAATCGGCCACTAGTTGGCGCTAACGAGTTTTATGGCTCTGTAATCACGTGGTGTTGCACACATCCCCACACAATGCATAGCATTTGATAGATCTCCTCATGTTGAACAACTTTGCCTCTAGAACCATTGCTGTCAATCAAATCGTTCATTAAATATTTACGAATATGTTAAAAACCTACTTTTGCGAACTAGTCCCTGGTTTTTCGCCTGATGGGAACCAAACCAGTCTAGGCCTATTCTCTGGACTCTGTAGATCAATAATTATCAAAAAAAAGTTGAAATTTTGCATTTGGGTGGCTGTAACAGGGTCATTTAAAAAAGGGGCGTGGCAAAATACACTCAACAGCCTATAAATCATAAATAAAAACTCAGAACTTCACAAAAATTGGTGAGCGTATGTGAAATAACATCATTAACAAGCATGCACAGTTTTATGGAGATCGGACCATAGGTGGCGCTATAACTGTTAAAAAGCTTTAAAACCATGTATTTCCTATGTTAAATTGCCTGTATTGGCTGTAAATGGTGTTTTCCATCTATTATGTCAGTGGTTAAATGTATGCTACATAAAACTTAACGTCTTTTGATGCTTTTGTGCTTAACGGCCTTAAAGGCCTCAATTGCTTGAACACCGATAAATGCTGCTTGCAGCTTTAATTTTTATTATTATTATTATTCTGCCGTAAAACGCATCGTGCAGCCCAAACCGTAAGTGCTAGAGACTTGAAACTTTGTCAGATGGTAGTACAAAAATCGAGGAGAGGTTATCAAATTATGAGCCCGATTGGCCCATAGGTGGCGCTATAGCAACCAATTGCGCGAAACTGCTCATAACTCCTAAACCGTATGTCATAGACTCAAGTGTCTTATATCAGTGGAAAGCTGAAAACCTGGAGAACAAAACGTATATCTCCGATTTCATTTCCGCCATGATAGATTTTCCGCCATTTTGAATTTTGTCAAAAAACTACTTTTGCAAACTAGTCCCTGGTTTTTCACCCGATCGGAACCAAACCAGTGCAGAAATGTTCTGTGGAGTCTGAATATTAATAATTATTGAAAAAAATATGAAATTTTGATTAACGGTCACTAGGGGGCGCAAAATGAACGTTGTGGGAGGAGCCTATTTTACTAAAACGGCTATAACTCCAGAAGTAAATGAGATAGGTTGACCAATCTTGGCACACATGTGTATAAGGACAGTTTGGGGTCACAGTTAAAAAATCGCGACGATTGATCACTAGGTGGCGCTATAACATCAAAAAAACATAAAAAGGGGTGTGGCCACCTGACCGTTAGTCCGATTGACTTGAAAATTGGTATGCAGTGTCTTGGTCCAAGTCCCCATGTATGTGTAAAAGGATATTGGCGTATCTCAAAAAACATGGCCGCCATCGGTCAATGAAGTTTGAGCACCTATGAGACGAGGTTAACGGAGGCCGATCAGAACGAAACTCGATGGGCATGTTCGACTCATGCCCCTAAAGGTCTGTAAGAGTTTTGAAAGAAATCGGCCACTAGTTGGCGCTAACGAGTTTTAAGGCTCTGTAATCACGTGGTGTTACACACATCCCCACGAAATACATCTCATTTGATAGATCTCCTCATGCTGAACAACTTTGCCTCTAGAACTATTGCTGTCAATCAAATCGTTCATTAAATATTCATGAATATGTTAAAAACCTACTTTTGCGAACTAGTCCCTGGTTTTTTGCCCGATCGGAACCAGACCAGTCTAGGACAATTCTCTGGACTCTCTAGATCAATAATTATTGAAAAAAAGTTGAAATTTTGCCCTTTGGTTTACTATAACAGAGTCATTTAGAAAGTGGGTGTGGCAAAATACACTGAAAAGCCTATAAAACCTACAAAAAAACTCAGAACTTCACGAAAATTGATGAGCTTATGTGACATAACATGCTAAAGAAGCATGCAAAATGATATGGAGATCGGACCATAGGTGGTGCTATAACTGTTAAAAAGCTTTAAAACCATATATTTCCTATGGTAAATTGCCTGTATTGGCTGCAAATGGTGTTTTCCATCTATGATCATATAATGTTCATATCATAATGTTCAAAACCAGTGCAGTACAATTCTCTGGACTCTCTAGATCAATAATTATCAGAAAAGGCATAACTTCTTCATTTGGATGGCTATAATAGGGTCACTTCAATATGTAGCCTTGACCAAATGTCCCCAAATGCCTATATCTCTTCAATGAATGCTCAGATCTTCTTAAAATCAAGTCAGAACATGTGACACATGACTCTAAACAAGCATGAAAAATTTCAGACAGATTGGACAAAATATGCCTCTATAACAGTTAAAATAGGTGAAAATGATATGAATATAATGGCATATTAAGCCAATAAGTGGTCTTCTACTGCCCCCTTCTGTTTTATATAGTCATTTTGTCATACTACTAGCTAAGATTATTCGATAATTCTTATTTACACTTTATAAAATCACTATTTTAACATTTACACTCACATTTAGTCAAAATTCATCTATTGAAGTATTATTACTGACTATTGTAGTACATTTAGAAATGTGAATCCTGAAGGAGACTTGCAGTAAACATTTTGTTTTTCCATCACATAGTTCAAAATGTCTGTATATACAACAGAATATGTGTGTCTTGTCCTTGATTTCTGAATAAATGTTGAATAATCTGATAAATAGTTTACAAAGACATTATTTGAAATGCTTATAGACCATTAAAGTATATTTTCATAATGACACATCCCAATAGCATTGAAAAAAAACAACAACACCATTTGTCTTTGTGTGTGTGTGTGTGTGTGTGTGTGTGTGTGTGTGTGTGTGTGTCAGCAAATGTCTACCTATGAGTGCAAAATTACCTGTGAAAACACTTTATTAATAAGTAGAATGGCCAGCAGAGGGCAGTAGAGGACCACTTACTGGCTCACTTTCACTTTGATAGACTTGATTTTCACCAGTATTCTGCACTAAAGCAAACCAGTTTTCCATGTTAACTATTATAACAAAATCATTTTTTGTCAGAGTTTATCACTTCATTTTTACTGACACTAGCTAGCAATGTGGTAAATCTCGCTAGAAATATGGTAAATCATAGTAAATAATACTAAAATGAGGTGTATAATGGTACATCATGGTAGAACATGGTAAATCAATGTAAAATATGGTAAATCATGATAAACTATGGTAAATCATACAAGAACATGGTATATCATAAATCAGGCTAGAATCATACTAAATCATACATGCTCCGAGTTTCAAGAGCAGCCTTTCGTTTCCAAGATATAAGTGAAAAAACAAATTCCCATTTCTTCATTTTGCCCTAAACCTAAAAACCATGTTCTCAATTGTGCTGTAATTATAATTAATGTGAACCCCGAAAAGGGTGTTACAAAAAGGAGACTACCACTAAGGATTTTAATACCTATTATTTATTTATAAATCTGGTTTTGCCCAGTGTTAGTAACATGTCTATATATTGTTTGCACAAAGTAGAAACTTCCCAAAACATTCTACATGTGGAGAACAAGTCATTTTGAAGAATTGTGAAACATTTCATGGATTTTTAATGCTCAGAGGGCTGACAGTACATTCTAAACAATGAATCACGTCATCAACTGTAAGATGGAGGCTGTAATACCACTGTTGTCCACCAGAGGGAGCAACAGGATTAGACATATTTTTCATCTTTTTATCAGCTTTCAGCATTGGCCAACAAAACAAATGCTTAAAGCTATTTTTTATTATTTTGATGCAGTGGTAATATAGTTTTATATTATCAGATCACAAAGAAATATGTGAAATGTTAATAGACCATTAAAAGATATTTTCACAATAACATCTTAAAAACACAAACTGTGTGTGTGTGGTGTGTGTGTGTGTGTGTGTGTGTGTGTGTGTGTGTGAGAGAGAGAGAGAGAGAGAGAGAAAATGTCTACATTTGACTGCAAAAGCACAGTTAACACTTTATTAATAAGTAGAATGGCCAGCAGAGGGCAGTAGAAGACCACTTACTGGCTCACTTTCACTTTGATAGACTTGTTTTTCACCAGTATTCTGCACTAAAGCAAACCACTTTTCCATGATAACTATTATAACAAAATCATTTTTTGTCACATTTTATCACTTCATTTTTATTGACACTTCACATCATGCAGTAATGTGGTAAATCATGGTAAATCACGATAGAAACATGGTAAATCATAGTAAATAATACTATTACATGGTGTATCATGGTAAATCATGCTAGAATCCTGGTAAGTCATTCTAGAATGCGGCATATCATGGTAAATCATCCTATAACATGGTAAATCATGGTAAACTATGGTAAATAATGCTAGAATCGTATTAAATCATACTAGAATGTGTTCAATTGTGGTAAACCATGCTAGAACAGGGTAAATCATGGTGAATCACACTAGAACTTGCTATATCATGGGAAACTATGGTAAATCATGCTAGATTCATGGTAAATCATATTGGAACATGGTAAATCATGAAAAATCACACTAAATTTGGTGTATGATGGTAAATCATGCTAAAACATGGTCTATTCCATCTATGATGTCAGTGGTTAATGCTTGCTACATAAAACTTAATGTCTTTTGATGCTTTTGTGCTTAACGGCCTTAAAGTTTTAGCTGCTTGAACACCGCTAAATGCTGCTTGCAGCTTTAATTATTATTAGGTGTTCAAGCACGAAGTGCTGAAAACCTATTGTATTTGTGCTGATTTTTATTATTATTATTATTATTATTATTATTATTATTCTGCCGTAAAACGCATCGTGCAGCCCAAACCGTAAGTGCTAGAGACTTGAAACTTTGTCAGATGGTAGTACAAAAATCGAGGAGAGGTTATCAAATTATGAGCCCGATTGGCCCATAGGTGGCGCTATAGCAACCAATTCCGCAAAACTGCTCATAACTCCTAAACCGTATGTCGTAGACTCAATTGTCTTATATCAGTGGAAAGCTGAAAACCTGGAGAACAAAACGTATATCTCCGATTTCATTTCCGCCATGATAGATTTTCCGCCATTTTGAATTTTGTCAAAAAACTACTTTTGCAAACTAGTCCCTGGTTTTTTGCCCGATTGGAACCAAACCAGTGCAGAAATGTTCTCTGGAGTCTGAATATCAATAATTATCGAAAAAAAAGTTGAATTTTCGCTTCAGGGTTGCTAAGGGGCGCAAAATGAACGTTGTGGGCGGAGCCTATTTTATTAAAACGGCTATAACTCCAGAAGAAAATGAGATAGGTTGACCAAACTTGGCACATATGTGTATAAGGACAGTCTTGGGTCAGAGTAAAAAAAATCGCGACGATCGAACACTAGGTGGCGCTATAACATTAAAAAAACATAAAAAAGGGTGTGGCCACCTGACCGTTAGTCCGATTGACTTGAAAATTGGTATGCAGTGTCTTGGTCCAAGGCCCCATGTATGTGATTAAGGATATTGGCGTATCTCAAAAAACATGGCCGCCATCGACCAATGAAGTTTGAGCACCTATGAGACGAGGTTAACGGAGGCCGATCGGAACGAAACTCGATGGGCATGTTCGACTTATGCCCCTAAAGGTCTGTAAGAATTTTGAAACAAATCGGCCACTAGTTGGCGCTAACGAGTTTTATGGCTCTGTAATCACGTGGTGTTGCACACATCCCCACACAATGCATAGCATTTGATAGATCTCCTCATGTTGAACAACTTTGCCTCTAAAACCATTGCTGTCAATCAAATCGTTCATTAAATATTTACGAATATGTTAAAAACCTACTTTTGCGAACTAGTCCCTGGTTTTTCGCCTGATGGGAACCAAACCAGTCTAGGCCTATTCTCTGGACTCTGTAGATCAATAATTATCAAAAAAAGTTGAAATTTTGCATTTGGGTGGCTGTAACAGGGTCATTTAAAAAAGGGGCGTGGCAAAATACACTCAACAGCCTATAAATCATAAATAAAAACTCAGAACTTCACAAAAATTGGTGAGCGTATGTGAAATAACATCATTAACAAGCATGCACAGTTTTATGGAGATCGGACCATAGGTGGCGCTATAACTGTTAAAAAGCTTTAAAACCATGTATTTCCTATGTTAAATTGCCTGTATTGGCTGTAAATGGTGTTTTCCATCTATTATGTCAGTGGTTAAATGTATGCTACATAAAACTTAACGTCTTTTGATGCTTTTGTGCTTAACGGCCTTAAGGCCTCAATTGCTTGAACACCGATAAATGCTGCTTGCAGCTTTAATTATTATTATTAGGTGTTCAAGCACGAAGTGCTGAAAACCTATTGTAATTGTACTGATTTTTATTATTATTATTATTCTGCCGTAAAACGCATCGTGCAGCCCAAACCGTAAGTGCTAGAGACTTGAAACTTTGTCAGATGGTAGTACAAAATCGAGGAGAGGTTATCAAATTATGAGCCCGATTGGCCCATAGGTGGCGCTATAGCAACCAATTGCGCAAAACTGCTCATAACTCCTAAACCGTATGTCGTAGACTCAATTGTCTTATATCAGTGGAAAGCTGAAAACCTGGAGAACAAAACGTTTATCTCCGATTTCATTTCCGCCATGATAGATTTTCCGCCATTTTGAATTTTGTCAAAAAACTACTTTTGCAAACTAGTCCCTGGTTTTTTGCCCGATTGGAACCAAACCAGTGCAGAAATGTTCTCTGGAGTCTGAATATCAATAATTATCGAAAAAAAGTTGAATTTTCGCTTCAGGGTCGCTAGGGGGCGCAAAATGAACGTTGTGGGCGGAGCCTATTTTATTAAAACGGCTATAACTCCAGAAGAAAATGAGATAGGTTGACCAAACTTGGCACATATGTGTATAAGGACAGTCTTGGGTCAGAGTAAAAAAATCGCGACGATCGAACACTAGGTGGCGCTATAACATTAAAAAAACATAAAAAAGGGTGTGGCCACCTGACCGTTAGTCCGATTGACTTGAAAATTGGTATGCAGTGTCTTGGTCCAAGGCCCCATGTATGTGATTAAGGATATTGGCGTATCTCAAAAAACATGGCCGCCATCGACCAATGAAGTTTGAGCACCTATGAGACGAGGTTAACGGAGGCCGATCGGAACGAAACTCGATGGGCATGTTCGACTTATGCCCCTAAAGGTCTGTAAGAATTTTGAAACAAATCGGCCACTAGTTGGCGCTAACGAGTTTTATGGCTCTGTAATCACGTGGTGTTGCACACATCCCCACACAATGCATAGCATTTGATAGATCTCCTCATGTTGAACAACTTTGCCTCTAAAACCATTGCTGTCAATCAAATCGTTCATTAAATATTTACAAATATGTTAAAAACCTACTTTTGCGAACTAGTCCCTGGTTTTTCGCCTGATGGGAACCAAACCAGTCTAGGCCTATTCTCTGGACTCTGTAGATCAATAATTATCAAAAAAAAGTTGAAATTTTGCATTTGGGTGGCTGTAACAGGGTCATTTAAAAAAGGGGCGTGGCAAAATACACTCAACAGCCTATAAATCATAAATAAAAACTCAGAACTTCACAAAAATTGGTGAGCGTATGTGAAATAACATCATTAACAAGCATGCACAGTTTTATGGAGATCGGACCATAGGTGGCGCTATAACTGTTAAAAAGCTTTAAAACCATGTATTTCCTATGTTAAATTGCCTGTATTGGCTGTAAATGGTGTTTTCCATCTATTATGTCAGTGGTTAAATGTATGCTACATAAAACTTAACGTCTTTTGATGCTTTTGTGCTTAACGGCCTTAAAGGCCTCAATTGCTTGAACACCGATAAATGCTGCTTGCAGCTTTAATTATTAGGTGTTCAAGCACGAAGTGCTGAAAACCTATTGTAATTGTACTGATTTTTATTATTATTATTATTCTGCCGTAAAACGCATCGTGCAGCCCAAACCGTAAGTGCTAGAGACTTGAAACTTTGTCAGATGGTAGTACAAAAATCGAGGAGAGGTTATCAAATTATGAGCCCGATTGGCCCATAGGTGGCGCTATAGCAACCAATTGCGCGAAACTGCTCATAACTCCTAAACCGTATGTTGTAGACTCAAGTGTCTTATATCAGTGGAAAGCTGATAACTTGGAGAACAAAACGTATATCTCCGATTTCATTTCCGCCATGATAGATTTTCCGCCATTTTGAATTTTGTCAAGAAACTACTTTTGCGAACTAGTCCCTGGTTTTTCACCCGATCGGAACCAAACCAGTGCAGAAATGTTCTGTGGAGTCTGAATATTAATAATTATTGAAAAAAATATGAAATTTTGATTAACGGTCACTAGGGGGCGCAAAATGAACGTTGTGGGAGGAGCCTATTTTACTAAAACGGCTATAACTCCAGAAGTAAATGAGATAGGTTGACCAATCTTGGCACACATGTGTATAAGGACAGTTTGGGGTCACAGTTAAAAAATCGCGACGATCGATCACTAGGTGGCGCTATAACATCAAAAAAACATAAAAAGGGGTGTGGCCACCTGACCGTTAGTCCGATTGACTTGAAAATTGGTATGCAGTGTCTTGGTCCAAGTCCCCATGTATGTGTAAAAGGATATTGGCGTATCTCAAAAAACATGGCCGCCATCGGTCAATGAAGTTTGAGCACCTATGAGACGAGGTTAACGGAGGCCGATCAGAACGAAACTCGATGGGCATGTTCGACTCATGCCCCTAAAGGTCTGTAAGAGTTTTGAAAGAAATCGGCCACTAGTTGGCGCTAACGAGTTTTAAGGCTCTGTAATCACGTGGTGTTACACACATCCCCACGAAATACATCTCATTTGATAGATCTCCTCATGCTGAACAACTTTGCCTCTAGAACTATTGCTGTCAATCAAATCGTTCATTAAATATTCATGAATATGTTAAAAACCTACTTTTGCGAACTAGTCCCTGGTTTTTTGCCCGATCGGAACCAGACCAGTCTAGGACAATTCTCTGGACTCTCTAGATCAATAATTATTGAAAAAAAGTTGAAATTTTGCCCTTTGGTTTACTATAACAGAGTCATTTAGAAAGTGGGTGTGGCAAAATACACTGAAAAGCCTATAAAACCTACAAAAAAACTCAGAACTTCACGAAAATTGATGAGCTTATGTGACATAACATGCTAAAGAAGCATGCAAAATGATATGGAGATCGGACCATAGGTGGTGCTATAACTGTTAAAAAGCTTTAAAACCATATATTTCCTATGGTAAATTGCCTGTATTGGCTGCAAATGGTGTTTTCCATCTATGATCATATAATGTTCATATCATAATGTTCAAAACCAGTGCAGTACAATTCTCTGGACTCTCTAGATCAATAATTATCAGAAAAGGCATAACTTCTTCATTTGGATGGCTATAATAGGGTCACTTCAATATGTAGCCTTGACCAAGTGTCCCCAAATGCCTATATCTCTTCAATGAATGCTCAGATCTTCTTAAAATCAAGTCAGAACATGTGACACATGACTCTAAACAAGCATGAAAAATTTCAGACAGATTGGACAAAATATGCCTCTATAACAGTTAAAATAGGTGAAAATGATATGAATATAATGGCATATTAAGCCAATAAGTGGTCTTCTACTGCCCCCTTCTGTTTTATATAGTCATTTTGTCATACTACTAGCTAAGATTATTCGATAATTCTTATTTACACTTTATAAAATCACTATTTTAACATTTACACTCACATTTAGTCAAAATTCATCTATTGAAGTATTATTACTGACTATTGTAGTACATTTAGAAATGTGAATCCTGAAGGAGACTTGCAGTAAACATTTTGTTTTTCCATCACAGTTCAAAATGTCTGTATATACAACAGAATATGTGTGTCTTGTCCTTGATTTCTGAATAAATGTGGAATAATCTGATAAATAGTTTACAAAGACATTATTTGAAATGCTTATAGACCATTAAAGTATATTTTCATAATGACACATCCCAATAGCATTGAAAAAAAACAACAACACCATTTGTCTTTGTGTGTGTGTGTGTGTGTGTGTGTGTGTGTGTGTGTTTGTGTGTCAGCAAATGTCTACCTATGAGTGCAAAATTACCTGTGAAAACACTTTATTAATAAGTAGAATGGCCAGCAGAGGGCAGTAGAGGACCACTTACTGGCTCACTTTCACTTTGATAGACTTGTTTTTCACCTGTATTCTGCACTAAAGCAAACCAGTTTTCCATGTTAACTATTATAACAAAATCATTTTTTGTCAGAGTTTATCACTTCATTTTTACTGACACTAGCTAGCAATGTGGTAAATCTCGCTAGAAATATGGTAAATCATAGTAAATAATACTAAAATGAGGTGTATAATGGTACATCATGGTAGAACATGGTAAATCAATGTAAAATATGGTAAATCATGATAAACTATGGTAAATCATACAAGAACATGGTATATCATAAATCAGGCTAGAATCATACTAAATCATACATGCTCCGAGTTTCAAGAGCAGCCTTTCGCTTCCAAGATATAAGTGAAAAAACAAATTCCCATTTCTTCATTTTGCCCTAAACCTAAAAACCATGTTCTCAATTGTGCTGTAATTATAATTAATGTGAACCCCGAAAAGGGTGTTACAAAAAGGAGACTACCACTAAGGATTTTAATACCTATTATTTATTTATAAATCTGGTTTTGCCCAGTGTTAGTAACATGTCTATATATTGTTTGCACAAAGTAGAAACTTCCCAAAACATTCTACATGTGGAGAACAAGTCATTTTGAAGAAATGTGAAACATTTCATGGATTTTTAATGCTCAGAGGGCTGACAGTACATTCTAAACAATGAATCACGTCATCAACTGTAAGATGGAGGCTGTAATACCACTGTTGTCCACCAGAGGGAGCAACAGGATTAGACATATTTTTCATCTTTTTATCAGCTTTCAGCATTGGCCAACAAAACAAATGCTTAAAGCTATTTTTTATTATTTTGATGCAGTGGTAATATAGTTTTATATTATCAGACCACAAAGAAACATGTGAAATGTTAATAGACCATTAAAAGATATTTTCACAATAACATCTTAAAAACACAAACTGTGTGTGTGTGTGTGGTGTGTGTGTGTGTGTGTGTGTGTGTGTGTGTGTGTGTGTGTGTGTGTGTGTGTGTGTGTGAGAGAGAGAGAGCAAATGTCTACATTTGACTGCAAAAGCACAGTTAACACTTTATTAATAAGTAGAATGGCCAGCAGAGGGCAGTAGAAGACCACTTACTGGCTCACTTTCACTTTGATAGACTTGTTTTTCACCAGTATTCTGCACTAAAGCATACCACTTTTCCATGATAACTATTATAACAAAATCATTTTTTGTCACATTTTATCACTTCATTTTTATTGACACTTCACATCAGGCAGTAATGTGGTAAATCATGGTAAATCACGATAGAAACATGGTAAATCATAGTAAATAATACTATTACATGGTGTATCATGGTAAATCATGCCAGAATCCTGGTAAGTCATTTTAGAATGCGGCATATCATGGTAAATCATCCTATAACATGGTAAATCATGGTAAACTATGGTAAATAATGCTAGAATCGTATTAAATCATACTAGAATGTGTTCAATTGTGGTAAACCATGCTAGAACAGGGTAAATCATGGTGAATCACACTAGAACTTGCTATATCATGGGAAACTATGGTAAATCATGCTAGATTCATGGTAAATCATACTGGAACATGGTAAATCATGAAAAATCACACTAAATTTGGTGTATGATGGTAAATCATGCTAAAACATGGTCTATTCCATCTATGATGTCAGTGGTTAATGCTTGCTACATAAAACTTAATGTCTTTTGATGCTTTTGTGCTTAACGGCCTTTAAAGGCCTTAGCTGCTTGAACACCGCTAAATGCTGCTTGCAGCTTTTATTATTATTATTATTCTGCCGTAAAACGCATCGTGCAGCCCAAACCGTAAGTGCTAGAGACTTGAAACTTTGTCAGATGGTAGTACAAAAATCGAGGAGAGGCTATTAAATTATGAGCCCGATTAGCCAATAGGTGGCGCTATAGCAACCAATTGCGCAAAACTGCTAATAACTCCTATACCGTATGTCGTAGACTCAAGTGTCTTATATCAATGGAAAGCTGAAAGCCTGGAGAACAAAACGTATATCTCCGATTTCATTTCCGCCATGATGGATTTTCCGCCATTTTGAATTTTGTCAAAAAACTACTTTTGCGAACTAGTCCCTGGTTTTTTGCCCGATTGGAACCAAACCAGTGCAGAAATGTTCTCTGGAGACTGAATATCAATAATTATCGAAAAAAAGTTGAATTTTCGATTCAGAGTCGCTAGGGGGCGCAAAATGAACGTTGTGGGAGGAGCCTATTTTATTAAAACGGCTATAACTCCAGAAGAAAATGAGATAGGTTGACCAAACTTGGCACAGATGTGTATACGCACAGTTTGGGGTCACAGTAAAAAAATCGCGACGATCGAACACTAGGTGGCGCTATAACATCAAAAAAACATAAAAAGGGGTGTGGCCACCTGACCATTAGTCCGATTGACTTGAAAATTGGTATGCAGTGTCTTGGTCCAAGGCCCCATGTATGTGTAAAAGGATATTGGCATATCTCAAAAAACATGGCCGCCATCGGCCAATGAAGTTTGAGCACCTATGAGACGAGGTTAACGGAGGCCGATCGGAACGAAACTCGATGGGCATGTTCGACTCATGGCCCAAGAGGTCTCTAAGAGTTTTGAAAGAAATCAGCCACTAGTTGGCGCTAACGAGTTTTATGGCTCTGTAATCACGTGGTGTTGCACACATCCCCACAAAATACATATCATTTGATCGATCTCCTCATGCTGAACAACTTTGTCCCTAGAACCATTGCTGTCAATCAAATCGTTCATTAAATATTCATGAATATGTTAAAAACCTACTTTTGCGAACTAGTCCCTGGTTTTTCGCCAGATCGGAACCAGACCAGTCTAGGACAATTCTCTGGACTCTCTAGATCAATAATTATCGAAAAAAAATTGAACTTTGCCCTTTGGTTTTCTATAACAGGGTAATTTACAAAAGAGGCGTGGCAAAATACACTCAAAAGCCTATAAATCATAAATATACACTCAGAACTTCACAAAAATTGGTGATCATATGTGACATAATGTCAAGAATAAGCATGCAAAGTTTTATCGAGATCGGACCATAGGTGGCGCTATAACTGTTAAAAAGCTTTAAAACCATGTATTTCCTATGGTAAATTGCCTGTATTGGCTGTAAATGGTGTTTTCCATCTATTATGTCAGTGGTTAAATGTATGCTACATAAAACTTAACGTCTTTTGATGCTTTTGTGCTTAACGGCCTTAAAGGCCTTAACTGCTTGAACACCGATAAATGCTGCTTGCAGCTTTAATTAGGTGTTCAAGCACGAAGTGCTGAAAACCTATTGTAATTGTACTGATTTTTAGGTGTTCAAGCACGAAGTGCTGAAAACCTATTGTAATTGTACTGATTTTTATTATTATTATTATTCTGCCGTAAAACGCATCGTGAAGCCCAAACCGTAAGTGCTAGAGACTTGAAACTTTGTCAGATGGTAGTACAAAAATCGAGGAGAGGTTATCAAATTATGAGCCCGATTGGCCCATAGGTGGCGCTATAGCAACCAATTGCGCAAAACTGCTCATAACTCCTAAACAGTATGTCGTAGACTCAAGTGTCTTATATCATTGGAAAGCTGGAGCCCTGAAGAAAAAAATGTATATCTCCGATTTCATTTCCGCCATGATGGATTTTCCGCCATTTTGAATTTTGTCAAAAAACTACTTTTGCAAACTAGTCCCTGGTTTTTTGTCCGATTGGAACCAAACCAGTGCAGAAATGTTTTTTGGAGTCTGAATATCAATAATTATTGAAAAAAAGTTGAATTTTCGATTCAGGGTTGCTAGGGGGCGCAAAATGAACGTTGTGGGCGGAGCCTATTTTATTAAAACGGCTATAACTCCAGAAGTAAATGAGATAGGTTGACCAAACTTGGCACATATGTGTATAAGGACAGTCTGGGGTCACAGTAAAAAAATCGCGACGATCGAACACTAGGTGGCGCTATAACATTAAAAAAACATAAAAAGGGGTGTGGCCACCTGACCGTTAGTCCGATTGACTTGAAAATTGGTATGCAGTGTCTTGGTCCAAGGCCCCATGTATGTGTATAAGGATATTGGCGTATCTCAAAAAACATGGCCGCCATCGGCCAATGAAGTTTGAGCACCTATGAGACGAGGTTAACGGAGGCTGATCGGAACGAAACTCAATGGGCACGTTCGACTCATGGCCCAAGAGGTCTGTAAGAGTTTTGAAAGAAATCGGCCACTAGTTGGCGCTAACGAGTTTTAAGGCTCCGTAATCACGTGGTGTTACACACATCCCCACGAAATACATCTCATTTGATAGATCTCCTCATGCTGAACAACTTTGCCTCTAGAACCATTGCTGTCAATCAAATCGTTCATTAAATATTCATGAATATGTTAAAAACCTACTTTTGCGAACTAGTCCCTGGTTTTTCGCCCGATCGGAACCAGACCAGTCTAGGACAATTCTCTGGACTCTCTAGATCAATAATTATTGAAAAAAAGTTGAAATTTTCCCTTTGGTTTACTATAACAGAGTCATTTAGAAAGTGGGTGTGGCAAAATACACTGAAAAGCCTATAAAACCTACAAAAAAAACTCAGAACTTCACGAAAATTGATGAGCTTATGTGACATAACATGCTAAAGAAGCATGCAAAATGATATGGAGATCGGACCATAGGTGGTGCTATAACTGTTAAAAAGCTTTAAAACCATATACTTCCTATGGTAAATTGCCTGTATTGGCTGCAAATGGTGTTTTCCATCTATGATCATATAATGTTCATATCATAATGTTCAAAACCAGTGCAGTACAATTCTCTGGACTCTCTAGATCAATAATTATCAGAAAAGGCATAACTTCTTCATTTGGATGGCTATAATAGGGTCACTTCAATATGTAGCCTTGACCAAGTGTCCCCAAATGCCTATATCTCTTCAATGAATGCTCAGATCTTCTTAAAATCAAGTCAGAACATGTGACACATGACTCTAAACAAGCATGATACATTTCAGACAGATCGGACAAAATATGCCTCTATAACAGTTAAAATAGGTGAAAATGATATGAATATAATGGCATATTAAGCCAATAAGTGGTCTTCTACTGCCCCCTTCTGTTTTAAATAGTCATTTTGTCATACTACTAGCTAAGATTATTCGATAATTCTTATTTACACTTTATAAAATCACTATTTTAACATTTACACTCACATTTAGTCAAAATTCATCTATTGAAGTATTATTACTGACTATTGTAGTACATTTAGAAATGTGAATCCTGAAGGAGACTTGCAGTAAACATTTTGTTTTTCCATCACATAGTTCAAAATGTCTGTATATACAACAGAATATGTGTGTCTTGTCCTTGATTTCTGAATAAATGTTGAATAATCTGATAAATAGTTTACAAAGACATTATTTGAAATGCTTATAGACCATTAAAGTATATTTTCATAATGACACATCCCAATATCATTGAAAAAAAACAACAACACCATTTGTCTTTGTGTGTGTGTGTGTGTGTGTGTGTGTGTGTGTGTGTGTGTGTGTGTGTGTGTGTGTGTGTGTGTGTGTGTCAGCAAATGTCTACCTATGAGTGCAAAATTACCTGTGAAAACACTTTATTAATAAGTAGAATGGCCAGCAGAGGGCAGTAGAAGACCACTTACTGGCTCACTTTCACTTTGATAGACTTGATTTTCACCAGTATTCTGCACTAAAGCAAACCAGTTTTCCATGTTAACTATTATAACAAAATCATTTTTTGTCAGAGTTTATCACTTCATTTTTACTGACACTTGCTAGCAATGTGGTAAATCTCGCTAGAAACATGGTAAATCATAGTAAATAATACTAGAATGAGGTGTATAATGGTACATCATGGTAGAACATGGTAAATCAATGTAAAATATGGTAAATCATGATAAACTATGGTAAATCATGGTAAATCATACAAGAACATGGTATATCATAAATCAGGCTAGAATCATACTAAATCATACATGCTCCGAGTTTCAAGAGCAGCTTTTCGTTTCCAAGATATAAGTGAAAAAACAAATTCCCATTTCTTCATTTTGCCCTAAACCTAAAAACCATGTTCTCAATTGTGCTGTAATTATAATTAATGTGAACCCCGAAAAGGGTGTTACAAAAAGGAGACTACCACTAAGGATTTTAATACCTATTATTTATTTATAAATCTGGTTTTGCCCAGTGTTAGTAACATGTCTATATATTGTTTGCACAAAGTAGAAACTTCCCAAAACATTCTACATGTGGAGAACAAGTCATTTTGAAGAATTGTGAAACATTTCATGGATTTTTAATGCTCAGAGGGCTGACAGTAAATTCTAAACAATGAATCACGTCAACTATAAGATGGAGGCTGTAATACCACTGTTGTCCACCAGAGGGAGCAACAGGATTAGACATATTTCATCTTTTTATCAGCTTTCAGCATTGGCCAACAAAACAAATGCTTAAAGCTATTTTTTATTATTTTGATGCAGTGGTAATATAGTTTTATATTATCAGACCACAAAGAAACATGTGAAATGTTAATAGACCATTAAAAGATATTTTCACAATAACATCTTAAAAACACAAACTGTGTGTGTGTGTGTGGTGTGTGTGTGTGTGTGTGTGTGTGTGTGTGTGTGTGTGTGTGTGTGTGTGTGTGTGTGTGTGTGTGTGTGTGTGTGTGTGTGTGTGTGTGTGTGTGTGTGTGTGTGTTTGTGTGTGTGTGTGTGTGTGAGAGAGAGAGAGCAAATGTCTACATTTGACTGCAAAAGCACAGTTAACACTTTATTAATAAGTAGAATGGCCAGCAGAGGGCAGTAGAAGACCACTTACTGGCTCACTTTCACTTTGATAGACTTGTTTTTCACCAGTATTCTGCACTAAAGCAAACCACTTTTCCATGATAACTATTATAACAAAATCATTTTTTGTCACATTTTATCACTTCATTTTTATTGACACTTCACATCATGCAGTAATGTGGTAAATCATGGTAAATCACGATAGAAACATGGTAAATCATAGTAAATAATACTATTACATGGTGTATCATGGTAAATCATGCCAGAATCCTGGTAAGTCATTTTAGAATGCGGCATATCATGGTAAATCATCCTATAACATGGTAAATCATGGTAAACTATGGTAAATAATGCTAGAATCGTATTAAATCATACTAGAATGTGTTCAATTGTGGTAAACCATGCTAGAACAGGGTAAATCATGGTGAATCACACTAGAACTTGCTATATCATGGGAAACTATGGTAAATCATGCTAGATTCATGGTAAATCATACTGGAACATGGTAAATCATGAAAAATCACACTAAATTTGGTGTATGATGGTAAATCATGCTAAAACATGGTCTATTCCATCTATGATGTCAGTGGTTAATGCTTGCTACATAAAACTTAATGTCTTTTGATGCTTTTGTGCTTAACGGCCTTTAAAGGCCTTAGCTGCTTGAACACCGCTAAATGCTGCTTGCAGCTTTAATTATTATTATTATTATTTTTCTTCTGCCGTAAAACGCATCGTGCAGCCCAAACCGTAAGTGCTAGAGACTTGAAACTTTGTCAGATGGTAGTACAAAAATCGAGGAGAGGTTATCAAATTATGAGCCCGATTGGCCCATAGGTGGCGCTATAGCAACCAATTGCGCAAAACTGCTCCTAACTCCTAAACCGTATGTCGTAGACTCAAGTGTCTTATATCAGTGGAAAGCTGAAAACCTGGAGAACAAAACGTATATCTCCGATTTCATTTCCGCCATGATAAATTTTCCGCCATTTTGAATTTTGTCAAAAAACTACTTTTGCGAACTAGTCCCTGGTTTTTTGCCCGATTGGAACCAAACCAGTGCAGAAATGTTCTCTGGAGTCTGAATATGAATAATTATTGAAAAAAAGTTTATTTTTCGATTCAGTGTCGCTAGGGGGCGCAAAATGAACGTTGTGGGCGGAGCCTATTTTATTAAAACGGCTATAACTCCAGAAGAAAATGAGATAGGTTGACCAAACTTGGCACATATGTGTATAAGGACAGTCTTGGGTCAGAGTAAAAAAATCGCGACGATCGAACACTAGGTGGCGCTATAACATTAAAAAAACATAAAAAAGGGTGTGGCCACCTGACCGTTAGTCCGATTGACTTGAAAATTGGTATGCAGTGTCTTGGTCCAAGGCCCCATGTTTGTGATTAAGGATATTGGCGTATCTCAAAAAACATGGCCGCCATCTACCAATGAAGTTTGAGCACCTATGAGACGAGGTTAACGGAGGCCGATCGGAACGAAACTCGATGGGCATGTTCGACTCATGCCCCTAAAGGTCTGTAAGAATTTTGAAACAAATCGGCCACTAGTTGGCGCTAACGAGTTTTATGGCTCTCTAATCACGTGGTGTTGCACACATCCCCACACAATGCATAGCATTTGATAGATCTCCTCATGTTGAACAACTTTGCCTCTAAAACCATTGCTGTCAATCAAATCGTTCATAAAATATTCATGAATATGTTAAAAACCTACTTTTGCAAACTAGTCCCTGGTTTTTCGCCCGATCGGAACCAGACCAGTCTAGGACAATTTTCTGGACTCTCTAGATCAATAATTATCAAAAAAAAGTTGAACTTTGCCCTTTGGTTTGCTATAACAGGGTAATTTACAAAAGGGGCGTGGCAAAATACACTCAACAGCCTATAAATCATAAATAAAAACTCAGAACTTCACAAAAATTGGTGATCATATGTGATATAACGTAATGAACAAGCATGCAAAGTTTTATGGAGATCGGACCATAGGTGGCGCCATAACTGTTAAAAAGCTTTAAAACCATGTATTTCCTATGGTAAATTGCCTGTATTGGCTGTAAATGGTGTTTTCCATCTATTATGTCAGTGCTTAAATGTATGCTACATAAAACTTAACGTCTTTTGATGCTTTTGTGCTTAACGGCCTTAAAGGCCTTAACTGCTTGAACACCGATAAATGCTGCTTGCAGCTTTAATTATTAGGTGTTCAAGCACGAAGTGCTGAAAACCTATTGTAATTGTACTGATTTTTATTATTATTATTATTATTATTATTTTTCTTCTGCCGTAAAACGCATCGTGCAGCCCAAACCGTAAGTGCTAGAGACTTGAAACTTTGTCAGATGGTAGTATAAAAATCGAGGAGAGGTTATCAAATTATGAGCCCGATTGGCCCATAGGTGGCGCTATAGCAACCAATTGCGCGAAACTGCTCTTAACTCCTAAACCGTATGTCATAGACTCAAGTTTCTTATATCAGTGGAAAGCTGAAAACCTGGAGAACAAAACGTATATCTCCGATTTCATTTCCGCCATGATGGATTTTCCGCCATTTTGAATTTTGTCAAAAAACAACTTTTGCGAACTAGTCCCTGGTTTTTTGCCCGATCGGAACCAAACCAGTGCAGAAATGTTCTCTGGAGTCTGAATATGAATAATTATCAAAAAAAAGTTGAAATTTTGATTAACGGTTGCTAGGGGGCGCAAAATGAACGTTGTGGGAGGAGCCTATTTTACTAAAACGATTATAACTCCAGAAGTTAATGAGATAAGTTGACCAAACTTGGTACACATGTGTATAAGGACAGTTTGGGGTCACAGTAAAAAAATCGCGACGATCAAACACTAGGTGGCGCTATAACATTAAAAAAACATAAAAAGGGGTGTGGCCACCTGACCGTTAGTCCGATTGACTTGAAAATTGGTATGCAGTGTCTTGGTCCAAGGCCCCATGTATGTGTAAAAGGATATTGGCGTATCTCAAAAAACATGGCCGCCATCGGCCAATGAAGTTTGAGCACCTATGAGATGAGGTTAACGGAGGCCGATCGGAACGAAACTCGATGGGCATGTTCGACTCATGGCCCAAGAGGTCTCTAAGAGTTTTGAAAGAAATCGGCCACTAGTTGGCGCTAACGAGTTTTATGGCTCTGTAATCACGTGGTGTTGCACACATCCCCACAAAATACATATCATTTGATAGATCTCCTCATGCTGAACAACTTTGTCTCTAAAACCATTGCTGTCAATCAAATCGTTCATTAAATATTTATGAATATGTTAAAAACCTACTTTTGCGAACTAGTCCCTGGTTTTTCTTCAGATCGGAACCAGACCAGTCTAGGACAATTCTCTGGACTCTCTAGATCAATAATTATTGAAAAAAAATTGAACTTTGCCCTTTGGTTTGCTATAACAGGGTAATTTACAAAAGGGGCGTGGCAAAATACACTCAAAAGCCTATAAATCATAAATAAACACTCAGAACTTCACAAAAATTGGTGATCATATGTGACATAATGTCAAGAATAAGCATGCAAAGTTTTATGGAAATCGGACCATAGGTGGCGCTATAACTGTTAAAAAGCTTTAAAACCATGTATTTCCTATGGTAAATTGCCTGTATTAGCTGTAAATGGTGTTTTCCATCTATTATGTCAGTGGTTAAATGTATGCTACATAAAACTTAACGTCTTTTGATGCTTTTGTGCTTAACGGCCTTAAAGGCCTTAACTGCTTGAACACCGATAAATGCTGCTTGCAGCTTTAATTATTATTATTATTATTATTCTGCCGTAAAACGCATCGTGCAGCCCAAACCGTAAGTGCTAGAGACTTGAAACTTTGTCAGATGGTAGTACAAAAATCGAGGAGAGGTTATCAAATTATGAGCCCGATTGGCCCATAGGTGGCGCTATAGCAACCAATTGCGCGAAACTGCTCATAACTCTTAAACCGTATGTCGTAGACTCAAGTGTCTTTTATCAGTGGAAAGCTGAAAGCCTGGAGAACAAAACGTATATCTCCGATTTCATTTCCGCCATGATGGATTTTCCGCCATTTTGAATTTTGTCAAAAAACTACTTTTGCAAACTAGTCCCTGGTTTTTTGCCCGATTGGAACCAAACCAGTGCAGAAATGTTCTCTGGAGACTGAATATCAATAATTATCGAAAAAAAGTTGAATTTTCGATTCAGGGTCGCTAGGGGGCGCAAAATGAACGTTGTGGGCGGAGCCTATTTTATTAAAACGGCTATAACTCCAGAAGAAAATGAGATAGGTTGACCAAACTTGGCACATATGTGTATAAGGACAGTCTTGGGTCAGAGTAAAAAAATTGCGACGATCGAATACTAGGTGGCGCTATAACATTAAAAAAACATAAAAAAGGGTGTGGCCACCTGACCGTTAGTCCGATTGACTTGAAAATTGGTATGCAGTGTCTTGGTCCAAGGCCCCATGTATGTGTATAAGGATATTGGCGTATCTCAAAAAACATGGCCGCCATCGACCAATGAAGTTTGAGCACCTATGAGACGAGGTTAACGGAGGCCGATCAGAACGAAACTCGATGGGCATGTTCGACTCATGCCCCTAAAGGTCTGTAAGAATTTTGAAACAAATCGGCCACTAGTTGGCGCTAACGAGTTTTATGGCTCTCTAATCACGTGGTGTTGCACACATCCCCACACAATGCATAGCATTTGATAGATCTCCTCATGTTGAACAACTTTGCCTCTAAAACCATTGCTGTCAATCAAATCGTTCATAAAATATTTATGAATATGTTAAAAACCTACTTTTGCGAACTAGTCCCTGGTTTTTTGCCCGATGGGAACCAAACCAGTCTAGGCCTATTCTCTGGACTCTGTAGATCAATAATTATCAAAAAAAAGTTGAAATTTTGCATTTGGGTGGCTGTAACAGGGTCATTTAAAAAAGGGGCGTGGCAAAATACACTCAACAGCCTATAAATCATAAATAAAAACTCAGAACTTCACAAAAATTGGTGAGCGTATGTGAAATAACATCATTAACAAGCATGCACAGTTTTATGGAGATCGGACCATAGGTGGCGCTATAACTGTTAAAAAGCTTTAAAACCATGTATTTCCTATGGTAAATTGCCTGTATTGGCTGTAAATGGTGTTTTCCATCTATTATGTCAGTGGTTAAATGTATGCTACATAAAACTTTACGTCTTTTGATGCTTTTGTGCTTAACGGCCTTAAAGGCCTTAATTGCTTGAACACCGCTAAATGCTGCTTGCAGCTTTAATTAGGTGTTCAAGCACGAAGTGCTGAAAACCTATTGTAATTGTACTGATTTTTAGGTGTTCAAGCACGAAGTGCTGAAAACCTATTGTATTTGTGCTGATTTTTATTAGGTGTTCAAGCACGAAGTGCTGAAAACCTATTGTAATTGTACTGATTTTTATTATTAGGTGTTCAAGCACGAAGTGCTGAAAACCTATTGTAATTGTACTGATTTTTAGGTGTTCAAGCACGAAGTGCTGAAAACCTATTGTAATTGTACTGATTTTTATTATTATTATTATTCTGCCGTAAAACGCATCGTGCAGCCCAAACCGTAAGTGCTAGAGACTTGAAACTTTGTCAGATGGTAGTACAAAAATCGAGGAGAGCTTATCAAAGTATGAGCCCGATTGGCCCATAGGTGGCGCTATAGCAACCAATTGCGCGAAACTGCTCATAACTCCTAAACCGTATGTTGTAGACTCAAGTGTCTTATATCAGTGGAAAGCTGAAAACCTGGAGAACAAAACGTATATCTCCGATTTCATTTCCGCCATGATGGATTTTCCGCCATTTTGAATTTTGTCAAAAAACTACTTTTGCAAACTAGTCCCTGGTTTTTTGTCCGATTGGAACCAAACTAGTGCAGAAATGTTCTCTGGAGTCCGAATATCAATAATTATCGAAAAAAAGTTGAATTTTCGATTCAGGGTCGCTAGGGGGCGCAAAATGAACGTTGTAGGCGGAGCCTATTTTATTAAAACGGCTATAACTCCAGAAGAAAATGATATAGGTTGACCAAACTTGGCACACATGTGTATAAGGACAGTCTGGGGTCAGAGTAAAAAAATCGCGACGATCGAACACTAGTTGGCGCTATAACATTAAAAAAACATAAAAAGGGGTGTGGCCACCTGACCGTTAGTCCGATTGCCTTGAAAATTGGTATGCAGTGTCTTGGTCCAAGGCCCCATGTATGTGTATAAGGATATTGGCGTATCTCAAAAAACATGGCCGCCATCGACAAATGAAGTTTGAGCACCTATGAGACGAGGTTAACGGAGGCCGATCGGAACGAAACTCGATGGGCATGTTCGACTCATGCCCCTAAAGGTCTGTAAGAATTTTGAAAGAAATCGGCCACTAGTTGGCGCTAACGAGTTTTATGGCTCTGTAATCACGTGGTGTTGCACACATCCCCACACAATGCATATCATTTGATAGATCTCCTCATGCTGAACAACTTTGCCTCTAGAACCATTGCTGTCAATCAAATCGTTCATTAAATATTTACGAATATGTTAAAAACCTACTTTTGCGAACTAGTCCCTGGTTTTTCGCCTGATGGGAACCAAACCAGTCTAGGCCTATTCTCTGGACTCTGTAGATCAATAATTATCAAAAAAAAGTTGAAACTTTGCATTTGGGTGGCTGTAACAGGGTCATTTAAAAAAGAGGCGTGGCAAAATACACTCAACAGCCTATAAATCATAAATAAAAACTCAGAACTTCACAAAAATTGGTGAGCGTATGTGAAATAACATCATTAACAAGCATGCACAGTTTTATGGAGATCGGACCATAGGTGGCGCTATAACTGTTAAAAAGCTTTAAAACCATGTATTTCCTATGGTAAATTGCATGTATTGGCTGAAAATGGTGTGTTCCATCTATGATCATATAATATTTATATCATAATGTTCAAAATCAGAGCAGTACAATTCTCTGGACTCTCTAGATCAATAATTATCAGGAAAGGTATAACTTTTTCATTTGGATGGCTATAAAAGGTTCACATCAATATGAAGCCTTGACCAATGCTCAGATCTTCTTAAAAACATGTCAGAACATGTGACTCCAAATAAGATAAGAAATAATCCCTCTATAACAGTTAAAAAGGGGAAAATTATAAGAACATAATGGCATATTAAGCCAATAAGTGGTCTTCGACTGCCCCCTTCTGTTTAAAATAGTCATTTTGTAATATTGCTCACTTATATTGTTCTATAATTCATATTTAGACTTTATAAAATCCCTATTTTAACATTTACAATCACGTGAAGTCAAAATTGATCTATTGGAAAAGCATTGACTCAAAAACAAAACATAAAAAATTGCAGACATCCAGTTAAAACGGTGAAAATTACAATATTTAAATGAATGTAATGGTATATTAAGCCAATAAGTGGTCTTCGACTGCCCCCTTCTGTTTAAAATAGTCATTTTGTCATACTGCTCACTAATATTGTTCTATAATTCATATTTAGACTTTATAAAATCACTATTTTGACATTTACAATCACGTGAAGTCAAAATTGATCTATTTGAAAAGCATGACTAAAAAAACATCAAAAATTGCATACAGCCAGTTAAAAAGGTGAAAATTACAATGTTTATATGAATGAAATGGTATATTAAGCCAATAAGTGGTCTTCTACTGCCCCTTCTGTTTAAAATAGTCATTTTGTCATACTGCTTACTAATATTGTTCTATAATTCATATTAGGACTTTATAAAATCCCTATTTTAACATTCACAATCACATGAATTCAAAATTGATCTAATGGAAAAATATGACTCCAAACAAACAAGAAAAATTGCAGACATCCAGTTAAAACGGTGAAAATTACAATATTTAAATGAATGTAATGGTATATTAAGCCAATAAGTGGTCTTCTACTGCCCCCTTCTGTTTAAAACAGTCATTTTGCCATACTGCTTACTAATATTGTTTTATAATTCATATTTAGACTTTATAAAATCACTATTTTGACATTTACAATAACATGTAGTCAAAATTCATCTATTGCAGAATTACTATTGATTAACAATTGTGACCCATTTTCAGGATTCTCATTTTTCAATGTAAAGGGTTTCCGTGATTTAGGCCACGCCCCCCAGTACAAATTCACTCATAACTCGAAAACGAAAAGTCGCTGCGTGCTCAAATTTTGATGGTAAGGTCCTCTCCAGGGTCTTGATCGAAATCTATTGTCGCGGGGGTCGGGAGCGCGCCCCCGCGGATCGCTAATCTGTGAGACTCCAGACTTGAAACGGCTGTAAGTCCCGACCTGGACCAGCTAGATGCTTGTGGGAGAGCTTGTTGGAAAGAGCCCGTCCTCATCTATCTTCGAGTCTAGAATGGTGCGATTTGACCCAGGCATGCCCGAGATATAAGCCTACAAAGATATGCATTTCAACGGACATTGCTCCCGGACACGATAACCCAGCATCACCGGGACGGTCTTGTTCAACAGGGCTCCTCTAACACTATCTAAGTTCTGAGTTTCAGATTTTTCATTTTCTCGTTCCCGAGATATAAGTGAAAAACCAAATCTCCATTCATTCATTCCAACTGTATATAGTCTGTAATACCACTGTTGTCCAGTAGAGGGAGCAGCAGCATTAGACGTTTTTAATCTTTTTATCAGCTTTCAGCATTGGCTAACAAACAAACGCTTAAAGCTATTTTTTTATTAGTTTTAATATAGTTTTATATGATTACATCACAAAGAAATATGTGAAATGCTTATAGACCATTAAAAGAGATTTTCACAATAACATAAGTGTGTGTGTGTGCGTGAGAGAGAGAGAGAGCAAATATCTACATATGACTGCAAAAGCACAGTTAACACTTTATTAATAAGTAGAATGGCCAGCAGAGGGCAGTAGAAGACCACTTACTGGCTCACTTTCACTTTGATAGACTTGTTTTTCACCAGTATTCTGCACTAAAGCAAACCAGTTTTCCATGTTAACTATTATAACAAAATCATTTTTTGTCAGAGTTTATCACTTCATTTTTATTGACACTTCACATCAATGCAGTAATGTGGTAAATCATGGTAAATCACGATAGAAACATGGTAAATCATAGTAACTAATACTATTACATGGTGTATCATGGTAAATCATGCTAGAATCCTGGTAAGTCATTCTAGAATGCGGCATATCATGGTAAATCATCCTATAACATGGTCAAATAGGGTAAACTATGGTAAATCATGCTAGATTCATGGTCAATCATACTGGAACATGGTAAATCATGAAAAATCACACTAAATTTGGTGTATGATGGTAAATCATGCTAAAACATGGTCTATTCCATCTATGATGTCAGTGGTTAATGCTTGCTACATAAAACTTAATGTCTTTTGATGCTTTTGTGCTTAACGGCCTTTAAAGGCCTTAGCTGCTTGAACACCGCTAAATGCTGCTTGCAGCTTTAATTAGGTGTTCAAGCACGAAGTGCTGAAAACCTATTGTATTTGTGCTGATTTTTATTATTATTATTATTATTATTATTATTATTATTCTGCCGTAAAACGCATCGTGCAGCCCAAACCGTAAGTGCTAGAGACTTGAAACTTTGTCAGATGGTAGTACAAAAATCGAGGAGAGGTTATCAAATTATGAGCCCGATTGGCCCATAGGTGGCGCTATAGCAACCAATTGCGCAAAACTGCTCATAACTCCTAAACCATATGTCGTAGACTCAATTGTCTTATATCAGTGGAAAGCTGAAAACCTGGAGAACAAAACGTATATCTCCGATTTCATTTCCGCCATGATAGATTTTCCGCCATTTTGAATTTTGTCAAAAAACTACTTTTGCAACTAGTCCCTGGTTTTTTGCCCGATTGGAACCAAACCAGTGCAGAAATGTTCTCTGGAGTCTGAATATCAATAATTATCGAAAAAAAGTTGAATTTTCGCTTCAGGGTCGCTAGGGGGCGCAAAATGAACGTTGTGGGCGGAGCCTATTTTATTAAAACGGCTATAACTCCAGAAGAAAATGAGATAGGTTGACCAATCTTGGCACATATGTGTATAAGGACAGTCTGGGGTCAGAGTAAAAAAATCGCGACGATCGAACACTAGGTGGCGCTATAACATTAAAAAAACATAAAAAAGGGTGTGGCCACCTGACCGTTAGTCCGATTGACTTGAAAATTGGTATGCAGTGTCTTGGTCCAAGGCCCCATGTATGTGATTAAGGATATTGGCGTATCTCAAAAAACATGGCCGCCATCGACCAATGAAGTTTGAGCACCTATGAGACGAGGTTAACGGAGGCCGATCAGAACGAAACTCAATGGGCACGTTCGACTCATGCCCCTAAAGGTCTGTAAGAATTTTGAAACAAATCGGCCACTAGTTGGCGCTAACGAGTTTTATGGCTCTGTAATCACGTGGTGTTGCACACATCCCCACACAATGCATAGCATTTGATAGATCTCCTCATGTTGAACAACTTTGCCTCTAAAACCATTGCTGTCAATCAAATCGTTCATTAAATATTTACGAATATGTTAAAAACCTACTTTTGCGAACTAGTCCCTGGTTTTTCGCCTGATGGGAACCAAACCAGTCTAGGCCTATTCTCTGGACTCTGTAGATCAATAATTATCAAAAAAAAGTTGAAATTTTGCATTTGGGTGGCTGTAACAGGGTCATTTAAAAAAGGGGCGTGGCAAAATACACTCAACAGCCTATAAATCATAAATAAAAACTCAGAACTTCACAAAAATTGGTGAGCGTATGTGAAATAACATCATTAACAAGCATGCACAGTTTTATGGAGATCGGACCATAGGTGGCGCTATAACTGTTAAAAAGCTTTAAAACCATGTATTTCCTATGTTAAATTGCCTGTATTGGCTGTAAATGGTGTTTTCCATCTATTATGTCAGTGGGTAAATGTATGCTACATAAAACTTAACGTCTTTTGATGCTTTTGTGCTTAACGGCCTTAAAGGCCTCAATTGCTTGAACACCGATAAATGCTGCTTGCAGCTTTAATTATTATTATTATTATTATTCTGCCGTAAAACGCATCGTGCAGCCCAAACCGTAAGTGCTAGAGACTTGAAACTTTGTCAGATGGTAGTACAAAAATCGAGGAGAGGTTATCAAATTATGAGCCCGATTGGCCCATAGGTGGCGCTATAGCAACCAATTGCGCAAAACTGCTCATAACTCCTAAACCGTATGTCGTAGACTCAATTGTCTTATATCAGTGGAAAGCTGAAAACCTGGAGAACAAAACGTATATCTCCGATTTCATTTCCGCCATGATAGATTTTCCGCCATTTTGAATTTTGTCAAAAAACTACTTTTGCAAACTAGTCCCTGGTTTTTTGCCCGATTGGAACCAAACCAGTGCAGAAATGTTCTCTGGAGTCTGAATATCAATAATTATCGAAAAAAAGTTGAATTTTCGCTTCAGGGTCGCTAGGGGGCGCAAAATGAACGTTGTGGGCGGAGCCTATTTTATTAAAACGGCTATAACTCCAGAAGAAAATGAGATATGTTGACCAAACTTGGCACATATGTGTATAAGGACAGTCTTGGGTCAGAGTAAAAAAATCGCGACGATCGAACACTAGGTGGCGCTATAACATTAAAAAAACATAAAAAAGGGTGTGGCCACCTGACCGTTAGTCCGATTGACTTGAAAATTGGTATGCAGTGTCTTGGTCCAAGGCCCCATGTATGTGATTAAGGATATTGGCGTATCTCAAAAAACATGGCCGCCATCGACCAATGAAGTTTGAGCACCTATGAGACGAGGTTAACGGAGGCCGATCGGAACGAAACTCGATGGGCATGTTCGACTTATGCCCCTAAAGGTCTGTAAGAATTTTGAAACAAATCGGCCACTAGTTGGCGCTAACGAGTTTTATGGCTCTGTAATCACGTGGTGTTGCACACATCCCCACACAATGCATAGCATTTGATAGATCTCCTCATGTTGAACAACTTTGCCTCTAAAACCATTGCTGTCAATCAAATCGTTCATTAAATATTTACGAATATGTTAAAAACCTACTTTTGCGAACTAGTCCCTGGTTTTTCGCCTGATGGGAACCAAACCAGTCTAGGCCTATTCTCTGGACTCTGTAGATCAATAATTATCAAAAAAAAGTTGAAATTTTGCATTTGGGTGGCTGTAACAGGGTCATTTAAAAAAGGGGCGTGGCAAAATACACTCAACAGCCTATAAATCATAAATAAAAACTCAGAACTTCACAAAAATTGGTGAGCGTATGTGAAATAACATCATTAACAAGCATGCACAGTTTTATGGAGATCGGACCATAGGTGGCGCTATAACTGTTAAAAAGCTTTAAAACCATGTATTTCCTATGTTAAATTGCCTGTATTGGCTGTAAATGGTGTTTTCCATCTATTATGTCAGTGGTTAAATGTATGCTACATAAAACTTAACGTCTTTTGATGCTTTTGTGCTTAACGGCCTTAAAGGCCTCAATTGCTTGAACACCGATAAATGCTGCTTGCAGCTTTAATTATTATTATTATTATTATTTTTCTTCTGCCGTAAAACGCATCGTGCAGCCCAAACCGTAAATGCTAGAGACTTGAAACTTTGTCAGATGGTAGTACAAAAATCGAGGAGAGGTTCAGAGAGTATGAGCCCGATTGGCCCATAGGTGGCGCTATAACAACCAATTGCGCGACACTGCTCATAACTCTTAAACCGTATGTCGTAGACTCAAGTGTCTTATATCAGTGGAAAGCTGAAAGCCTGGAGAACAAAACGTATATCTCCGATTTCATTTCCGCCATGATAGATTTTCCGCCATTTTGAATTTTGTCAAAAAACTACTTTTGCAACTAGTCCCTGGTTTTTCACCCGATTGGAACCAAACCAGTGCAGAAATGTTCTCTGGAGTCTGAATATCAATAATTATTGAAAAAAATATGAAATTTTGATTAACGTTTGCTAGGGGGCGCAAAATGAACGTTGTGGGAGGAGCCTATTTTACTAAAACGGCTTTAACTCCAGAAGTAAATGAGATAGGTTGACCAAACTTGGCACATATGTGTATAAGGACAGTCTGGGGTCACAGTAAAAAAATCGCGACGATCGATCACTAGGTGGCGCTATAACATCAAAAAAACATAAAAAGGGGTGTGGCCACCTGACCGTTAGTCCGATTGACTTGAAAATTGGTATGCAGTGTCTTGGTCCAAGGCCCCATGTATGTGTATAAGGATATTGGCGTATCTCAAAAAACATGGCCGCCATCGGCCAATGAAGTTTGAGCACCTATGAGACGAGGTTAACGGAGGCCGATCAGAACGAAACTCAATGGGCACGTTCGACTCATGGCCCAAGAGGTCTGTAAGAGTTTTGAAAGAAATCGGCCACTAGTTGGCGCTAACGAGTTTTAAGGCTCTGTAATCACGTGGTGTTGCACACATCCCCACGAAATACATATCATTTGATAGATCTCCTCATGCTGAACAACTTTGCCTCTAGAACCATTGCTGTCAATCAAATCGTTCATAAAATATTCATGAATACGTTAAAAACCTACTTTTGCGAACTAGTCCCTGGTTTTTCGCCCGATCGGAACCAGACCAGTCTAGGACAATTTTCTGGACTCTCTAGATTAATAATTATCAAAAAAAAGTTGAACTTTGCCCTTTGGTTTGCTATAACAGGGTAATTTACAAAAGGGGCGTGGCAAAATACACGCAAAAGCCTATAAATCATAAATAAAAACTCAGAACTTCACAAAAATTGGTGATCATATGTGATATAACGTAATGAACAAGCATGCAAAGTTTTATGGAGATCGGACCATAGGTGGCGCATAACTGTTAAAAAGCTTTAAAACCATGTATTTCCTATGGTAAATTGCCTGTATTGGCTGTAAAAGGTGTTTTCCATCTATTATGTCAGTGGTTAAATGTATGCTACATAAAACTTAACGTCTTTTGATGCTTTTGTGCTTAACGGCCTTAAAGGCCTTAACTGCTTGAACACCGCTAAATGCTGCTCGCAGCTTTAATTATTATTATTATTATTCTGCCGTAAAACGCATCGTCCAGCCCAAACCGTAAGTGCTAGAGACTTGAAACTTTGTCAGATGGTAGTACAAAAATCGAGGAGAGGTTATCAAATTATGAGCCCGATTGGCCCATAGGTGGCGCTATAGCAACCAATTGCGCAAAACTGCTCATAACTCCTAAACCGTATGTCGTAGTCTCAAGTGTCTTATATCAGTGGAAAGCTGAAAACCTGGGGAACAAAACGTATATCTCCGATTTCATTTCCGCCATGATGGATTTTCCGCCATTTTGAATTTTGTCACAAAACTACTTTTGCAAACTAGTCCCTGGTTTTTTGCCCGATTGGAACCAAACCAGTGCAGAAATGTTCTCTGGAGACTGAATATCAATAATTATCAAAAAAAATTGAATTTTCGATTCAGGGTCGCTAGGGGGCGCAAAATGAACGTTGTAGGCGGAGCCTATTTTATTAAAACGGCTATAACTCCAGAAGAAAATGAGATAGGTTGACCAAACTTGGCACACATGTGTATAAGGACAGTTTTGGGTCAGAGTAAAAAAATCGCGACGATCGAACACTAGGTGGCGCTATAACATTAAAAAAACATAAAAAAGGGTGTGGCCACCTGACCGTTAGTCCGATTGACTTGAAAATTGGTATGCAGTGTCTTGGTCCAAGGCCCTATGTATGTGTATAAGGATATTGGCGTATCTCAAAAAACATGGCCGCCATCGACCAATGAAGTTTGAGCACCTATGAGACGAGGTTAACGGAGGCCGATCGGAACGAAACTCGATGGGCATGTTCGACTTATGCCCCTAAAGGTCTGTAAGAATTTTGAAACAAATCGGCCACTAGTTGGCGCTAACGAGTTTTATGGCTCTGTAATCACGTGGTGTTGCACACATCCCCACACAATGCATAGCATTTGATAGATCTCCTCATGTTGAACAACTTTGCCTCTAAAACCATTGCTGTCAATCAAATCGTTCATTAAATATTTACGAATATGTTAAAAACCTACTTTTGCGAACTAGTCCCTGGTTTTTCGCCCGATGGGAACCAAACCAGTCTAGGCCTATTCTCTGGACTCTGTAGATCAATAATTATCAAAAAAAAGTTGAAATTTTGCATTTGGGTGGCTGTAACAGGGTCATTTAAAAAGGGGCGTGGCAAAATACACTCAACAGCCTATAAATCATAAATAAAAACTCAGAACTTCACAAAAATTGGTGAGCGTATGTGAAATAACATCATGAACAAGCATGCACAGTTTTATGGAGATCGGACCATAGATGGCGCTATAACTGTTAAAAAGCTTTAAAACCATGTATTTCCTATGGTAAATGGTGTTTTCCATCTATTATGTCAGTGGTTAAATGTATGCTACATAAAACTTAACGTCTTTTGATGCTTTTGTGCTTAACGGCCTTAAAGGCCTTAATTGCTTGAACACCGATAAATGCTGCTTGCAGCTTTAATTATTATTATTATTCTGCCGTAAAACGCATCGTGCAGCCCAAACCGTAAGTGCTAGAGACTTGAAACTTTGTCAGATGGTAGTACAAAAATCGAGGAGAGGTTATCAAATTATGAGCCCGATTGGCCTATAGGTGGCGCTATAGCAACCAATTGCGCGAAACTGCTCATAACTCTTAAACCGTATGTCGTAGACTCAAGTGTCTTATATCAGTGGAAAGCTGAAAGCCTGGAGAACAAAACGTATATCTCCGATTTCATTTCCGCCATGATGGATTTTCCGCCATTTTGAATTTTGTCAAAAAACTACTTTTGCGAACTAGTCCCTGGTTTTTCACCCGATCGTAACCAAACCAGTGCAGAAATATTCTCTGGAGTCTGAATATCAATAATTATCGAACAAAAGTTGAAATTTTGATTAACGGTCGCTAGGGGGCGCAAAATGAACGTTGTGGGCGGAGCCTATTTTACTAAAACGGATATAACTCGGGAATTAAATGAGATAGGTTGACCAAACTTGGTACACATGTGTATAAGGACAGTTTGGGGTCACAGTAAAAAAATCGCGACGATCGAACACTAGGTGGTGCTATAACATCAAAAAAACATAAAAAGGGGTGTGGCCACCTGACCGTTAGTCCGATTGACTTGAAAATTGGTATGCAGTGTCTTGGTCCAAGTCCCCATGTATGTGTAAAAGGATATTGGCGTATCTCAAAAAACATGGCCGCCATCGGCCAATGAAGTTTGAGCACCTATGAGAAGAGGTTAACGGAGGCCGATCGGAACGAAACTCGATGGGCATGTTTGACTCATGCCCTTAAAGGTCTGTAAGAATTTTGAAAGAAATCGGTCACTAGTTGGCGCTAACGAGTTTTATGGCTCTGTAATCACGCGGTGTTGCACACATCCCCAAACAATGCATATCTATTGATAGATCTCCTCATGCTGAACAACTTTGCCCCTAGAACCATTGCTGTCAATCAAATCGTTCATAAAATATTCATGAATATGTTAAAAACCTACTTTTGCGAACTAGTCCCTGGTTTTTCGCCCGATCGGAACCAGACCAGTCTAGGACAATTTTCTGGACTCTCTAGATCAATAATTATCAAAAACAAGTTGAACTTTGCCCTTTGGTTTGCTATAACAGGGTAATTTACAAAAGGGGCGTGGCAAAATACACTCAACAGCCTATAAATCATAAATAAAAACTCAGAACTTCACAAAAATTGGTGAGCGTATGTGAAATAACATCATTAACAAGCATGCACAGTTTTATGGAGATCGGACCATATGTGGCGCTATAACTGTTAAAAAGCTTTAAAACCATGTATTTCCTATGGTAAATTGCCTGTATTGGCTGTAAATGGTGTTTTCCATCTATTATGTCAGTGGTTAAATGTATGCTACATAAAACTTAACGTCTTTTGATGCTTTTGTGCTTAACGGCCTTAAAGGCCTTAATTGCTTGAACACCGATAAATGCTGCTTGCAGCTTTAATTATTATTATTTTTCTTCTGCTGTAAAAGGCATCGTGCAGCCCAAACCGTAAGTGCTAGAGACTTGAAACTTTGTCAGATGGTAGTACAAAAATCGAGGAGAGGTTTTCAAATTATGAGCCCGATTGGCCCATAGGTGGCGCTATAGCAACCAATTGCGCGAAACTGCTCATAACTCCTAAACCGTATGTCATAGACTCAAGTGTCTTATATCATTGGAAAGCTGAAAACCTGGAGAACGAAAAGTTTATCTCCGATCTCATTTCCGCCATGATAGATTTTCCGCCATTTTGAATTATGTCAAAAAACTACTTTTGCGAACTAGTCCCTGGTTTTTTGCCCGATCGGAACCAAACCAGTGCAGAAATGTTCTCTGGAATCTGAATATCAATAATTATCGAAAAAAAGTTGAATTTTCGATTCAGGGTTGCTAGGGGTTGCAAAATGAACGTTGTGGGCGGAGCCTATTTTACTAAAACGGCTATAACTCCAGAAGAAAATGAGAGAAGTTGACCAAACTTGGCACACATATGTATAAGGACAGTCTGGGGTCACAGTAAAAAAATCGCGACGATCGAACACTAGGTGGCGCTATAACGTCAAAAAAACATAAAAAGGGGTGTGGCCACCTGACCGTTAGTCCAATTGACTTGAAAATTGGTATGCAGTGTCTTGGTCCAAGGCCCCATGTATGTGTAAAAGGATATTGGCGTATCTCAAAAAACATGGCCGCCATCGGCCAATGAAGTTTGAGCACCTATGAGATGAGGTTAACGGAGGCCGATCAGAACGAAACTCGATGGGCATGTTCGACTCATGGCCCAAGAGGTCTCTAAGAGTTTTGAAAGAAATCGGCCACTAGTTGGCGCTAACGAGTTTTATGGCTCTGTAATCACGTGGTGTTGCACACATCCCCACAAAATACATATCATTTGATAGATCTCCTCATGCTGAGCAACTTTGTCTCTAGAACCAATCAAATCGTTCATTAAATATTTGCAATTATGTTAAAAACCTACTTTTGCGAACTAGTCCCTGGTTTTTCGCCAGATCGGAACCAGACCAGTCTAGGACAATTCTCTGGACTCTTTAGATCAATAATTATCAAAAAAAAGTTGAACTTTGCCCTTTGGTTTGCTATAACAGGGTAATTTATAAAAGGGGCGTGGCAAAATACACTCAAAAGCCTATAAATCATAAATAAAAACTCAGAACTTCACAAAAATTGGTGATCATATGTGACATAATGTCAAGAATAAGCATGCAAAGTTTTATGGAAATCGGACCATAGGTGGCGCTATAACTGTTAGAAAGCTTTAAAACCATGTATTTCCTATGGTAAATTGCCTGTATTGGCTGTAAATGGTGTTTTCCATCTATTATGTCAGTGGTTAAATGTATGCTACATAAAACTTAATGTCTTTTGATGCTTTTGTGCTTAACGGCCTTAAAGGCCTTAACTGCTTGAACACCGATAAATGCTGCTTGCAGCTTTAATTATTATTTTTCTTCTGCCGTAAAAGGTATCGTGCAGCCCAAACCGTAAGGGCTGGAGCTTTGAAACTTTGTCAGATGGTAGTACAAAAATCGAGGAGAGCCTCAGAAAGTATGACCCCGATTGGCCTATAGGTGGCGCTACAGCAATCAATTGCGCGAAACTGCTCATAACTCCTAGACCGTATGTCGTAGACTCAAGTGTCTTATATCATTGGAAAAGCTGGAGCCCTGAAGAAAAAAAAGTATATCTCCGATTTTATTTCCGCCATGATGGATTTTCCACCATTTTGAATTTTGTCAAAAAATGACTTTTGCAAACTAGTCCCTGGTTTTTCACCCGATTGGAACCAAACCAGTGCAGAAATGTACTCTGGAGTCTGAATATCAATAATTATCGAAAAAAAGTTGAAATTTTGATTAACGGTCGCTAGGGGGCGCAAAATTATCGTTGTGGGAGGAGCCTATTTTACTAAAATTGCTATAACTCCAGAACTTAATGAGATAGGTTGACCAAACTTGGTACACATGTGTATAAGGACAGTTTGGGGTCACAGTAAAAAAATCGCGACGATCGAACACTAGTTGGCGCTATAACATTAAAAAGACATAAAAAGGGGTGTGGCCACCTGACTGTTAGTCCGATTGACTTGAAAATTGGTATGCAGAGTCTTGGTCCAAAGCCCCATGTATGTGTAAAAGGATATTGGCTTATCTAAAAAAACATGGCGCCATCGACCAATGAATTTGAGCACCTATGGGACGAGGTTAACGGAGGCCGATCAGAACGAAACTCGATGGGCATGTTTGACTTATGGCCCTAGAGGTCTGTAAGAATTTTGAAAGAAATCGGCCACTAGTTGGCGCTAACAAGTTTTACGGCTCTGTAATCACGTGGTGTTGCACACATCCCCACAAAATGCATATCATTTGATAGATCTCCTCATGCTGAACAACTTTGCCTCCAAAACCATTGCTGTCAATCAAATTATTCATTAAATATTCATGAATATGTTAAAAACCTACTTTTGCAAACTAGTCCCTGGTTTTTCGCCCGATCGGAACCAAACCAGTCTAGGCCTATTCTCTGGACTCTCTAGATCAATAATTATCAAAAAAAGTTGAAATTTTGCATTTGGGTGGCTGTAACAGGGTCATTTAAAAAAGGGGCATGGCAAAATACACTCAAAAGCCTATAAATCATATGTAAAAACTCAGAACTTCACAAAAATTGGTGAGCATATGTGAAATAACATCATTAACAAGCATGCAAAGTTTTATGGAGATCGGACCATAGGTGGCGCTATAACTGTTAAAAAGCTTTAAAAACATGTATTTCCTATGGTAGATTGCCTGTATTGGCTGAAAATGGTGTGTTCCATCTATGATCATATAATCTTTATATCATAATGTTCAAAATCAGTGCAGTACAATTCTCTGGACTCTTTAGATCAATAATTATCAGGAAAGGTATAACTTTTTCATTTGGAAGGCTATAATAGGCACAAAGCCTTGACTAAGTGTACCAGAAAGTCTTTTTCTCTTCAATGAATGCTCAGATCTTCTTAAAAACATGTCAGAACATGTGATTCTAAATAAGATAAGAAATACTGCCTCTATAACAGTTAAAAAGGTGAAAATTATAAGAACATAATGGCATATTAAGCCAATAAGTGATCTTCTACTGCCCCCTTCTGTTTAAAATAGTCATTTTGTCACACTGCTCACTAATATTGTACTATAATTCATATTTAGACTTTATAAAATCCCTATTTTAACATTTACAATCACGTGAAGTCAAAATTGATCTATTGGAAAAGCATGACTAAAAAAACATCAAAAATTGCATACAGCCAGTTAAAAAGGTGAAAATTACAATGTTTATATAAATGTAATGGCATATTAAGCCAATAAGTGGTCTTCTACTGCCCCCTTCTGTTTAAAATAGTCATTTTGTCATACTGCTCACTAATATTGTTCTATAATTCATATTTAGACTTTATAAAATCCCTATTTTAAGATTTACAATCACGTGAAGTCAAAATTGATCTATTAGAAAAGCATGACTCAAAAAAAAACATCAAAAATTGCAGACATCCAGTTAAAAAGGTGAAAATTGCAATGTTTATATAAATGCAATGGTATATTAAGCCAATAAGTGGTCTTCTACTGCCCAATTCTGTTTAAAATAGTCCTTTTGTCACACTGCTCACTAATATTGTTCTATAATTCATATTTAGACTTTATAAAATCACTATTTTGACATTTACAATCACGTGAAGTCAAAATTGATCTATTGGAAAAGCATGACTAAAAAAACATCAAAAATTGCATACAGCCAGTTAAAAAGGTGAAAATTACAATGTTTATATAAATGTAATGGCATATTAAGCCAATAAGTGGTCTTCTACTGCCCCTTCTGTTTAAAATAGTCATTTTGTCATACTGCTTACTAATATTGTTCTATAATTCATATTTAGACTTTATGAAATCCCTATTTTAACATTTACAATCACATGAATTCAAAATTGATCTAATGGAAAAATATGACTCTAAACAAACAAGAAAAATTGCAGACATCCAGTTAAAAAGGTGAAAATTACAATGTTTATATGAATGTAATGGTATATTAAGCCAATAAGTGGTCTTCTACTGCCCCCTTCTGTTTAAAATAGTCATTTTGTCATACTGCTTACTAATATTGTTCTATAATTCATATTTAGACTTTATAAAATCACTATTTTGACATTTACAATCACGTGAAGTCAAAATTGATCTATTGGAAAAGCATGACTAAAAAAACATCAAAAATTGCATACAGCCAGTTAAAAAGGTGAAAATTACAATGTTTATATAAATGTAATGGCATATTAAGCCAATAAGTGGTCTTTTATTGCCCCTTCTGTTTAAAATAGTAATTTTGTCATACTGCTTACTAATATTGTTCTGAACACCGGTAAAGTATGTTTGGTAGCATTTGGTGGTTTGTCATATGAATACAGTTTATATAAACTGTATTTGTCATGATCCTGGTCCTTCTTTCTTTCTCTGTCTCCCTCTTGTGGTCATTCACATACACTCACACACACTTTTACGCACTTGTACTCACATTCACGCCCTCATTATCTCATCCCCTTCAGCTGATTCCACTCTCCTCATTCTCTGCGTTGTTTTTCACCAGCTGTTTCCTAATTTTCCCCTGATTGTTTCTCCTTCTTCTAGCTCTTCCTGTCCTTGGCTCTTTGTCAGATTATTCGATGTAAAAGCTCATGCTATACGCTCACTCTATTCATCCGTGTCCTGTCCTGTCCTGTCTGGTGGTGTGCTGATGCTCAATTACCTGCAAGTATCACCGTGTTATCTGCTTTCTGAATTCTGTTCAGTTCTGGACGCTGAGATCCTCTGCCTCGCCATAGACCTTCTACTGGCGTCTCCTTTCTTCACGGGTCGCTCGAGGGTTCTCTGATTCTGCAGTCGCTGACCGCATCTGCACTATTTGCTGTCCAGACGAGGGGATTTCTGTTCTCGTTAAGAGCCGTGTGGCCGATCCTGATTTCTCAAGTTTTTTCCCCTGAACTAATGTCTTTTGCTAAAGGGCAGCTGAATATAAATTAAAGACTGTTGATTGCTACATCTCGCTGTTGAGTTCTCTTTCTACCGTTCCTTAACAGAATAATCTGACCAACAGAATGGACTCAGCGAGTGGCAATCCTTTTCAAGCAGCCTTCGAGATGCAGGGCGCCTTGCTGGGCAGACACGAGGAGGACATCTCGTCTGCAAGACAGGCTGTCGAATCACTGGCTGCCAAAATGACGGATCTCTCTCAGCGGGTTCATCACTTGCGCAAGGAGCCGTCTTCTATTTCTGAACCACGGATAAATACTCCGCCTGTTTATTCTGGTGAGCCCACTCAATGCCGCTCTTTTTTGACACAGTGTGAGGTGTTTTTTTTTTCACTTCAGCCCTACGTATGCTACTGACCGGTCCAGGGTTGCCTATGTCATCTCATGGGGTGCGGCCAACTGGGAGGCTGAGACTAACTGTGTGTTTGATTTTTCTCTCTTCAAGCAAGAAATGATTAGTTTTTGATCGCTCAGCTTATGGTGAAGAGGCTTCACGTTTACTCTCTACGCTTCGTCAGGGGAGACGTGCTGTTACTGATTTTTCCATCCAGTTCCGTACACTGTCAACGACCTGCGGGTGGAACACTCCAGCCCTGGTGGCGCGTTTTCTGGAGGCTCTTAACCCAGAAATCAAGGATGAGATTCTTGCATGTGAGGTACCAACCCAACTCGACGCGCTCAACGATCTGGCCATCCGGGTGGAGAAGCGTTTCGACTCATGTAGCAGAGCCCGCGGTTTGGAATCCGCCCTTTTTTCTCCTCCCGACATTACTCCTCAGCTTTCTAGTCCGAGTCCTGAGCCTATGCAACTCGGAGGTCTTCGCATCTCTCTCAAGGAACGTGAGCGACGTATAACGAACCGTCTTTGCATGTATTGTGCTGCTGCAGGTCATTTTGCCTCAGACTGTCCAGTAAAAGCCAGCGCTCGTCAGTAGGCGGAAGGTTACTGGTGAGCGCTATTTCTAGGATATCTCCGTCTAAATCCTGTACCACTCTACCTATTCACCTTCGCTGGTCGACTTCCTCTGTGTCCTGTACTGCCTTGGTCGACTCAGGAGCTGAGGGTAACTTCATTGACGAGACATAGGCTCGTGAGCAAGGTATTCCCCTCATTGACTTAAAAAGCTCCACTCCTCTGTTCGCCCTTGATGGTAGTTCCCTTCCTAGGGTGCGGAGAGAGACTGTTCCCCTTACTCTCTCCATCTCGGGGAACCACAATGAGACTGTTTCTTTTTTAATTTTTCATTCCCCATTTTCACCTGTGGTTTTAGGCCATCCTTGGCTTGTTCAACACAATCCCCATATTGACTGGTCAAACGGCTGCATATTTTCCTGGAAATTGTCGTGTCATGTTAAGTGTTTAACCTCTGCTGTTCCCCCCGTGTCTTCTGTTTCTGTTTTCCAGGAGGAACCAGGTGATTTGTCAGGAGTGCCGGAGGAATATCACGATTTGCGAGAGGTATTTAGTCGTTCTCGGGCCACTTCTCTTCCCCCTCATCATCAGTACGACTGCATAGATCAAGCATAGATCTTCTTCCTGGGACCACACCTCCTCGGGGTAGATTGTATTCGTTATCCTCTCCCGAACGTAAGGCGCTCGAAGATTATCTATCAGATTATCTTAATGCTGGTTTAATTGTTCCCTCGTCGTCCCCTGCCGGCGCCGGCTTCTTCTTTGTTAAGAAGGATGGCTGTTTGCGTCCTTGTATAGATTATCGAGGGCTGAACGAGATCACTGTCAAGAACCGATACCCCTTGCCACTGATGTCATCAGCTTTTGAGATTTTACAAGGAGCAAAGATTTTCTCTAAACTCGATCTCCGTAACGCATATCATTTGGTTCATATTAAGGAGGGAGACGAATGGAAGACCACTTTTAACACACCCCTGGGGCACTTTGAATATAGGGTTCTTCCTTTCGGATTCGTCAACGCTCCCACAGTCTTTCAAGCCCTCCATTAATGACGTATGCTCAATATTTTTGTCTTTGTCTATTTAGACGACATTCTGATTTTCTCTCCGTCGCTTCAGGTCCATGTCCAGCACGTCCGCCGAGTCCTTCAACGGCTGTTAGAGAATCGACTCTATGTCGAGGCAGAGAAGTGTTCGTTTCACATGTCTTCAATTCCGTTTTTAGGTTCAATTGTCTCTGTAGAGGGGACCAGTATGGACCCAGGCAAGGTGTCGGCGGTTACTGATTGGCCACTTCCAGAGTCCCGCGTCGCGTTACAGCGGTTTCTCGGCTTTGCTAATTTTTATCGCCGTTTCATTAGAAATTTCAGCCAGGTTGCCGCGCCCCTCACTGCTCTGACTTCTATCAAATCCAACTTTAGATGGTCAGATGCTGCTCAAGAGGCGTTTGATCGCCTAAAGACCCTTTTTACTACTGCCCCGGTTCTTCTCACTCCCGATGTCTCGAGACAATTTATCGTTGAGGTGGATGCTTCTGAGGTGGGGGTCGGGGCTGTACTCCCCCAGCGCTCCGCCGCTGGCGGGAGAGTGCATCCCTGTGCCTTTTTCTCTCACCGTCTCTCGCCCGCTGAACGAAACTACGATGTTGGCAATCGAGAGTTACTCGCCATCCGCTTAGCTCTAGGAGAGTGGCGGCAATGGTTAGAGGGTTCCTCTGTTCCGTTTCTCGTTTGGACGGATCACCGTAATCTGGAGTATATCCGTTCTGCAAAGCGATTGAACGCCCGTCAGGCCCGTTGGGCTTTGTTTTTTACTCGCTTTGACTTCTCGATTTCTTACCGTCCTGGTACAAAGAAAGTTAAGCCCGACGCTCTTTCTCATCTATTTGACTCTTCAACCACTCCTGCAAATCATAAGACTATTATCCCTTCTGTTCGTTACGTGGGGGCAGCCATTTGGGGAATCGAGAGACTGGTCAGACGGACTCTCTCTCGAGTCACCGCTCATCCCGATTGTCCTAGGGACCTTCTCTTTGTCCCAGAGTCGGCACGTCAAGCGGTCCTTAAATGGGGTCACTCTTCCAAATTAGTCGCCCACCCGGGTGTTCTGGGTTCGCTTGCCTCTATCCGTCCACGCTTCTGGTGGCCTACTTTAGAACATGACATCGTCGGGCTCCCCTCTTCTGCTGGGAATAGAGTCATCTTGACTGTAGTCGATCGCTTTTCAAAGTCTGCGCACTTCATTTCGCTCCCTAAACTCCCCTCTGCTAAGGAGACCGCCCAAATTATGGTTGACCATGTCTTTAGGCTTCATGGTCTGCCCACCGATGTTGTGTCTGATAGGGGTCCGCAGTTTGCCTCGTTATTCTGGAAAGAATTCTGCCGCCTTATCAGGGTCACCGCCAGCCTTTCGTCTGGTTTTCATCCGCAAACTAATGGACAGGCCGAACAGGCCAATCAAAGTATTGCTCGCATTCTCCGTAGTCTGGTTTTTCGAAATCCCGCGTCTTGGTCTGAGCACCTTGCTTGGGCTGAGTACGCTTATAACTCTCATCCGTCTTCCGCCACGGGTCTTTACCTTTCCACAGTTGCCTCGGTTACCAGCCTCCTCTGTTCTCCTCGCAGGAGACGGAGTCTAGATGTGGAGAGTAAGATCAGCACTTTGTCGTACTAAGAGACACGTGAGAGCAGCGGCTAATAGACGTCGGGTTAAGAGTCCTCGTTACGTTCGTGGTCAGAGAGTGTGGCTTTCCACAGCCAATTTACCTCTCCAATCCGAGTCTCGTAAATTGGCACCCCGTTTCGTTGGTCCATTCCGTGTTATCAAGATCATCAATCCTGTCACTGTCCGACTTCGTCTTTCGTCCAGTCTCCGTCGGGTCCACCCTGTTTTTCATGTCTCATGTATTAAACCTGTAATTCGTCCTCCCCCACGTCCCTCTTGCCCCCCCCCCCCCCCGTTCAGGCTGAGGGCGCTCCTGTCTATAGAGTCAGCCGAATTATGGACAGGCACCGACGGGGTCGTGGGTACCAATATTTAGTCGACTGGGAGGGGTATGGTCCTGAGGAGAGAAGCTGGGTTCCCTCACGGGACGTCTTGGACCCTTTGCTATCGAGGATTTCCTTCCGTCTCATCGGTCTTCTGCCTCGGGAGCGCCAGGAGGCGCTCGTTGAAGTAGGGTTACTGTCATGATCCTGGTCCTTCTTTCTTTCTCTGTCTCCCTCTTGTGGTCATTCACATACACTCACACACACTTTTACGCACCTGTGCTCACATTCACGCCCTCATTATCTCATCCCCTTCACCTGATTCCACTCTCCTCATGCTCTGCGTTGGTTTTCACCAGCTGTTTCCTTATTTTCCCCTGATTGTTTCTCCTTCTTCTAGCTCTTCCTGTCCTTGGCTCTTTGTCAGATTATTCGATGTAAAAGCTCATGCTATACACTCACTCCATTCATCCGTTCTCTGTCCTGTCCTGTCCTGTCCTGTCTGGTGGTGTGCTGATGCTCGATTACCTGCAAGTATTACCGTGTTATCTGCTTTCTGAATTCTGTTCAGTTCTGGACGCTGAGATCCTCTGCCTCCCCATAGACCTTCTGCTGGAGTCTCCTCTCTTCATGGGTCGCTCGGGGGGTTCTCTGATTCTGCAGTCGCCAACCGCATCTGCACTATTTGCTGTCCAGACTAGGGGATTTCTGTTCTCGTTAAGAGCCATGTGGCCGATCCTGATTTCTCAAGTTTTTTTCCCCTGAACGAATATCTTTTGCTAAAGGGCAGCTGAATATAAAATAAAGACTGTTGATTGCCGCATCTCGCTGTTGAGCTCTCTTTCTACCGTTCCTTAACAGTATTATTAAATTATGGTTATTATTATCATCGGTTAAAATGACAGTTAAATAAATGAAATATTTGTTCAATAAAACATATCTAATCAACTAATTTCAATAATTGATTATGAATTAGATTAACAACTTATTTTTATCATTAATAACTAAATGTTTAAAAATAGAGTTATATGAAATATTTTTTATTCCTATTTTTTTTTTTCTTTTTATGATTTAATACAAATATATTGTCAAAAACGGTGGTAATCAAATAAAAGTTTAGCAAACGTTTTATCCTTTTAGTTGTTGGCAAAGTGCTGCAAAACAGATTTACTCAAACCGTGGACAAATAATATATATTCCTTAAATAATGTTTAAATAAATTGTAGTATCATTATTGTTGTTGTTAATATTATTATGAGAAGTAGGTACATTCTATTGTAGGCCTAAAATAGTAATATCTGTTATCATTTAAAACCAAACTTTTATTTTGTCGGGTTGTTAAGTCCTGTTTCAGAGTGTATTTGACAATGGTTTTTCAAATAAAATGATGAAAATGCAGATTAGGCGTTCTCTCAGAGCAGCTCTGGAAATGTTCATGTATTCATGTACTCGTATTGTTTGTGAGACGCTGAAAACAGCATGAGCGCGTCGCGTACTTGAGTATGTAGTAAGTAGACAAAACAGCACAGCTCATTCACACAGAGACACGCAGAACAAGCAGATTATATATTTACATAGCAGTCTTTTGTGCTTTAATATTCACAGATCATGTTGCTATTTGATTTATTGTACAGCTTTACTTTCGATTTATTCATCCATACCAGTTTGCGTGTTTTACGTGACATCTGCATTATAGCCTAGCCTACTGTAAATTCCATTTTTTTCTATATCCAAAGTATTCCCTGACCAGGGCTTCACATACCGGTATGTGTGCGAGTGAGATTTCGACAGCATTTCGCGTTCAGCTGGGTCTGCATCACTGTCTGTCTTGTCCGTCACCTTCTCCATATTGTTTTGTGATTTTTAGCGGGTCTGTTCTTCCGCCCTTCAATCAATCAGTGCTGTAGTTTCCGGAGCGCGATGAAAGCATTTTTTTTTACTCAGTAACGGATATGTTTTAAAATGTAGCGAATTACAATACTTCAAACAAATCATACTTAAGTAAAAGTAAAATTACAGATTTTAAAAACTACTTAAAAAAGTAGAAGTACACAAAAAAACAACTCAATTACAGTAACGCGAGAAAATGTAATTCGTTACTTTCCACCTCTGGTAACTTGTGATCGTTACAGGCACATAACATGATCTGTGTTGTTCATCTGTAATTGCATGCTGACACAGAAACAAGCATGCAATAAGGGTTCGTGAAATTCTTACAGAAGAATTAGTTATCTTCAGTCAACTGGTGTAATTTTGCTCAAAAATCAAGAATGTCTTGTTGGACCACCATGTTGGTGCACAAGTGAGTCCTGGAATGCAGCCATCTTCGGGTGTGGCCTGCAACGTTCTTTCCAGCTAAAAGTCGTTTTTGACATATTCATCAGCTCTAAGAATATGTTGTTTCTGGAGTCTACACTTGTGCGATGTCCATGATGTTTAGTAGTAGTACAATCTTGATCATGTTGATGGATAACTGAAGTTCCCGTAGTCTCTGCGTTGTGTATTTTTTCTTTTCTTTATCCTTTTGTGATAGTTGGCTCGGCAGTGGGTCTCGTTGTTTTCTAGAGGTTGTGGCTTCATACGCAGATGCGGAGGTCTGTGCGTGTGGGTCTTGGGACAGCCATCAAGTGGTATCTGCACAGAGGAAGAAAGAAAACAAAGGACAGGAGAGCAGTATTTGTTCAAACTATGGTTTTAAACTTTTCAGAGTCTGCTGTTATTGTTCTGCTAATGTTGTTCCTTCTTTCCCTATTTCTTAATTCCTTTGACACCTAAAGAACAGTGAGGTAAGGATGGACTAGTGGATGGGGAAGGCCTATGAGGTAGTCTTCACCGCAGGGTTGGCCCCCAACGCCTGTTGCATTCTGTTCTTCCCTGGGCTCCTCACTGGTCCGTGTCCTATCCTATTCCTGTAGGTGGGGGAACAACTTTACAGTGTGACACATGAGTCCATGTTTTCTTTCCCTGACACAATACTGCAGCTGCTGTAATCAACATCACTTGATCCTTCCTTTGCTTAGCCAGGTTTTGATTGTTCTGTTCGACCGTTCAACTTGTCCTGATGCTTGTGGTCTATATGGACAGTGAAGGTTCCACTTAACCTGCAACATTCTAGCCACTTCCTTGACTACCTGTCCTGTGAAGTGTGTACCTTGATCTGAGTCAATGCAATCTGGTAATCCCCATCTGGGAATGAAATCAGTGACAAGACATTTAGCTGTATGTGCTACTGTAGCACACCCTGTTGGATAAGCTTCTACCCATCTTGAGAATTTGTCTATTACTACCAAAACATCAGTTTTTCCCTTACAACGAGGCAATGATATGTAATCAACTTGTACATCATTATTTTTCTGACATGTAACACACCTCTTGGCTGTTTCGGTGGCTACATTTCAGAATTTTGGACTCCACCACTGATTTGAGAACTTGTGATTCATCGTTGCTGGACCACTGTGACCCAAATTGTGTATTTGTTGAGCCAAATATGGCAGCAGTGATTCGGGAGTGACATACTTTTCCCCTTTGGTCCAGCAGCCAGATGAATCCACTGTGGCTCCTTTGTCTAACCATGTCCATGCTTCATACAGAGGAACGTCTTTGTACAGATCAATTATTGATTCAGGAGGCAGAATTGTCTTCTGTGCTGCACTACCTGAACACACTTGTACAGTCGCATAGAAACAAGCCTGTTTAGCCGCTACATCAGCAAGAGCATTACCTTTAGCTTCCGTAGTATTCGTTGTGAGATGTGCTTTCACTTTGATCACTGCTAATTTCTTTGGAAGTTTCATGGCAAACATTAGATCTTTCACTAATTCAGCATGTTTAATGGGGGATCCAGCAGAAGTTAGAAACTGTCTGGTTTGCCAAATGACACCAAAATCATGAATTACCCCGAAAGCATATCTGGAATCTGTGTAGATGTTAGCACCCAATCCTGAAGCTAGCGTACATGCTCTAGTTAAGGCTACTACGTAGTTCTGCTGCTTGAGCTGAAAAATGATCTGGAAGACGACCTGAAGCTACCACTTCAGTGGTGGACGTTACTGCATAACCTGCTCGTCTGTTACCTTCAATTACTTGAGCCGAACCGTCAACAAACAACTCAAATTCTGAATTCTCTGTGGGAGTTTCTTTTATTTCACTCGTAGGTGTGTATGTAAGCTTAACACAATCGTGAGTCATTTCTCCTTTATCCTCTAACAAAACTTCAGTCATTGCAGACATCATACATGAGGAGGGGTTCATGACTGGTGATCGCTGTAAAACAATGTTCGGGGCTGTGAGAGTTGCTAACCAATTTCCCCAGCGGGAGGAGGTTACAGTCTTTCTCTTGTATGCTACTGTGAGGGACCAAGCAGTTAAGCAAGAGGAGTCACAAGGGAGGTTCAAAAGTAAGGGTTTTTATTTCCAAAAAATTACAACAAAATAAAAATAAAGTTTTGGGCCCGTAAAAGAGGTCAAAATAAACAGACAGTGACTAAAGCTCTGAACATAAACTTAAAAATGAAACTGACCTCCAACAAAAGAAGCAAAGGGGACTTATATATTGGCTGATCAAACCAATTTTGACACACAAGGGAAGACTAACAACAGCACTACTACATAAACTACGAATAACAGCAAAACCTACCTAAAAACTTATTCCAAAAAGAAATGTACTTTTACTTAACCTTGGCTCAACCACAAAAAAAAATATTATAATATAAATCTAAATCCCAAAATATCTAAGGAAAAAATAAAGCTACCCCCCCCCCCCCCCAGACATAACAAGCAGTGGTAGTGTCCAATTAGGCCACCTCCCCTATAAAGCTGCTCCTGCTCCAAGCACCACCCCTTTAAGCCAGCCGACTTCCTGGATCTCTCCCGGGTGTGGAATCCAACACTGGTAAGCTCAGAAACAAACAGAATGACAATCCAAAAGTAACTAATGGTGCGTGCTCCCAAAAAGACACTTCTGTATGGTCAACTAAATAAAGTATAATGTATGTGAAATTAAGTGTCCTGTGAGTTATTTGTAACTAAATACATATTTGCAACAAATGTATAATGTGTATGAAAAAGTATATAAACTAAAGAAAACAGCATAAACTCAGGAAAATATAAATGCATGAGGTTACCGCTTTTAAACTGGTTGTGAGGCCATGGCTGTGGCCATCACACACCCCCCCCCCCTCTTCAGAGCTGCTGCTGGGCCAGCGAGAGAGGTAGTCTGCAGTGGTGTTGAACTTGCCAGGGATGTACTGAACTGTAAACCGGAACGGCTGCATGGCAAGGTACCACCTGGTAATCCGCCCATTAGTATATTTCATCCTCTCCAGCCACTGCAGTGTCTTATGGTCAGACTCCAAGGTAAACTCTCTGCCCATCAGGTAATACTTGAAAGAGTCCAGGGCCCATTTGATTGCCAAGGCCTCCTTTTCCACTGTTGAATAGCGGACCTCTCTGGGTAGAAGTTTCCGACTGATACCGGATGTCGGTCCTCCTTAGGTCCCTGTAGCAGCACCGCCCCCACACCCCTCTCAGAGGCATCGGTCTGTAATATGAACAGTTTCTCAAAGTTCGGACTATGTAAAACAGGGCTTTTACTCAGAGATTTTTGAATGTCCTTGAAAGCTGCCACTGCCTCCCCCGTCCACTGGACCTGGTTGGGACATCTTGAGCCCGTCTTGTCCGTCAGGAGAGCAGCCCTGGCTGAGAAATTGGGGATGAACCGATGGTAAAAGCCAGCCATTCCCAGGAAAGATCTTAGCTGCTTCCTGGTCTGTGGGAGAGGACATGACTCAATTGCATGGATCTTTTGAACCTGAGGTTTAATTAACCCACCTCCAATGGTAAAACCCAGGTACTCAGTTTCCTTCTTGGCCAGGACACATTTAGCTGGATTGATTGTCAAGCCGGCAGAACGTAGACGGTCCGAGACCACTTTAAGATGCCCCACATGTTCCTCCCACGTTGTGCTGTAGATGACAATATCATCAAGGTATGCACAGGAAAACTCAGACAATCCATAGAGAACCTGGTCCATTAGTCTTTGAAACACTGCTGGAGCCCCATGCAGCCCAAATGGTAACACCGTAAACTGGAAAAGCCCCCAGGGAGTTCGGAAGGCAGTCAGTTCCTGAGACTGTAAGGGTTACTGGCAAGTGCCCCTAACCCAGCAGAGGTCAATGGTGGTTAGATACTTTGCTTTTCCAAGGCGGTCAATGAGATCATCAATTCGTGGGGTGGGGTAGGAATCAAACTTTGAAATTGAGTTTAGATACCTGAAATCGATACAAAACCTTATTGTCCCATCCTTCTTTGGAACCAGCACCACGGGATTGCACCACTCACTCTTAGATCGCTGAATTATCCCCAGAGACAGCATGAGGTCAACTTCCTTCTTCAGGGACACCAAGAGGCGCTCTGGTATTCTGTAACTCATACGTCTTACTGTTGCATCAGGTTTTAATACAATGTCATGTTCAACCAGGTTCGTACGCCCTGGATATTCTTGAAATATGTCATGTTCAACCAGGTTTGTACGCCCTGGATATTCTTGAAATATGTCAGAGTGAAGTAGAGTTTGTACCTGAGACTGCTGTTCCTTTGACAGATGGCTTACATCAAGCTCTGTGGACACTGTTAAGGGCAGGTACTGGTCATCTGCCTCTTCCTTTACAGCCTGAATCAGGAACACCTCCGCTATTGGGACCCACTCCTTAAGGAGGTTCACATGAAGTACCCGGCTAGAACGCTGATGCCCTGGAGTGGAGACCTGATAGGTAGTGGGCCCCAACTTTTTCTTCACCTCAAAGGGCCCCTGCCATTTTGCAAGGAGCTTACTGTCACTGGTAGGCAACATAACCAAGACTTTCTGACCCGGTTGAAAGCCTCTCTGTCGAGCTGACTTGTCATACCAAGTCTTTTGGTACTTTTGGGCCTCCTGCATGTGTGTCTGGGCTAGTTCCCGCATTCGCTGCAGTTTCTCTCATTTGGACAACATAGGAGATTACATTAATGGTCCCTTCCTTCCCCTGATCTCCTCCCCAAGTGTCCCTCAATAAGGCCAGAAAACCCCTCACCTCGTGACCATAGAGTAGTTCAAAAGGGGAAAAACCTGTCGAAGCCTGAGGTACCTCCCTGTATGCAAAGAGGTAGGGAAGCCAGTGATCCCAGTCAGATCCAGTCTCATTCACAAACTTACGGAGCATTTGCTTGAGGGTCTGATTGAACCGCTCTGTCAGCCCATCTGTTTGCGGGTGGTAGGGTGTAGTGCGCACACTCTTTATGCCAAGAAGTTGGTAAACCTGTTTCAAAAGCTTAGACATGAAATTAGTGCCTTGGTCTGTTAAAATTTCACAAGGGAAACCAACTCTTGAGAAAAAAAATGCACCAAGGAAGAAGCCACGGTTTTTGCTTTGATTTCAATGGGAATACTTCTGGATATTTGGTTGCATAGTCGGTTACTACCAACATGAAGCGGTTTCCTGTCTTGCTTTTCTCCACCGGACCAACAATGTCCATCCCAAGACGCTCAAAGGGGATGCTTGTAACTGGGAGAGGTTGAAGTGGAGCTTTGTAGGGACTTTTCATTGATGTCTTTTGGCACTGAGAGCAGCTTCTACAGAAGTGGGCGACGTAAGTTTGCAAACCTGGCCAGTAGAAATGGCGCTTAATACGAGCTGTGGTCTTATATTTCCCTAAGTGGCCAGCCCAGGGAATGGAGTGACCCAAGGTAAGTACTATTTCTCGGGCCACCTGTGGGACCACTAGCTGCTTCACCTGGCCACTCTGATGGTAAAGAACACCGTTCTGTAGGCCATACTCATTTTGCTCACCATTGGTATTGGTCTCCTGCTTCCTTCCCCGTGCTCTCTGAAAAAGGGTAGACAAAGTTGGATCATTTTCCTGCATTTGCATCACCTCTGTAGGTATTTGAAAACCCAGGGGCATGTCTGGAGTAATCTCAGCCGGTGGTTGAATAGCAGTGCCCTGAAATTTGTCTTGCCTCCTTTGACTACGAGTCTTGTGAGCTTTCCAGGGACATGTCTCAAACTCTTCATTATAGAAGGGCAAGGCACTAAGGGCTATGGAGTCTGTGTCCACCTGCTTAGCTTATGCTCTAGTGACCACATTACAACTTTGCACCGGCTTTATCAAGTCATAGAGTACGGGCAGATCTTCACCCAAAACTACAGGGAAAGGTAAGTGATCCGCAACTCCCACATTTAACAGATACATCTGTCCCTCTATCTCCAGATAAATATCGGCAGTGGGGTAATGCTTCTCATCGCCATGTACACAGCAAATAGGGACCGTCTCAAGGGTACAGATAGCACTAGCTGGTATATATTCTCTCTGTATAAGGGTCTGAGTGCTGCCAGTGTCAATCAGGGCTCTGTGGTTTTCCCCATTGATTTTAACCCAAGCCATTTTCATGGTGTAGTTACCTTTGGGTTCAGGATTAGCACTCTGGCGTGGAAAAAAACACATCTGGGTCAGCCTGGCTGGATTCTTCGGGCACATTGGTTTAACATGACCTTCCTGTCCACACAAGTAGCAAATGGGTGTTCTGTTAGGAGCTCTAGGTGGTGTATATTGTTTCTCCCTCATGGGAGGCTTACCCACTCCTGGCGCCAACCTCTGTTGGTACTGAGGGGGTATGGGCCATTGGCCATCCTTACCAGCCTTCCAACCCATACTACTCACCGGCTGGCCTTTTTTCCGGGCAGCAACAAACACATCCGCAAGTGTGGTAGCTTCAGCAGCAGATTTCCGCCCATGCTCCTTTACCCAAACCTGAAGCTCAGGGGACAGCATTCTCAAGTATTGTTCCATGATCAGGATTTCACTAATTTCATGAAGTGTTTTACCTTGTAGTGGTTGGATCCACTTTACATACAGCTCTTTAAGCCTCACATACAGCTCCTTGGGACTTTCATCAGGTTCCACATAGAGGGATCTAAACCTCTGCCTGTAGGTCTCAGGGTTAATATATTTTTTCAGAATTGTTTTTTTCACTTTATCATATTCATGAGCATCGTCTATATCCATACGCACATAGGCTCCTCTGGCCTTACCCGTCAGTAGAAAAACCAGAAAAACCCAGTCCATCTTTGGCCACCGACATGCTACTGCAATTCTATCAAAAGTCATTAGAAAATGTTCCACATCATCATTATCTGTTAATTTTTCTAGTCTAGGCTCATGAAAAGATCGAGACTGACCTGCTGCGGACATGGTGGGGTGGATCGACTCTATAGAGGGTGAGGCTTGGGCCTTTGGATGATTCACATTCAAATCATAGTCCTCAGAGGGATCTGGCACTGTAGAAGCAGGCTCTATTACTGGAGAAGTGCGAACCTCCACCTTCTGCTGCAGAAGGCGAAACTGATGCTGTAGTGCTTTGAACTGGTACTCTTGGCGGTTAGCTTCCTCTCTCAATTTTGCTTCCCTGGTCTCCTGTTGACCCATAAATGACCGCATGATCCCAGCCAGGTCACTCAGCTTTGGCTCTCTGCCATCTTCATCCTCCCCACTTGGTGCTCCATTTAGTGCTTCACCTTCCATTGCGTCCTCACCTTCCAGCCGGTGTCCTCTCTCTATATGGGTTGACTCAGTCTTCTTATTCTCTGTCCGGCCGCCTCTTGTCGCTCTCCCTCCTCGCATACTTCCCCAAAATGGAGGAGAAAAAAAAAACCTAAGATGGCGAAAAAAAAAAAAAAACACACAACCTTGTACTCCTCAACTGGCTAGTCCCACCGCTGCAACCATATGTGAGGGACCAAGCAGTTAACCAAGAGGAGTCACAAGGGAGGTTCAAAAGTAAGGGTTTTTGTTTCCAAAAAATTATTACAACAAAATAAAAATAAAGTTTTGGGCCCGTAAAAGAGGTCAAAATAAACAGACAGTGACTAAAGCTCTGAACATAAGAAACTCAAAAATGCAACTGACCTCCAACAAAAGAAACAAAGGGGACTTATATATTGGCTGATCAAACCAATTTTGACACACAAGGGAAGACTAACAAAAGCACTACTACATAAACTACGAATAACAGCAAAACCTACCTAAAAACTTATTCCAAAAAGAAATGTACTTTTACTTAACCTTGGCTCAACCACAAAAAAAATTATAATATAAATCTAAACCCCAAAATATCTAAGGAAAAAATAAAGCTACCCCCCCCCCCCCCCCCCCCCCCCCGGACATAACAAGCAGTGGTAGTGTCCAATTAGGCCACCTCCCCTATAAAGCTGCTCCTTCTCCAAGCACCACCCCTTTAAGCCAGCCGACTTCCTGGATCTCTCCCCGGTGTGGAATCCAACACTGGTAAGCTCAGAAACAAACAGAATGACAATCCAAAAGTAACTAATGGTGCGTGCTCCCAAAAAGACACTTCTGTATGGTCAACTAAATAAAGTATAATGTATGTGAAATTAAGTGTCCTGTGATGTAGACTTGGAATTAAAGCCTCTTTTGTTTCCCCGTTATTATTTGATTTACGGGACCAGACACCAGTTATCTTGCCAAGAAGGTTTTATTCTTATATGTCAGGAGAGAAACTTCAAGATGTTGTATTCATGCCAGGTCTATGCGTTTCCATGTTTCTCTGAGGTAGTACAGTAAGATTGAGCTTTTATACATCACAGAGAGTCTTACAGCTTCCTTGTAAGGTAACAAAACATGTTGCTCTGAGCTTCTTAAAATTAGAACGTATGTCATACGTATACGTTATGTTTAGCATGTCACAATTCACTTCCATATTAAGAACTATCCTTGTTGTTTACATCTGTGATGCACTTACATCAGTCGAACATGTTACATTGTACACACCCCATAGCAAAATATAGCTTCCCCCTGTCTGACATATGATCCTCCCATGGATCCATGCTATCTATAGTTCCCTCATGCATTCAAACTCATGCTTTTGCAACTTCATAAGATGATACAACTGATTATGAATATTAATAAAGAATAATAATACAGATACATAATATTTAATAATAAAATAATATTAAAAGATGAAATTTTGAATCTTCATGTGAGTTATTTGTAACTAAATAAATATTTGCAACAAATGTATAATGTGTATGAAAAAGTATATAAACTAAAGAAAACAGCATAAACTCAGGAAAATATAAATGCTTGAAGTTACCGCTTTTAAACTGGTTGTGAGGCCATGGCTGTGGCCATCACAGCTACCTTTCACAAAAATTCGTTTGTCATTATGATGGATTACAGGGGAAAGGTAGCTACTCACAGCCCCAACAATTAGTTTTTTTCCTGGTCTTTTTGTGCTCTCAGAAGAGCCTGAACGAGCTGCCCTACAGTTTCAGTGGACACTTGCGGAACTACGTCAGGGTTGTAAGCAGGCTCAGAGGGAGCAGAATTATGCATAGTATTTCTTTTAGTATCTTGCAACTTCCTCCTACACTCTTTTTCCCAATGTCCTAATTTTTCACAGTAGTGGCATTTGCTATCTTTTTTAGACCACCTGTTTTCTTGTTTTGCTGTGCTAAATGTAGCCGCGGCTGCTACGCTCACTTTAACATCAGCATCTCTTTACGTTACTTCTCGTTACTACTTTACAACCTGTCTACGTTACTTCTGAGAGTGCCGTTAGACCCAGTTAGATCTAGGAATGGCAAAGCTCTTCTGTATTCTGCTAAAAGGCCATCTGCCCAGATACAAATTAGTGGTCCTTTGTCATCAAGCACACTTTCAGAATCATCCACTATTCCACTGTAAGATAGAGCTGACTGACAAAATCGTTCAGTATACTCATTAATAGTTTCATCTTTCTTTTGTACACAGCTAGTAATTCTAGACCAATCTATTTTGGGTCCTAAGATATTCTTCAGGATTTTCAAAACACCTTCTCTCATATCGCTTCTAGTGGCACGTTGTAGTTCAGAAGTCACTGCAGATTCAAAACTGTTGAATTTAGATTCAGTTAAAATTTGTGACATTAACTGTGTGACTTCTGTTAATGACATGTCATAGAGACGCATTTTACTGTTCAATGCACTTCTAAATTCAGAAAAATGTGTGCGCGCTGAGGGTAAGTTCTGGGACAGTCTCTCCATGTCTTTAGGTCCTAATGCCTTAGCAACAGTTTGTATTTGAACAACATAGGAGTTGGGAGGAACACTTTCAGTTCCCTCAATTCCCTGCGATCTTCTCCTAGCCCCACAAACATTTACTGAGTCTACAGGCTCATCAGTTACTGATTGGAGAGCTACATCTGTTTCAAAAAACGCTTGTAAGTCAGGGTAAATGTTATCCGGCTGACTAACTTCTTCTACATCAGTTTTTCCTATAGCTTTGTTGCGGTTCGATTTCTTGGTCGAAGAAATTCTAGCTCGTAGCTCTCTGTTCTCTTTCTCTAGCTCTGAGTTATGCTGAGACTGTTCTGTAGCTAGTGCTAAACCAAATTCTCTATGGCAACAGATTATGCTTTTCACATTGTTCTTGCGAATACTTTCTCCTAGGACTTTTTTCAATCATCTACCGACAAAGTTTTGTCTGGATGAATCTCATATTTCTGCGTTAGTTCTCTTCTAACGTTCTCTGACTATTAGGTGAATTTGTTCTCCTAACAGTGTTTTAAATTCACTATCTGACCACAACGGGCTAGCTAGTCTACATTTCTCAGTAGTTGGAACCAGCCTAGCATTCCTTCTAACCATTTTGCGGATTTCTTTGATATCACACAATCAAACACACTAAAACTTCTCTGACCAACAGAGGGTACACTCAACACCAAATATTAGCTTGTGATGCTAATCTTCCCTGCCTGAACAGAGGTTAACCAATATTAACACCTAATGCTAATCTTCCCTGCCTGAAACAGAGGATAAAACACTTCCCTGGCAAAGCAGAGGCTCACAAATATTAACACGTAATGATAATCTTCCCTGCCTGAAACAGAGGATAAAACACTTCCCTGGCAAAGCAGAGGCTCACAAATATTAACATGTAATGTTAATCTTCCCTGGCTGAAACAGAGGATACACTTTCATCTCTAAAAGAAAACTTTTAAAGGGTAACTTTAGTTAACCAAACTCTACAGCTGTCTGATAACTCTTCTCTGACGGTGCAGAGGTTAACACATTTGTACTGGTCTGCAGTAGTTCTTTGAATAGAGTGAAACTCACCAAATCTTTAGTTTTACGGAAAGATTCCATCTGGAAAACTCAGTCAGAAAGGTTCATTCTTTGTTGAGATTCAGTTCTGGAACTCAGTCAGCTTTGTTGAGATCTTTGTTGAGATTCAGTTCTGGAACTCAGTCAGCTTTGTTGAGGTCTTTGTTGAGATTCAGTTCTGGATTCTGGTGAGTATCTCTATCCGGGTCACGGCACCAAACCTTTTTTCTTCTCAAGTGTAGGAAAACTCAGAAGCGCAGACCAGGAGACTTTGGAATATCTTTCAGCAAGATTCTTTATTGAGAAACAAGATGTAGGCAGCTGTAGTCCCAAACTAGTCTGACTAAGGCAAAATACAGTCTGTATGTCATACCTTTAAAGGGGGAGGAGTTACATAGAGGTGGAGACAATCTAAACAAAGCATGTAAATGTGAAGTACAGGAATCAGCACTTTATCGGAAGTTACATAGCCCTGATCTCGTCTGCATATCAGTATGATTCAAATGTAAATATCCTAATCCAATCAGCGACTGGGACAGTGGCTCCGAGAGCCGTTAGAACAAAGGGTGAGAGTTTCAGTAATCTGCCCGACTGTATCACCCATCTTAATGGCCAGGAAGTGCATACAGACAAAAGCTAATATACGGCACCTGAATTGCTTGACTTACAATAGAGAGATCAGGACTGGCAATGAATCTCTTACTGATGATTCTGATATCATCATTTATATTTCAAATGCTAAATTCAGTCTACTAAACTTTCTCAGTTTATATTCTATTGGATTGGAACCTAAATTAAACATTTTAACAAATTTGTAACACTACAAGAGACACAGTACTGTATACAATATAAAACTAATCTGAGTTTAGTTATGGCAAAGCACTTGTGTATGGTTCCTTTCTGAAGTTGATTTCTTACAGAACACACTCACAAAACCACACAGGCAAACATTTAACTTTAACATTATATGTATTTGTTAAAATTGCTACTTCTATTAATAACATTAGTTAATAAGAAAGGTCACAACTCAATGTACTTTTGTATGACTGTTCATTAGTTACTTAGTTATTTTTCTTGTACCTTAATTAGTAGATCATTAATAGTAGTTCTTCAGGAGGTATGACTGAATTCATTAGTTATTGATTTACTAACTGTTACTTAACACAATCATAAAATTATATTACATACTGATTAGTTAACACATCTTACTTATTTTTAATTTATTTTTATTTATCCTTTATTTAACCAGGAAAAAACCCATTGAGATTAAAAATCTCTTTTGCAAGGGAGACCTGGCCAAGATAGGCAGCAAAGTTCCATCACATCATTACATACGTACAAAGACACACAGATGAAAGCCAATTATGCACTTACAATGAAATATCAATAAAAGCATTGACATATGAGGGACTCCAACTCAAAGCATCTCATTCTCAACTTAAAAACACTCAAAGGAATCAATTTACTAAGTTTTAAGTTGTTCTGCAGCAAATTCCATGTAAAGGGAGCAGAGTAAATAAAAGCCTTTTTACCCAGCACAGTACTAACATGTGGGACAGAAAACAACAGCCTGAGAACGGAGGGAGTAATGACCAACACTTTTTTTTTCATAAGAAGTGAACATAAATAGGATGGTAGCACACCAAGAATAGCCTTATATGTAAATGTATACCAATGACAAAGCCTCCGTGTTGTCAGAGCAGACCACCCTACACGAGAATACAGCTCACAGTGGTGGGTGCGAGCTTTACAATTAGTAATAAATCTCAGCGATGATAGGCTGCGTCAATCATGTGAAGGCATTAAGCAGATGAATGCATATATAATATATCACCATAATCCAACACAGATAAAAAAAGTGGATGCCACTAACCGTTTTTTAACATTACAAGAAAAGCACAGCTTATTTCGAAAGTAAAAACCCAATTTTAGCCTCAACTTTCTCACTAGACAGTGAACGTAAGGCTTAAATGATAGGCAATCATCAATAACAATACCAAGATACTTATAAGTTGTAACAGTCTGTATTTCACGTCCATCAAGAGTAATCACTGAGGGAATATTCAGTGGTCTATTCCGAGGGCCTGTGAAAAGCATACATTTGGTATTGTCTGCATTGAGCACAAGTTTCAACTGTAGCAAAGTGTTTTGGACCACATTGAAGGCATTCTGTAAATGTGCAATGGCTTGTTTAAGAGAGGGTGCACAGCAGTAAATAACTGTCATCTGCATAAAAATGAAAGTTTGCATCAGACACATGCCGATTAAGATTATTTATATAGTAATAGTAAATAAAAGAGGGCCTAATAAAGAGCCTTGTGGAACCCCTTTAAGAATTGGTAAAATACCAGATTGAACACCATCATGCTTAATGCACTGAGTTCTGTCACTAAGATAGTTTGAGAACCAAAAGACAGTTTCTTTGAAAACCCCAAATTAAGAAGCCTAATCTTTAAAACATCATGATCAACCGTGTCAAAAGCTTTTGACAAATCAATAAAAAGTGATGCACAGTGCTGCTTCTTGTTACGAGCAACAGAGATGTCATTTATCACCTTCATTGCAGCTGTGATGGTACTATGTTTTTTTCTAAAACCTGACTGAACTGGGGATTAAATGTCCTGTACATGCAAGAAGTCTTTCATCTGATCACTCATCAGGATTCATGCGTTTTGGCCAAAACAGACAAATTAGAAACTGGCCTGTAATTATTTAAGTTTAACACCCCCTTTCAATAATGGACAAACAAATGCAGATTTCCATATTTTGGGAATAGTGTTGCTCTCTAAAGTAAGGTTAAAAAGGTACGTTAGAGGCTGTGCTACACAATCAGCAGCTATTTTTAAGAAATAGGGCTCTATAAGATCAGGTCCTGGGGTTTTTTCAGGAACCAGTCCTTTTAGGGCTTTTTGAACGTCGGCCACTAAGAATGGAGTGAGATTGAAGAGACTTGTAGAGACTGGTACATCTCTACAAGGTGTCACAGTATAAGGACAAGCAGTGTCAAACAAAGAACCAGACTGAATAAAATGCTCATTAAAATGGTTCAATATCTCCAGCTTGTCATGAACTACTACAGACTCTTTCATAATAGAAGGAACATTAATACTATCTTTATTTGGAGAAAGTAATTTTATAGCCTGCCAGAATTTTCTGGGATCATTTAAGGTGTTAGTAGTGGCTGACAGATAAAAATCAGATTTTGCTTTCTTAATAAAAAAAGAACATTTATTTCTTAGCTGCCTAAAAACAAGCCAATCAGACGAAGAGCCCGTTTTTCTTGCTTAGGCCCACGCTAAATTGCGGGTAATGAAGAATATCTCCTAGCTCTGAGGAAAACCAGGGATTATTCCGCCCCTTAACTCTGAATCTCTTTAGTGGGGCGTGTCTATTTATTGCAAAAAACTATCCCGGAAAAAGATCCAGGCTGACTCCACATTGGGAATCAGCTCTATTCTACTCCAATCACAATTAAACAAATCATGGCAAAAGCCCTGTGCATTACATTTTCTGAGATTTCTCTTACATATTACGTGAGGTTTACATTTAGGCATCTTAGTATTCCTTACAGCAGCAACAACGCAGTGGTCACTTAGGTCATTGCAAAAAAACACCAACAGCAGAAAATTTTTGCGGGACATAAGTCAAAATTAAATCAATTAAGCTGGATTTCTCATGGCATTTAAGATTTAAACGAGTGGGAGAATTGATTAACTGTATAAAAATTGACAGAATCACAAAATGACTTAAATTCATCTGAACAAGGTTTCAGCCAGTCCCAGTTTAGATCACCTGCTAAAATCATTTCAGAGTAGTCCAATCTGGATAAGAGTTGAATAAGAGTCTGCAATGCAGTACTCAAGGCAGAAGGAGGCTTATAACACCCAACAACAGTAACATAAAGGCCCTTGGCCAACTCCACCTTCACTGCCAAAAATTCCAGCTGCTTACTGATTGATTCTGAATGGACTAGCTTCACATTAAATTTAGATTTGACATAAATAGCAAGCCCACCACCCTTCCTTAATCTGTCAGCACGAAACACGTTATAATCACCCATTCCAATGTCCATATAAGTGATTGATTTTGTCAGCCAGGTTTCAGATAGCACAACAATATCTGCATCTGTTAAATTCACCCAAATTCTAAGCAGATCCATTTTGGGTAACAAACTGCGAACATTAAGGTGAATTACACTCAAACCAGACATGGATTTCACATCAGATGGCAATGGAATAAACTGCAACTCAGGACCTGGATTTGGCTGCACATTGCCAGATAAAAGCAGCAATAAAAATATTAACCATCTCTGTTTACCATCAGTATATGAAAAATCTGTACAGTTTTTAAAATGAGAGTCCCAGTAATGTCTGTCATCAAATGCAAAATAGTCATATAAAATCAAAAGATTTTGAAGCTGAAGAATATCTCTGGGTAGAGACCAGGCTAAATTTAAGTCCTCTGCCAACTCTTTGGCATTTGAGGGGAATGCACAAATGCTGAGCAGTTGAATCCATAGGCTATGTCCAAAGAGCCACAGATGTTGTAAGATGTACTCACCCAGTATAAATCACTTGATCTTAGATTTTGCACAAACAATGAACAAAGCAGCATTAAAAGAAGAGCCATGTTAGCAGAAGATATTAGCAAAACCCGAAGGAGCTGACAGGGCCTCAGGATCCATGCAGAGCCTGGAGATTTTAGCTGGGCTGCTAGGGCCCAGAGAAGCTAGCAGAACCTCAGATCCAAGTGAAGCCTGGAAGGGCTAGCAGGGCCACAGGATCCAAATAGCGCCTAGAGACAATAGCTGGGCTGCTAGGGCCTGAAGCCTAGAGATGGTAGCAGGGTTAGAGCTTCATTGTCATCGGGTCCAGACGAAGGTCCTTCATCAGATCTGGACATGGCCTGGATCCGGCAGGCTGCGGGAAAACCTCGGGATGAACAAAGACACTAAAATTAGCGTAGATGCCATTCTTATTATGATGTAATGAGTATATCAGGATTTAACCCTTTATGACCTGCTATAAAACAATTCCACCAGAGTATATCTTTGTATTTTTACATGCTGTGCTGTCATTCTTTGGAGCATTTTCATATGCCATACATCAAAATAATCCTTACTCTCCCAATTTGAAGGCTATGTTTGTAATAAATCAATAGTAACTAGATAAATATCTCAAAAGTGCAATAAACAAAAAGAAAAACAATTTTAATTTTTTTCTACATATTTTATTCAATACAAAAAATGGATAAATGTCAACCTCAAACTTGTCAATGTGAATAACGTGCATAAAACAATTTAAAACTATACAGAATTGATTTGAACTGTTTACATGAATTAGTTTAGGTTGTAAGGACACCCCACACAGTTCCGCTGACAACTGTTCTTGGAAGGCCTGGTGTGTCATGGGCTGCTCCTCCTTGCTGCTACACAGTAGCTTGTGCAGCAAGTAGCTGTTAGTGACAGCTATGTCAATGAAATGGTCCAGTGCAGTCATGTACCACTTCTTGCTTTTCTTCCACGAGGAATAGTAGCCAATCAACTGATCTGACAGGTCATGAAGCGATTGTAGTCTTTCACAGCCGGAGGAATTGGAACATCCAACTTCTTGTACTCACTGCTGGATTTGCACACTCTTTTCACTGTGTCTCCCAAGTATGCAGAGTGCAGAGTAGTGCACACACTCACCTCTCGTGTGTCCATCCACTTTGTGAAAAAGAGCGATCCCTGTCTGATCCACCTTATTGATCCCCGCGGAGATTTCTTTGACAGTGCATTCACTTTGGTGTTTGGGACACCAATTCTTGTGTCCCTGATGGTTCCACAGGCCCCAAATCCCAGGTCGTAAAGGTGCTGAAAGAGTACTGGGCTGGTATAAAAATTATCACAGTAAATGTGATATCCAGATCCCAAGAACTCCTTCCTGACTAGCGACATCACAGCATCAAATGAAAGTCCCTTCACCACTTGAAACGGAATCTAGAGCCGATGAGCAGATGGAGAGTTCATCGTCATCGGACACAATTTGTATTTCCAAAACCTCCGCGCCAGTGTACTTTCGTTTAGACATAACATTGTGTGTGTGTGTGTGTGTGTGTGTGCGTGTGAATGTGCTTGTTTTTGTGAATGTCTAAAAGGAGAAAGAAATGATAAAATGAAGCAATGGTAAAAAGACAATAACGATAAGAAGGAACATATAGCAAATGGGAGTCAAACGGGAGTCAAACACATGGTCAAATGACGCAGCTTGTGACGTCACAACATGCGACACACCCTGGGGTCATAGTGCACAGAACGTGATACGTAAATGAGCCATCGGAAGACGTAACTATCAATCGCAGATCTACAGAACATGTGTGCAAAGACGTGCAATGCATTTTTTTGTTTTGTTTTGTAAACGCATATTACGCAATTTGTACAGACTCATTAGAGGGTGAAAACAACGCAACATGAGCATGTTGGAGGCTTGATCTGAACATGTTATATCTCTGGTTTTGTATGCAAAAAGAATGATTGAGCTAACCATTTGGTTTCAGTTTCTAGGCTCTTAAACAGACACACGCAAACGGGAACTCCTGTCGGATTAGGCTGACCTAATCTATGCAGCCTAAACATTGAATTATAGAAGTCGATAATGTATTATGTGAATGCTAGGTCAAAGAGATGTGTTTTTAATCTAGCTTTGAACTGACAGAGTGTGTCTGCTTCCCAGACAATGTTAGGAAGATTGTTCCAAAGTTTTGGTGCTAAATAGGAAAAGGATCTACCGCCAGCAGTCGATTTTGATATTCTAGGTATTATTAACTGACCAGAATTTTGAGATCGCAATAGACGTGAAGGACTATAATGCGTTAATATTCAAATTAATTAACCAAGCATTAATACCATTGATCAGCCGTACCAATCGTGGATGTTTTTTCCACTAAGAAACAAATATTATGTTATTTGATTGATACTGTGAAGCTGCTTTGATACAATTTATATTGTGAAAAGCGCTATATAAATATACTTGATTTGACTTGACTTAAGAGCTCGCTCAAATACTGCGGAGCTGAACAATTTAGTGCTTTGTAAGTAATCAGAAATATTAAAAAATGTATACAATGTTTAATAGGGAGCCAATGCAGTGTTGACAGAACCGGGCTAATATGGTCATACTTTCTGGTTCTGGTAAGAACTCGAGCTGCTGCATTTTGAACTAGCTGTAATTTGTTTATTAAGCGTGCAGGTCAACCACCCAGTAGAGCATTACAATAATCTAGCCTTGATGTCATGAACGCATTAACTAATTGATTAGAGCATGAGAGCATATGGCGTAATTTAGATATATTTTTAAGATGGAAAAATGCGGTTTTACAGATACTAGACCCGTCACTTTCAAATGAAAGATTGCAATTAAAGAACAAACCCAGGTTCCTAACCAACGACGAGGACTTAACAGAGCAGCCATCAAGTGTTAGACAGTATTCTAGGTTATTACGTGTGGACGTTTTTTGTCCAATAATAAGAAATCTCTGTTTTTTTCAGAATTTAGTTGTAGGAAATTACTAGTCATCCAATTTTTATATCAGCTATGCATTCCGTTAATTTTGTGAATGTTTGTAAGTTTCATCAGGGCGTGAAGAAATATACAGCTGAGTATCATCGGCATAACAGTGAGAGCTAATTCCATGTTTCCTAATGATATCTCCTTATGGTAGCATGTACAGAGTGAAAAGCGGCGGTCCTAGTGCTGAGCCTTGTGGTACGCCATACTGAACTTGTGATCAATAAGACATCTCTTCATTTACTGCTACAAACTGATAACGGTCTGATAAGTATGATTTAAACCATGCTAGTGCAATTCCACTAATGCCAACATAGTTTTCTAGTCTATTTAAAAGAATGTTGTGGTCAATGGTGTCAAATGCAGCACTAAGATCGAGTAACACTAATAGAGATATACAACCACGATCGGATGATAAGAGCAAATCATTTGTAACTCTAATGAGAGCTGTCTCAGTACTATGGTACGGTCTAAATCCTGACTGAAAATCCTTGCAGATATCATTTATTTCTAGAAAGAAACACAGTTGTGAGGATACTGCTTTTTCTAATATCTTTGACAGAAAAGGCAGATTTGAGATCGGCCTATAATTGAATTTTTTTAACAAGTGGTTTAATCATAGCCAGCTTAAAGGTTTTTGGTACATATCCTAGAGACAAAGACGAATTAATGATATTAATGATATTAAGAAGAGGATCTGTGACATCTGGAAGCATCTCTTTCAGTAGCTTAGTTGGTATATGGTCTAACATACAAGTTGTCGATTTAGATGAATTAACGAATTTGCAAAATTCTTCCTCTCCTAAAGCAACAAATGAATCAAATAAATACCTAGGATTAGTTTATTTTCTTCTAATAGGGTTGAAAAATAAGAAGATCTAGCAGCTTTTAAAGCCTCTCTGTAAGCAATCGAGCTCTCCGTCCATGAAATCCGAAATAGTTCTTCCATGAAATACCTCTAGTTTTGTTTTCTTCCAGTTGCGCTCCATTTTTCTGGCTGCTCTCTTAAGGGTCTGAGTGTGCTCGTTGTACCCCGGCGTTGGACTATTTTCTTTAATCTTCTTTAAGCGCAACGGAGCAACTGTGTCTAAAGTGCTGGAAAAGAGAGAGTTAAAAGTTTCTGTTGCAATATAAAGTTCTTCTAAGCTATCCGGGATGCTGAGATGATGAAACTGATTAGGAAGATTATTGATAAAGCAATCTTTAGTGGCAGAAGTTATAGGTAACATATTTATAACACAGAGTCAGCTTTGCAGCCTTGGCTAAATGTAATTTACATGAGACTAGATAATGATCTGAGATGTCATCGCTCTGCTGCAGAATTTCAACGGCATCAACATCTATTCCATGTGATAATATTAGATCTAGAGTATGATTACGACAATAAGTAGGTCCTGACACGTGTTGTCTAACTCCAATTGAGTTTACAATGTCTTTAAAAGCCAATCCCAATGCATCTTTTTCATTATCTATGTGTATATTAAAATCACCAACAATTAGTACTTTATCTGCAGCCAATAATAATTCTGATAGAAAGTCGCAAATTCTTTGATAAAATCTTTATGGTGCCCTGGTGGCCTGTATACAGTAGCCAGCAGAATTGTCAAACGTGATTTATCATTTACACTATGGGTTTTTTTACATTAAGCACCAACACTTCAAAAGAAGTATATTTAAAACTAGATTTCTTAGTGGTTTTGAAAATATAACTATAAATTACAGCAACTCCTTCCCCTTTGCGTTTCGGACGAGGTTCATGTTTATAACAGTAATCTTGTGAGGTGTGATGAAGGCTTCTATAGTTAATCAGTTATGTATTAAGTGGATGCCTGACTACTTAAAAAGCATACAGCCGATTTTAAAAGCAATAAGATAGTGTAGGTGGTGTGTACTTATCAGTCAGATGACAAGTCATCAAAGGTTCCTCATTGTATCTTAATTTAATGATAGCAAATACAGCTGGGTGTGCCTACAGAGCACAGCTATTAATACAATAGCATTATTTGACAATTTTATAGATATTAGGGAAATCCACTATATTTTAGGGATATATATATATATATATTAGGGGAAATAAATGCTAAGTTCTCATCAGCCAAATGGGGAAAAGATGGGAAAAATAACTAGGTTTAGGTTCTCATCTAAAAATAAATAACATTACCTATCTTTATCGTTAACTTAGTAAACCTTTCATGCTCACATTACTGATACAAAATACACAGAATAAACATTACACTATAACAACTGAACGTTGTATCAACATATTCAGCCCCTCCAATGTAAACAGCACATGTGTAAAAGATAAGACTCTGTACAATATCTTGTGAATGCTATGGTAAATATAAACATTTTGTACATGATATCAATTACCCAAATACACTTAAAAAATGTACATTCTCATATTTGCCTAACTCTTTATTTCATTGTTTTTCTTTTCTGACCATTGACTAGTATTAAAAGTGACATTAGGGGACATTTAAATGTTAAATGTGACATTTAACTCCTGAATGTTACTATACACTTTTCACTGTATAATAAAACATTTCTGAAATTATTGTAGCCTATGGTTCATCGGCGATGGTAAAAGTTCCTAATGTTACTATATAGGTTGTTGAGATCAGTCATGGTTTCTGCATTTTTTTTATGTTTTTATGGCATCAAATTCTTTTATGGTTTCTAACTGGAACTTTAATTCTTAGGAGTGGTGTTATATTTTGCACATTTCAGTTCATGAAAACTGTAGCCTGAAGGCTTTTAATGTTTAACCTATCAGAGTAACATGCAGTAAGTCTATGCATTTATAACTTCTGGCAGTTACCAGGCATTGAAATCAAACAGCTTAAAAGGCATTACAAGGTTAAATTCCATTTATTGGTGCAACATATCTTTGAATACATAGGTTATTTACCACTATGTGTAGCTAGCAGTAGAATTATGAAATTCAATGGTGCTGTATAAAAAAGTGAACAAGATTTGATTTGGGTTGGTGGTTCTCTTTTGTACCTCTCTGCCTTTGTCAAAACTCTGGACTTATGTAAAACTATGTTTAACACACTCTGAGAAAAAAAATATACAAAAGCTACCAGTAAACTGGGACCCCTTTAAAAAGGTCATTATTTACTTTGTACCATTTAGGTACTGATATGCACTTTGGGTACAAAGGTGTGACTTTTGAAAAGGTACCGCCCAAGTGACAGCTTGTGTGCCTTTTTTTCTGAGAGTGCAGGTAACACGGCAAGACAGGCAGACTATATTCCTTGAAATATGCAGTATGCACACAGAACATAGACTGATCTCCAGTTACCCGGAACACCTTGGAACGCAGAAGATCCAGAGATATGAAAGACATATTGCAAATTATTGCACTTCTCTTGGGTTTTTTGGGGTGTGGGTTTGCTGTTTTATCATTACTTAGTCACTACTGGAAAGTGTCTTCAGATGATGATAGTGTTATTGTCACATCCAGCATCTTTGAGAACCTCTGGATGTCCTGTGCAGATGATTCCACAGGTACATTCAATTGTTGGGATTTCCAGTCCATGCTCGCTTTACCAGGTAAAACACCGTCCATGATAACTGTATAAATAACTGTAGTACTATTATAGTACTATCATTATACTACTGTTATTTGCAATCATTACTGTTATTTACTCTTTACTAATTGAGTTACAATTAAAATATGCATGTTATTCTTTTACTTGTTCAAAACTATTTTTAACATTTTATAATTATTTCATCAAAACTGACTCATGGCACAAAAACATTATGTTGTTACCAAAAATGTTGAAAATAAGTCAAAATGATCATGCATGACATTCCCTCAGGTGCTCTTCGTTTCGGAGTCACACTTGTTATCTTCCCGGTCAGAAGTCACCGGACACCTAAAAATTAAACTTTCTCCAGTAAACCAATGCAATTTATTTTGTTCAATAATATTTTTTATTTTTAATTTTGAGAGAATTTTATTTTACTTATTAATATTTATGCAATATTTATGGTCCATTTTTGCCATTGAAAAAAAAATCCATAATTTTTTAAAATATTCCTTCAATTATTGCAGTATTTCAGATTAATATAGAGACTAGGCCCAGATTCATTAAAAATCTTAATGCAAAGAGTAGCTCCTAGTGACAAAATTCTAAGAAAATTCTTAGAAATGGGGGTGTTTACTCAATTAAAGAAAAAATCCCAGGGTAAAAATCTTAACCCTTAAAAGAGGTCTTAAGGTCAAAATTGTTAGGAGCACGGACGAGGACTTTTAAGAGGCTTAAGAGTTTCTTTAGCAGAGGAGAAAATGGCAGAAAGACGAAGAGGGAGAAGAAATGTGTTGCAGACAATGGATGACAGTGAATTTTATACATTAAAACCAACATTCAAACCACCATTTAAATAGACATGCCAGCAATCAGTGTAATTGGAAAGAGTGGAACAATTTTTATCATTCTAAGCCAATCAAATACCTTATAGGAAATTAACAGCATGGTAAATAAAATAAAAAAAGGATTTACTGTATATACACATATATAATGTGTGTGTGTGTGCGTGTGTGCGTGTGTGCGTGCGTGCGTGCGTGCGTGCGTGTGTGTGTGTGTGAGAGAGAGAACGGTCAAATAGGAAAAATTACGCCATGTAATTTCAAAGTGAAGGCTTAGTTATAGACCCTATACTTAAAATCACTATTTTTTCCTTCTTGGACAACCAACCAATCACAGTCTTCAAAAGATTGTGTCATACATAGAAACGAGGTCAGCCGCGCCTCCTCACTAAGATGAACGTTTTTGTCTTTTCCTTACTCAGAGTTGCTCTCAGATCGGTCCCGAAGCGCTCTTAAGCTAAGACTCCCACGTTTTAACAGTAAAACAGTAAAACTTAGCTTAAGTTTTTAAGCTAAATTAAGAGTTTTCTGAGAGGATTCTTAGAATCTTTATGAATATGGGCCCAGGCCTTTTAAATCCAATTTTTGAAGTCAGATTAGAGCCATCTGTTGAGAGAAAATAAAATAAAACATATAATTTCATAGTGTAACCACTAGATGGCTGTATAGCTCTTTATGGAGAGGCTTGTGAATTCTCTTGTTGGTTTTGGACAAAATTACTTACTTTTTTACCCATTAATTTCCTATGGTCGGTCACAATTCATTGGTGTGTATAAAAATGTGTATGTGTGTTTGTATGTGGGTGAGTGTGTCTGTTTTGCACTCTTGATGTTTTAGAGTGTCACCCCTTCATTGTTGAGCACTTTTTTTCTGCATCGTGGCCGATTTGTATATTGTACACACAAAAATTCTGAGAATTTTTTTGTTTTTGTCAATTTCCCATTCATTTCCTATGGTTGGTCATTTTTGACCGAAGAGCACAAGTGAGACTATTTTTTTTATGACCACTTAGCCTGCTCAGATCATGAACAAAAAATTTTGTGTGTTCACAAACATAATGCCATAAAAGTCACCAAGTTTCGTAACATTCCGATGAAGCTGTGATTTTTAAAATTTCAAAACAGAAAATTTTTCGGTCAGAAATGACCGAAGAGCACCTGAGGGTTTGGATGTGAAATTAATTTGCAAAATCACCACCAAGTGGCCCAAAGGGACGGTTAGCAGCACTGCTCATTAAGGCTGGAATTGTCACTTAAAACAATGAAATAAATTAAACAGGCCATTTAACTTTATAATGGCGAGCGAACAGCATTTCAATAATGTTTTCATACCTACCCAATGTTCATCACGGGTGGGGATTCACATGTATTGTGTGTTGTTCGTTTGGGAGCGCATTACACTCAGTCAGCCCTCGAGGGGGCTGAATATGAGCATAGTTGTTGTGAGAACAGTTGAGAATGCTGTGCTCCCGCCGATCGCTCTTTGAGTAGGGCTCGTGTTCCTCGTGGCTCGCGTCCCGCTTCTGCCAAGGCAGAGCGACGGCTCGAGTCGTGGAGTTCTCAAATGGATCTGGCAGAGGGGGGTTTTCTTCGCCCTTTCTCTGCCTTCACCTGCCAGGGCCAGTGTCTCATCTCAAGGTCGAAAGCATGCTTTGCGGTTACATCCACCCCGGATTGAGGCACCGCCGTACTGCAATTATCCAGTTCTGAGGTGTTGAATGTTGTAGTTATCGAAACAGACTTGCCACTTCATGTGAAGCAAACCGCTTTTTGAATCGTGTCCCTCCCTGCCCTCACTACGAGCGGGTATATACGCGGTTAAAGTGTTTGTTTGGGGGTGGTGACATGTCAGTGTGGGCTGACAGTTTCATTTATAAAAATGTTCCCTCTGTGTAGAAAAATACACCCACTATCTGAAGTTTTAGTTCCGCTCCTGTTGAATCTTAACTAGCTTGGATCTCAGATTATGGGTCAACATCTACAGAATCTACGGCTCGGATCTCACGTTGCCTATGGGTCCGCAATATATTTAGAATGCGGAGGAAACTGAGCTCAAGGAGTTCCTCTTTCTCTACTCTTTCTCTCTTTTTCCTATTATCACAACTAAAATGTGTGTTTGCAAGCTATGATTCTTTTTGTATTAAAATACGAATATTCAGCCTGTAATTTAAACTATGAAATACTTGTCTGTTTGTTATTCAGCTGCATTTAAATTTGAGGAATTAAATGAAATATATATAAAATAGTATATACTTTCTAAAATCCATGTTTATTGTAAGGGCACGTGAAAAATACTTTGTGCCCTTTCTACAATCCATGCTTATGGTAAAACGGTTCTGAGGACAGTTATTATCTCTAAGTAGGCCAAGAAGCCCTGACGACAGTGGTGTCGGGCTTCTGAGGGTACACCCCTCCGTGGGGAAGACGGTTTCCACCTCATTATATTGTGCCCGTCTCCCCTCAGTGCCCTCAGGGGGCCGGTCTGCCAATCCCATCTTCATGCCGGGGCACAGAGGGTCCCAGCGAGTTTTTACCAGAGGGTTGCTCGCTCCCTCTAGAGCGGTCAGGTCAGTTGTTCCCTGCTGGTGCGCCGCTTCAGGGCACGGTGCCTGCCTGTGTATTTTATATCTTTAACACTCTGTCAACTTTGATAATTTAGTGAATTCATCTATTCAGTATCATCGGCTTAACAGTGGAAGTGAATTCCAAGTTTTCTTATAATATTACCAAGTGGCAGCATATATATTGAAAATAGCAAAGGGCCTAAAACACATCCTTGCGGCACTCCATAATTTACTGACATTATCTTAGATCTTTCCCCATTTAAGTAGACAAAATGGTAACGTTCTGATAAATACGATCTAAACCACCTTTATGCCTGTCCATGAATACCAGTGTAATTTTGTAATCGATCTAAGAGTATTTAATGATCTATAGTGTCGAACGCAGCACTAAGATCAAGTAAAACTAGTATTGAGATATAGCCTTGGTCAGAAGCTAGAAGCAAGTCATTTGTCATTTTAACGAGCGCAGTGTCTGTGCTATGACGGGGCCTAAATCCAGGATGAAATTTTTCATACATATTATTAATTAAAAAAAAAGAGTTCAATTGAGCAGGCAAGACTTTTTCTAGTATTTTAGACATAAATGGAAGATATGAAATGGGTCTGTAATTTGCTAATTCATTTGTATCTAATTGTGATTTCTTTATGAGAGGCTTAATAACTGCCAGCTTGAACGATCTTGGAACATAACCTAGAGATAAAGACGAGTTAATAATATTGAGAAGAGGCTCTTCTGCTACAGGTAACAACTCTTTCATTAATTTAATGGGTATTGGATCTAATAAAACATGATGTTGGTTTAGATGCAAAGATAAGTTTATTTAGCTTGTCCTGTCCTATAGTTGTAAAGCACTGCAATTGTTCTTGAGGGGCGATAATTAAGGCTGAATCACAAGACGCTGAACTAGCTGTAACTTGTTTAGCTGTAAAGCGTGCAGGGCAACCACCCAGTAGAGCATTACAATAATCTAGCCTTGATGTCATGAACACATGAACTAATTGTTCCGCATTTGTCAATGAGAGCATATGGCGTAATTTAGATATATTTTTAAGATGGAAAAGTGCGGTTCCCTTTCAGTCGTTCACGTTCGACGTAACGTCGACGTGACGACGTAATTGGGATCGCCTTGAGAGACCAATCTACTTCGAGAGTATTAAAACGAGCCAATACATATTGGCATGCGATAATTGCATCAGCTGCTCTGCTTGCAGTGCGAACATATAACGAGCAGGAGGTGCGTCGCATATTGTCTTTCGCTTCGGAGCCGAGCGGTTCTACTGTTCCTGCTCTACAAATCTTCTGACAGTGTTGAACTTCTAAAGAAGAAAACGAATCTGCTCTTCAGGAGAACGCCTCTACAAGCTGGTGTTGGTGTGACAGCGCAGACAGCGCTGGCCGCAATCTCACAGAGAGCCGGCAAAACGGCTGTTCCCTTTCAAGGGAACTTCCGCTGCGTCGAGAATCGACACTATGGGGAATGCCCTTAGCATGACGCGTCTGAAGCATGAATAGAACTAGTCCAATCCTGATTGGTGCTGCGTGATGACGTCAGCCGTGACGTCGCCTGTGACGGTGAGCGGAAGCTATAAAAGGAGACCGGAACATAGCAGCGGCAGCTTTCTGTCCTTCAGCAAGCGTTATATGTGAAAAATGTCTGTCTTATTTGGTGTTGTTTGTTCGGTAAATACAAGGTATTGTGATGGAGAAAAGTTGCCCCTGAGAACGCTCCGCTCCGCTCCCGCCTGAGCCTGTTCGATGAATCAGGCCAGGCTCGCGCTCCCCATGGATCAGGTCCCACGTTTGTCGAGGCATCGCGGCGCTTGCATTCATGGGGATCGCAGAGGGATCTGGTTGATAGTGTTGAGACGGCCGCGGCCCTTTCCCAACACTCATCAGCCAGTTCTCGTGACCCCGCTCTGCGACTTCTCCTGACCACAGAGAGGATCCGATGTTACAACTATCTGAATCCGAGGATTTAGATGTTGTTAACATCGAGGCAGGAGAATGTGAAAATCCATCACATTCTCCTGCCTTTGAGGAGCTGCTGGAGGTTGTAACCAGGGCTGTGGCCAAATTAAATATCGATTGGCCCCCTGAAACGCAGGAAGCGACTAAAAAAAGTAAGCTTGATGAGCGCTTCCTGCAAGCCCGGTTACAGAGAGTAAGCCCGGAGTCTCCCATTTTTCACTGATCTCCACACCGAGGTGTCGAGATCCTGGAATAAGCCCTTCTCCTCTCGACTTTCTAGCCCTGATGCTCATTTATATTCTACTATCATGGGGTCGAGAGAGAGGGGCTACGGGACGATGCCTCGGGTCGAAGAGTCGTTTGCTAGTCATCTCTTGCCCCGATACTGCATCGTCTCTGAGAGCTCCGGCGCTTCCCTCCAAGCCCTGCCGTACCACTTCGGCTTTGGTTGGGAAGGCATATATGGCGGCAGGTCGGGCTGGTGCATGCCTGCATACAATGGGGCTTTTGCAGGCGTACCAGGCCGACCTCCTTAAAGAGGTGGACGACAGTGGGGAGGTCGCCCTCGACGATATTCGAGAAATGCGGCGAGCGGTTGACTTGTCTCTCCGTGCTACTAAGGAGACGGCCCGTGCCATCGGCCGCTCTATGGCAGCATTGGTATCTACGGAGAGACATTTGTGGCTGAATTTATCGGGTGTCGGGGATAAAGACAGGGCTTTCCTCCTTGATGCCCCGGTTTCGCCTACTGGCCTCTTCGGCGACGCAGTTAATATTGTCGTCGAGAGGTTCCAGGAATCGAAACGTCATTCAGCCGCACTCAAACACCTTATCCCCCGCCGTTGTCCTAAGCCTCATGGGTCTGCTGCCAGGGGGCAGTCCCATGAGGCAGCCGCCAGCTCCTCGCACCTGCACCAGCAGAAGGAGAGTGTTGCTTCTCGTGCTCCCCCGAAGAAGGCCTGGGGCCAGGGGCAACACTCTCAACCGAAGTCTTCCAAACTGAAGGCAGATCTGAGGACTGTCATTCAGGCTAGGAAGGCTTCGTCAAAGAGGTCCTGATGCGTTGCGCAGGCCTCTGAGGGTGGTCCCCTCCGTGATCGAGCAACAACAGCTCGCTCCTTCACGGAGCCCTCAGGAAATCGATGTATGCTTCCCGCCGCTACGTGCGCCTCGGGACGCATCGGTTTCCAGCGAACACATAGTGCAGTGTCCGCCCGTAAAGTTTGCGGCTCCGCGTATTGTGTTCCCTCTCATGAGGTCTGCAGAAAAATTAAATCGGTTAGCTCCTGCCAGTCAAATGCTTCAGGTCACCGATATCTTGATTGTACGACCGGAGGTCAGCCCCGAGAGGCTGATCTCCCTAGCAGATTATTTAGACACCTGGAAGGGTCTTCAAAATATATCTCAGTGGGTCCTGCTCACAGTAGAAAAGGGGTACAGAATTCAGTTCGAATATCGTCCACCTCGGTTCAGCGGTGTGGTTCACACGCTGGTCAAACCAGAGCAGGGTCAGGTCATGGAACAGGAAGTTCAGTCCCTCTTGGCAAAGGAGGCCATAGAACGTGTTCCTCCTCAAGATTGGGAAACCGGGTTCTACAGCCGGTACTTCATAGTTCCCAAGAAGGATGGGGGTTGCGCCCTATTATAGATCTCAGGGTATTAAATCAGTCTCTGAGGAGATTCAAGTTCAAAATGTTGACTATACCTCTAATTGTGAGTCAAATCAGATCCGAGGACTCGTTTGTCACCATAGATCTACAGGATGCTTACTTCCATATCTCCATCCTTCCTCAACACAGGAAGTTCCTAAGATTCGCTTTCGGGGGAATAGCGTATCAATACAGGGTTCTTCTGTTCGGCCTAGCACTGTCCCCTCGCACCTTCACGAAGTGCATGGATGCTGCTCTTGCTCCTTTAAGACTTCAAGGCATTCGCATCCTCAACTACATCGACAACTGGCTAATATTAGCACAGTCGCTGGAGTTGGCGGTTCAACATCGAAATGTCGTTCTGCATCACTTGAGGTACTTGGGGTTAAGGCTCAATATCAAGAAGAGTTCGTTAATTCCTCTACAGAGAATAACTTTTCTGGGGGTGGTTTGGGACTCAGTCACGATGCGGGCACAGCTGTCTCCCGCTCGTATAGACTCTATCCTGTCCACAGTAATGAGTCTCAGATTAGGCCAGGCTGTCACTGTCAAACACTTCCAAAGGGTTCTGGGTCTTCTTGCAGCAGCGTCCAACGTAATTCCTTTTGGCCTGCTGTATATGAGGGCCCTGCAGTGGTGGCTCAGGACCAGAGGGTATTCCCTGAGGGGGAACCCTTTTCGCACGATCAAGGTAACGCGCAGATGCCTTCGTTCCTTGGTCATGTGGAAGAAACCGTGGTTCCTGTCCCTGGGTCCTGTGTTGGGAGCACCGTGTCAGAGAATTTTTTTTACCACGGATGCGTCCCTCACAGGCTGGGGTGCAGTAATGGAAGGCCGCTACATCAGGGGTCTCTGGAGGGACCATAATCTTTCTTGGCATATCAACTGCCTGGAGATGATGGCAGTGTTTCTGGCTCTCAGGCATTTCCTCCTGGACCTCAGAGGCCATCATGTTCTAGTACGAACAGACAACATGTCGGTGATCTCATATTTAAATCGCCAAGGGGCCTTGAGGTCGCGCCCTCTGTGCAGACTGGTGCATCAAGTTCTCCTATGGTCCCAGGGGAAGCTTCTGTCTATCAGAGCAATGTTTATCCCCGGGGACAGCAATTTGAGAGCAGACATTCTGTCGAGGCAGGGGCTGAGGCCCGGGGAGTGGAGACTCCACCCCGAGTCGGTGGAGTTAATATGGAAGGAGTTCGGTCAGGCGGAGGTGGACCTATTTGCCTCCCGAGAGAATTCTCACTGCCCGCTATGGTACTCCCTTACTCATCCAGCTCCCCTCGGGCTGGATGCCATGGTGCAGACGTGGCCGAGGCTACGTCTGTACGCCTTTCCCCCAATCGCTCTGCTCCCAGGGGTTCTAGAGAGGGTCCGGCGGTACGGGATCAGCTTACTCCTAGTAGCCCCGTACTGGCCGGCCCAAGTATGGTTCTCGGACATCATGGTCCTCCTAGCAGGCCCTCCGTGGCAAGTTCCTATCAGGAGGGACCTCCTTTCTCAGGCAGAGGGCACAATATTTCACCCTCGTCCAGAACTATGGAAACTGTGGGTCTGGCCCCTGAGGGGGACTAGCTCATGAGTGCAGGTCTCTCAACCGAGGTTGTTGAGACCATCCTAAACTCTAGAGCCCCCTCCACAAGGAAACTGTATGCTTTGAAGTGGAATGTGTTCTCTCTGTGGTGAAGAGATCACTCGTTGGACCCAGTTAACTGCCCAGTGGCTTCAGTGCTGGAGTTCCTCCAGAACCGCTTCTCTGACGGGCTCTCCCCGTCCACGCTTAAGGGCTATGTGGCAGCCGTGACTGCCTTCCACACGCCTTTTAGGGGTGGGCACTTTGGGGAGACACCCACTTATTGTTCGTTTCCTTCGTGGAGCAAGGAGGGTCATCCAGTCCAGAGTCCCTCCTTGGGACTTGTCAGTGGTTCTTGAAGGGTTATCCCTGGCGCCCTTCGAACCTATGGGTGAGGTGGCGGAGAAGTTCATGTCTTTTAAGGTAGCATTCCTGCTTGCCATCACGTCCCTAAAAAGAGTTGGGGACTTGCAGGCTCTATCGGTCGCTCCTTCTTGCCTCGAGTTCGCTCCTGGCAGAGTAAAGACTATTCTCCACCCTAGACCGGGCTATGTCCCTAAGGTGCCCTCAAATATGACACGGTCTATAATTCTCCAGGCCTTCCATCCTCCACCGCATGTGTCGGATGAGCAAGCTAATCTTCATTTACTGTGCCCGGTCCGAGCCTTGGAGGTCTATGTGCATAGGACCTCAGCTTGGAGAAGGTCGGACCAGCTACTTGTGTGTTTTGGGGCACCCAAGAAGGGTTTTCCTGCTTCCAAACAGATTATAAGTAGGTGGATTATAGAGGCTATTTCAGCAGCTTACGAGGTGCGTAACTTGCCTTCACCTCTTCTGCTTAGGGCCCACTCCACGAGAGGAGTGGCTTCCCCTAAAGCCCTACTTGCGGGTGTTTCCCTTCAAGAGGTCTGTGATGCCGCAGGCTGGGCCTCCCCTCACACTTTTATAAAACATTACAGTCTGGATCTGCCCTCTACACCGGGTTCACAGGTTCTCTCGTCTTGAGTGTGCCAGTTTGCTTCACACCAGGGCGTGCTCTCTTAGTGTGGCGCAGTGGGTATTTCGTTCCCCATAGTGTCGATTCTCGACGCAGCGGAAGTTCCCTTGAAAGGGAACGTCTCGGGTTACGTCTGTAACCCTCGTTCCCTGAGTAGGGAACGAACGCTGCGTCCCTCGGCCACAATCTTCGCTCCCCTGGAGACGACTTGCTTCGGACTTTTTAAAAGCTGCCGCTGCTATGTTCCGGTCTCCTTTTATAGCTTCCGCTCACCGTCACAGGCGACGTCACGGCTGACGTCATCACGCAGCACCAGTCAAGTCAAGTCAAGTGTATTTACATGGCGCTTTTCACAATATAAATTGCAACAAAGCAGCTTCACAATATCAATCAAATAACATAACAATGTTTGTTTCTTAGTGAAAAACATCCACGTTTGGTAGGGCTGATCAATGGTATTAATGCTTGGTTAATTAATTTGAATATCCCCAACTGAGCAAGCCAAAGGCAACAGTGGCAAGGAACCGAAAAACTCCATCAAGTGACCTACTGGTGTCCTAAAACTCCATCAGGTGACCTAATGGAGAGAAAAAAACCTTGGGAGAACCCCGGCTCAGTCGGGGGCCAGTTCTCCTCTGGCGTTTATGAACTAGAGGCCGGATTTACAGTAACTATAATTTGATACAGAATTTTGTTTTATTTTATCACTTCGGGGTGGGTACGCGAACCGGATTCACAACGTTTTATCTGTAGAGTGGGAAAGGGATCCTCCATAGGGAGAGGCTAGTTGGCACTTTAGCACTGCGTTGTCATCGGGTCCAGGCAAAGCTCCTAGTCAGATCTGGATACGGCCTGGATCCGGTAGGCTGCGGGAAAACCTCGGGATAAACAAAGACACTAAAATTAGCGTAGATGCCATTCTTCTTATGATGATGTAACGAGTACATCAGGATTTAAGGGAAGTGTTCCCAGTTCCGGCTGACCTAATCTATGCAGCCTAACATTGAATTATAGAAGTCTATAATATATTATGTGTATGCTAGGTCAAAGAGATGTGTTTTTAGTCTAGCTTTGAACTGACAGAGTGTGTCTGCTTCCCGGACAATGGTAGGAAGATTGTTCCAAAGTTTTGGTGCTAAATAGGAAAAGGTTCTACCGCCAGCAGTCGATTTTGATATTCTAGGTATTATCAACTGGCCCGAATTTTGAGATCGCAATAGACGTGAAGGACTATAATGCGTTAAGAGCTCGCTCAAGTACTGCGGAGCTAAACCATTTAGTGCTTTGTAAGTAATCAACAATATTTTAAAATTTATACGATGTTTAATAGGCAGCCAATGCAGTGTTGACAGAACCGGGCTAATATGGTCATATTTCTTGGTTCTAGTAAGAACTCGAGCTGCAGCGTTTTGGACCAGCTGTTGTTTATTTATTAAGCGTGCAGGGCAACCACCCAGTAGAGCATTACAATAATCTAGATGTCTTGATGTCATGAAAGCATGAACTAATTGTTCCGCATTTGTTAATGAGAGCATATGGCGTAATTTAGATATATTTTTAAGATGGAAAAATGTGGTTTTACAGATACTAGACACGTGACTTTCAAATGAAAGATTGCTATCAAAAAGCACACCCAGGTTCCTAACTGACGACGAAGACTTAACAGAGCAGCCATCAAGTGTTAGACAGTATTCTAGGTTATTACGTGTGGACGTTTTTTGTCCAATAATTAGAATCTGTTTTTTCAGAGTTTAGTAGTAGGAAATTACTAGTCATCCAATTTTTTAAATCAGCTATGCATTCCGTTAATTTTGTGAATTGGTAAGTTTCGTTAGGTTTTGAAGAAATATACAGCTGAGTATCATCGGCATAACAGTGAAAGCTAATTCCATGTTTCCTAATGATATGTCTTAATGGTAGCATGTACAGAGTGAAGAGCAGCGGTCCTAGTACTGAGCCTTGTGGTACGCCATACTGAACTTGTGATCGATAAGACATCTCTTCATTTACTGCTACAAACTGATAACGGTCAGATAAGTATGATTTAAACCATGCTAGTGCAATTCCACTAATGCCAACATAGTTTTCTAGTCTATTTAAAAGAATGTTGTGGTCAATTGTGTCAAATGCAGCACTAAGATCAAGTAACACTAATAGAGAGATACAACCACGATCGGATGATAAAAGTAAATCATTTGTAACTCTAATGAGAGCTGTCTCAGTACTATGGTGCGGTCTAAATCCTGACTGAAAATCCTCGCAGATATCATTTCTTTCAAGAAAGGAACACAGTTGTGAGGATACTGCTTTTTCTAATATCTTTGACAGAAAAGGCAGATTTGAGATTGGCCTGTAATTGACTAATTCTGAAGGATCAAGTTGCGTTTTTTTAACAAGCGGTTTTATCATAGCCAGCTTAAAGGTTTTTGGTACGTATCCTAGACACAAAGACGAATTAATGATATTAAGAAGAGTATCTATGATCTCTGGAAGCATCTCTTTCAATAGCTTAGTCGGTATAGGGTCTAACATACAAGTTGTCGATTTAGATGAATTAACGAGTTTGCAGAATTCTTCCTCTCCTATAGCAACAAATGAATAAAAATTTTCCTCAGGGAGACTACAATGCACTCCCTGATGCGATACTGTAGTAGACGGTTGCATAGTTATAATTTTGTCCCTGATATTATCAATCTTATAAGTGAAGAAGTTCATAAAGTCATTACTGCTGTATTGCTTGGAAACGTCTGTGCTTGAAGCTTTCTTTTTCGTTAGTTTAGCCACTGTTTCAAATAAATACCTAGGATTATGTTTATTTTCTTCTAATAGGGTTGAAAAATAAGCCGATCTAGCAGCTTTTAAAGCCTCTCTGTAAGCAATCGAGCTCTCTTTCCATGAAATCCGAAATACCTCTAGTTTTGTTTTCTTCCAGTTGCGCTCCATTTTTCTGGCTGTTCTCTTAAGGGCCTGAGTGTGCTCGTTGTACCACGGCGTTGGACTATTTTCTTTAATCTTCTTTAAGCGCAACGGAGCAACTGCGTCTAAAGTGCTGGAAAAGAGAGAGTTAAAAGTTTCTGTTGCAATATCAAGTTCTTCTAAGCTATCCGGGATGCTGAGATGATGAAACTGATTAGGAAGATTATTGATAAAGCAATCTTTAGTGGCAGAAGATATTGGTCTAACATATTTAGGAGTCGGCTTTGTAGCCTTGTCTAAATGTAATTTACATGAGACTAGATAATGGTCTGAGATGTCATCGCTCTGCTGCAGAATTTCAACGGCATCAACATCTATTCCATGTGATAATATTAGATCTAGAGTATGATCACGATAATGAGTGGGTCCTGACACGTGTTGTCTAACTCCAATTGAGTTTACAATGTCTTTAAGTGCCAATCCCAATGCATCTTTTTCATTATCTACATGTATATTAAAATCACCAACAATTAGTACTTTATCGTTAGCCAATACTAATTCTGATAGAAAGTCCGCAAATTCTTTGATAAAATCTTTATGGTGCCCTGGTGGCCTGTATACAGTAGCCAGCAGAAATCTCAAACGTGATTTATCGTTTACACTATATATTTTTACATTAAGCACCAACACTTCAAAAGAAGTATATTTAAAAATAGATTTCTTGTGGTTTTGAAAATATTACTATAAATTACAGCAACACCTCCCCCTTTGCGTTTTAGACGAGGTTCATGTTTATAACAGTAATCTTGTGGGGTTGACTCATTTAAAGTAATGTAATCGTTTGGTTTTAGCCAGGTTTCTGTCAAACACAGCACATCTAGATTATAATCTGAAATCATATCATTAACTATGAGCGATTTTGAAGTAAGGGATTGAATATTCAGCAACCCAAGCTTTATCATTTGTTCATCTGTATTATATCTGTTTTTTATTTGTTGAACATCAATTACATTTTTTACCTGACGTTTTTTGGATTTCCAAATTCGGGGAACAGACACAGTCTCTATATGATGATATCTAGGTGAAAGAGGCTCTATGTGATGGGATTTATCTGACCTTGGTGACGCGAGGCCGCTAGCAGACGGTCGGTTTAGCCAGTCTGTCTGCTTCCTGACCTGGGCCCCAGATTGTCATGTTTTAGCTCTAAGACTATGTGCCATATTACTAGAGAGAAGAGCAGCACCATCCCAGGAGGGATGAACACCATCTCTTTTCAACAGGTCAGGCTTGCCCCAAAAACTTTTCCAATTGTCTATGGATTCTATATTATTCAACGGACACCACTTAGACAACCAACCACTGAGTGAGGCCAATCTACTAACTATCTCATCACTCCTGCGAACAGGAAGGGGGCAAGAGAAAATTACAGTGCCTGACATCGTACTTGCGAGTTTACACACCTCTTTAATATTAATTTTGGTGATCTCCGACTGGCGGAGTCGAACATCATTAGTGCCGACATGAATAATGATCTTAGAGAATTTACGATTAGCATTAGCCAGCACTTTTAAATTTGCTTTGATGTCAGGCGCTCTGGCTCCCGGCAAACATGTGACTATGGTGGCTGGTGTCTCTATTTTCACGTTCCGTGTGATCGAATCACCAATTACCAGGGCACAATCAACAGAATTCTCAGTGGGTGTTTCACTGAGTGGGGCAAATCGATTTGTTATGGTAATCGGAACGGAAGAGTGTTTTTTTAATCCGCGACTAGAGCGATCTCTCACGGTCGCCCATCTGCCCTGCTGCGTGGGCTCTACTTCAGCCGGAACCGAATCATGTACAGAGTTCACTATGCTAGGCGCATCCAAAATAGTATCTAAAGCTCTAGTACTATCCTTACTATCCTCAAATAAAGTTTGGATGCGTGTCTCTAGCTCAGAAATCTTCTCCGTCAGCCAGACTGTCTCCTTGCATTTATCACAAATAAATCCTATATTGCCATCGGTGAAGGCTATACTAAACATATGACATGTGACACAGGTGACAATAACAGGACAAGACATTACTCACCGTTTGTGTTGACGGATTCTTACTTACCTGGGCTTTTATGAACTCAAAGGCGCGGGCGCGCGAGAGAAAATAAATAATAAATAAATGAGCGCGGGTGGCGCGTAAACACTAGCGTGCGGTGCTAATAACGGAAGCTAGCGATGTAAGGTTAATCTGAAATGGTGGGTAAACTATATTTAGTAATATAAACAACTAGAAATGATAGTAAATGATGGTTCAAAACAGAAAGAAATACGAAGCTAATACGAGGCGTAGAGCTTACAGCCTCGACGCAAACAAACTCACAGCAGGCAGGAAGGCAGACAGGAGCAATCGATCAGTGAACAGCAGCAATCAGGATTGGACTAGTTCTATTCATGCTTCACACGCGTCATGCTAAGGGCATTCCCCATAGTGTCGATTCTCGACGCAGCGTTCGTTCCCTACTCAGGGAACGAGGGTTACAGACGTAACCCGAGACGTTTTCACAGCTCAGAATGTTGCGCCTTCAATGAGAATGTGAGTGCTCACATCAGGCTTGCACTATCGTCCTGTTTGTGTAGCCGCGGTCATCCCTGGGTGCTTCAGCACCAGAGAGAGCAGTTTTTCCTAAAAGAGCATACACGGTTTGACACTGCGTCTTTTTCAAGACGTCAATCAACCGTGTGTTTCTGGATGCGGTCGTTTCCTATCCTCATGTGACGGCCACGATCACTGTTTCACATGCCTGGGCTTAAGTGTGCTGAAACTGTGCTTGTGGGTGGTTTATGTTTTCTCTTGAGAGCATGACCACGTCGGCACGTTGTTCGTCTTGCCTTTCTCATTAAGGTTTAAGTGAGCAGCGTGCCGTGTGGCGTTGAGCTGCCAGCTGACAGCGCGGGTTGTCACGGCAACCCAGCGCGCGTCATTCGGCACTCTAGAAGCGCGGTCGAGACTCAAGTGCCTCAAATGAGGTGGACTCCCCTCGCCTATGCCCCGATCTAGTTCTTTTTCTGGTGCACCAGAAAAGGGCTACTTCTGCGTATAGCCAGAGTGACCGGAGGATTATAGTGAGGGCTTCCCCGCCCGGTAACCAATCCGTGTGGGCCCCTCACTCCTCTATCGCATCGCAGACATGTTGAGACTCTGTTTGTGGGTGCTTATATTCTCTTATGAGAACATAATCACGTCAGCACGTTGTTCGTCTTGCCTTTTCATTAAGGTTAAGCGATCAGTGTGCTGTGTGCTGTCAACTTAACAGCCACATTCACTGTCTCGCATGCCTGGCAGCTTCTGGATGGGATGCTGGTCATTCTCATGTTGGACCTAGCATTTCATTCGGGGCTCCAGGGGAGGATTAGACGTTGATCGCTGCATCAGAGAGAGGGCTGTTACGCTCTGGAAATGAAGATGATGCTGAGCTCTCACTATAATGGTGTGCATGCTCATGCTGAATTAGATTCAGACTTGACAGCCATGCTTTCCCGGGTTACGCTGAGGGCGCAGTGCAACGCGTAACCGCCTTGCCCGCCCCATGCCTTCCTGGATGTGTGTGAAAAACCTTTTTGCAGTATTGAAGCATTTTGGTGCCAATATGGCGTGTCAAACGTGCCAAAAGCTGCAAAAAGTTTTTCCTCTCTCACTACCCTCAATGGTGAGGTGGTGCAGACCGCCTCTTCCCTGCACGTGACCAAACAGTCATAGTGCATGAGGGTAGTTCTGAGTCGGGGTTGAGCTGCGCCTGGTGACTGACCATGTTAAAGTCACAGCGCTGGCCCTCGGCCAGATGATGTCCACCTTAGTGGTCCAGAAGCGCCCCCTGGCTAAACCTTGCATAGGTGTGGGACATCGCCAAAGTTCGGTTTCTCGATGCCCCCATCTCATGAGGTGGCTTTTCGGCGACACTGATGGAGACTGTGCCCAGTGGTTCTCCCCAGTTCAATAGCAGGCTGAGGTAGCCAAAAAGCTCACCACAAGGTGCTTCCTGAGTCACTAGTTGACCCTCAGTCTGTTTGTCGCCAAGGGTGTCAGTCCCCTGCAAAAAAAAAAAAAAAAAAACCTCCGCCACAGTCAGCTCTACTGTGACGTTGAGTTTTCGCAGAAGGACGGCACCACCCGTCTCAGCAGCCATGAGACGGGCGACCCAGAGTCTGCTGCTCTTCCCCGGAGGAGGGCCGGGTGGATAACCTTTTTTGTTCATTCTGTTCCACCACTGGCATCTCACCAGCGGTACCAAATTCTCAGCAAAAGCAGCTCTCTATCTCTGGGTCCCAAGAGAGTGAGGTTGGCGGTGTGCAACGCTATGCTTGCCACCCTCTGCCCCCTCTTGCTTCGCCAGCGGTAGCCTGATGTGCTCGAGGCCGCGCCTATGCCGTCTCACTCATCCCCTGCCGATCGGTGCAGTCAGGTTAGTGTTGTACACTCAGACCCCACTTCAGGCCGCTATGCTGTCCAAGTCGGGTCCCTGCATTCCGCCGCGCTACCTTTCGTCGGCGCTCACGCCGAGAAGGTAGAGTCGGGGCGTGCCAAAGGTGAGCCGGGAGCCTCGCCAGGAGCCTCAGCGAGTGGAACTGCTCAATTTGACACTCCTCACTCCCATTTACTGCTGCTAGCTACGCTTACTTGGGGGGGATACAAGGGAGAAGACAGCGACATTGAAAGCATTTGTGGATTCAGGTGCAGAGGATAAATTTTTGGACATTAATTTGGCTAGAAAAATGTGTATCCCCTATGAGACATCTATAACTTCAGTCAATATCATTAAAGCTATTGTAGTACGTTTTTCTCATTTTATGTTCAATGTGTGTGTGTATATATTATTTATTTATAGGGGATAGTGCTAGGAAGAACGTAAACGTAAAGCAGCAGCAGGTCATCCATTTTCGCTACTTTGAAACCGCAGCGCGGGTGCACGGTTTTTCAGAATAAAAAGGCCATTATCGGTCGTTGGTGTGGACGTATATATAGTTATCTTTATCGTTATCTTTATAGTTATCCTGCTTGGTGTGAACGGGCCTTTACAGACCTGGATCCAAGAATGTTAAGGCTCACACCACTGTCTGTCCAGCAGAGGGAGACTGAGAGCACAAGACCTTCCACATCTTCATACTAGTTCACTGCTCATTATTGGTTCAATGAAATCACCTGTGCCTAGCTAGTTAGTGTTAACAGGTGTATATTTAAAGACTTGCATTTGCTTGTACCGTTACTCAGTCTTGAAGTTCTCTTGCCTAGCCTAAGCCTATTGTGTTTTCCCGTGTGGTCTAACCTGAAAGTCTTTTGCTTCATGATATTGGACTTAAACTTTGCTTTATGATATTGGACTCTTTTGCCTGCATCATCCAGTGTGGATTTGTGCCTTGCTAAACTCAGCACTTATGCTGGATCCTTTGTGTTTGCTCTGGAAGAAAACTTAAGTAAAGACTATCTGTTTTTTTCCTTCAAAACCTGCCTCTTGTGATTATCTGCCAATTTGGTCCACACTGCCTTATAGAACAGTGGTTACCTGTTCAGCAAGACTGAGCCAAACAAGATATGGACCTAGCAGATACTGAACAGATTCACGGAGCCATTAACAAACAGGGTGTTTTGCTTGGGACACATGAGACACAGCTCCAGAGACTGACAGATGCTGTGAACCAGACTGGTGAGTCACTGCTAAAACTACAAACAGGCTTGCCTCAAGAACCTGTGTTACTACCAGCACCTGAAACCCCACCATTAACTACACCAATGTCCCAAGAACCAAAGATTCCAACCCCTCAGCACTACAGTGGGAGGCCTGGTACCTACAAGGGCTTCCTGACTCAAGTGTCACTCATCTTCGAACTCCAACCAGCCACCTTTGCTTCTGAGAGGGCTAAGATTGCATACATTATCTCCTTGTTGAGTGATCATGCATTGGATTGGGCCTCAACCCTCTGGAGACAACAGTCTCCCATCTGCTCTAATCTAAAAGTGTTCACAGAGACTATTCAACAAGTGTTTGACCATCCAGTCAGTGGCCGTGAGGTGGCAAGGAGACTACTAGACCTACATCAGGGGCATCAATCCGTGGCCGACTACGCCATTGATTTCCGTACTTTAGCTTCTGAGAGTAAGTGGGATTCAGAGGCGCTCATTTCAACCTTCTATTGTGGCCTTTCTGAAGGAGTTAAGGATGAATTAGCCAGTAAAGATTGGGGTACAAGTCTGGAGGAACTCATAACTTTGTCTGTCCGAATTGATAACCGTATTCGTGAAAGAAGAGAGCGCTGCACTACCCGAGACATGCCCATGTTATCATCTCCCAGCGTCCCAGAAGTTTCCCATTTAACTCAACAGACGGCGGAAGAGCATATGCAGCTTGGTAGGACCCGCATTTCACCTAAGGAGAGAGAGAGACGCATGAGAGAAGGTCTGTGTTTCTATTGTGGTGGCTTTAACCACTTGCGCTCTTCTTGCCCTAAGTTAGCTTTAAAAGCCAAAGCTTGCTAAGGAGAGTTGGGGACCTCAGCGAGTGGAACTGCTCAGTTTGACACTCCTCACTCCCATTTACTGCTGCCAGCTACGCTTACTTGGGGGGGATACAAGGGAGAAGACAGTGACATTGAAAGCATTTGTGGATTCAGGTGCAGAGGATACATTTTTGGACATTAATTTGGCTAAGAAAATGTGTATCCCCTATGAGACATCTATAACTTCAGTCAATATCATTAAAGCTATTGTAGTACGTTTTTCTCATTTTATGTTCAAAGTGTGTGTGTGTATATATTATTTATTTATAGGGGATAGTGCAAGGAAGAACGTAAACGTAAAGCAGCAGCAGGTCATCCATTTTCGCTACTTTGAAAACGCAGCGCGGGTGCGCGTGTTTTCAGAATAAAAAGACAGTTATCGGTCATTGGTGTGGACGCATATATAGTTATCTTTATCGTTATCTTTATAGTTATCCTGCTTGGTGTGAACGGGCCTTTACAGACCTGGATCCAAGAATGTTAAGGCTCACACCACGGTCTGTCCAGTAGAGGGAGACTGAGAGCACAAGACCTTCCACATCTTCATACTAGTTCACTGCTCATTATTGGTTCAATGAAATCACCTGTGCCTAGCTAGTTAGTGTTAACAGGTGTATATTTAAAGACTTGCATTTGCTTGTACCTTTGCTCAGTCTTGAAGTTCTCTTGCCTAGCCTAAGCCTATTGTGTTTTCCCGTGTGGTCTAACCTGAAAGTCTTTTGCTTTATGATAATGATAATGGACTTAAACTTTGCTTTATGATATTGGACTCGTTTGCCTGCATCATCCAGTGGGGATTTGTGCCTTGTTAAACCCAGCACTTATGCTGGATCCTTTGTGTTTGCTCAGGAAGAAAACTTAAGTAAAGACTATCTGTTTTTTCCTTCAAAACCTGCCTCTTGTGATTATCTGCCAATTGGGTCCACTCTGCCTTATAGAACAGTGGTTAGAACCTTAGGTTACCAACAACACACTCTGGGGGTTCGAATCCTGGACCTGACATGGGCAATTAATAAGCCCAATCAAACATAGCCTGACTGCGCCACCCTGAATCTCTCTCTCTCAGGGAAAGTTGAGTTATAAACACAGATTCAATGTGTACCTCACCAACAGAAGGAACAGAGACGTGTTTCTCAAATATGAAAAAACTCACAATTTATTAACAGACATTATACAGAAAATGACATGCCCAATTTATGAACCTTAATTCTTTTGTCTGTGTAAATCACACATTGAGCTGTAATCTTAAAAGAGAGAACACCAACTACAAGAAACAAAACAAACCCAAAAAAACTTGCTGACACCCGAGGAGGACTGCAGTCATAACATCCTGGAGCTGAACACGCTCAAAACAGTGGAGATGATAGTGGACTTCAGGAGGAACACCCTAGCACTCCCCCTACTCGCCATCATGAACAGCAATGTGGCTGCCGTGGAGTTCTTCAAGTTTCTGGGCTCTACCAGCTCTTAGAACCTGAAGTGGGACAATCACATTGAAAAAGGCCCAGCAGAGGTTGCAACTTACCACAGGTGCAACTAATGCAGTTCTACTCAGCCATCAATGTCCATCAGCCATCTGTCCTCTGCACTTCAATAGCTGGTTTGGTTTAGCTACCAAAATCAGACATCAGAAAACTACAAAGGACTGCAAACATCCAAATTGGAAAAAAGGGCTCAGAAATATCACTCTGGATCTCTCACATCCAAGCCAACTTCTCTTTGAACTTTTGCCGTCTGGCCGGAGCTATAGAGCACTGAACACCAGAACAGCTAGGCACAAGAAAAGTTTTTTTCCCCCAGGCAATCTATCTCATGATCAGCTAAATGTTCTCCTCACTGTGCAATGATAACCATATGCAATACCACTTAGATTTATTTAACAATACCCCATCTCCACTCACTGTTAATTGAGTCGATGCAACGAACAACCATATAAGTCCAAAAAACTTTTAAACTTTAAAATCGTCTTACGCGGAAAAAACTTTTGTGTCCACTAATGAAAAATGGAGATGCCGATTGCTTTCATGTTCGCTGCGGACATTAATAGAATGAACGAATGGAAGGACAGAGCAAGGAAGTTTTTTAGGGATGCTGGGAAACCATATGTGAACCGGAGAGAAGAGCTAAAACGAGGAAAAAGTCCACCGAAAGAGGCGTGTAAGAATAATAATAATAACCTTTATTTTATAAAGCGCCTTTAAAAGCAGCTTCTCAAAGCGCTATACACACAATGGACAATTGTTAAAAGCAAACACATCACATCACAAAAAACAAACACATCAACAAGTGAATGCAAGTTTAAAAAAGTATGTCTTAAGTTGACCTTTAAAAATGGCACAAGACTGGGCTTCCCTAAGTTCAAGAGGCAGAGAATTCCAAAGGACAGGTGCATAGAAGGAAAAAGCCCTGTCACTCATAGACTTTAAGCGAGTTTTAGGAATAACCAGCATGCTCGATTGTGAGGAGCGCAATCTGCAATTCGGTGTGTTGGGGTGTAACAGTTCAGCTAGATAATTTGGAGACAGACCGTGCAAAGATTTGTAAGTGAGCATCATAATCTTAAAATCAACTCGGAACCTGACTGGGAGCCAATGCAAGGATTCCAAAACCGGAGTGATACGGTTAATATTCTGGACACAGTTAAGATCCTAGCAGCAGAATTTTGTACATGTTGAAGCTTGTGTAGAGTAGATTTAGAAACTAGGGCGTTACAATAGTCAATCCGAGAGACGACGAAGGAATTTATCAGCTTTTCAGCTACAGGAAAAGTTAACATTGGCCGCAATCTAGCAATGTTTCTAAGATGAAAAAAAGATGTTTTAACAGTACTCTGAATGAAAGAATCAAATGAAAGATTACTGGGCGTCGTCTACTACAGTTCATATAGCTCACTCTGTTTAACGGATCAAGTAATGAATGGGTCAAAATGAAAGCTATACTCCTTATAACCACGGATAAATTATCTAAATGTTTTTGCTGCTTTTGATGTCCCTGTACTGTATTGTCTGTATTTGTTCTGTGATTTATGTTAGCAAAAAAAATAAAAAATGTAAAGAAAGAAATGCTTAATATTTTCTTTAAGGTTCTGTTACTGTATTTAAACTAAGATAAAGGAATCAGATCTCCAGTGGTTTAAAGTGATATGATGAATTGGACTTATACTGTTATTCCACATTAACTGGACATATACCGTTATTCCACATTCCAGAAATGTAAATTACTCAGACTTTTTATTTTTAAGATTGACACTGACAAATCTTATCTCATTGGAACTGGGAAGCTTTTGTTGTCTATCTTCAAGTAAGATAAAAATATATAATGTTCACAGTCCAAATGAAAAAAAAATATTATTCAAAATGTGAAAATATGGACTTATATGGTTCTTCGTCTCAAGGCTTCAATTAAGCAATTCATTTGTGACTGTATTTGTTAATCTTTGTTAACATTAGTCTAAAAAAATACAACTGTTAATTTTTTGTTCATCTTCACAGTGCATTAACTAATGTTAACAAATACATCTTTTGATTTGAATAATGTATTAGTAAATGTTGAAATTAACATGAAATAAGATTAATAAGTGTAGTTAACATGAAGCTAATGAAACCTAAATTGTAAAGTGTTACCTTCAAATCTATTATATTTTGTTTGTATATAGCACACCTGTACATATTAATGTCTATTTTTTATGTATATAAAAAATATACATATGTTAATATTTTTTAATTTAATGTATATATATGTATTTTAATTTTATGTATATATATGTATATCTTACTCACATATCTTTATTTTTTATTTTACTATTTGTGTACAGCTATCAGAATTGTAACTGTTCCTTCTCTGTTTTCTCAGGTTTAATCCAAGCATGCCGTGCATTAATGATCACATCCATTGTGCTAGGCGCATTCGGGCTGGTGGCAACTCTAGTGGGTATGCAGTGTTCCAAGATAGGAGGGGAGAATTACATAATGAAGGGTCGTATCGCTGGGGCTGGAGGCATCTTCTTCATACTGCAAGGTAAGGACGTCACCAAGTGATGTCCTTTACTGGCTTACCACCTGTCATATACAGTAAAGGAAATCAGGGTAAAGTTAAAGGGAGAGTTCACCCAAAAATGAAAATTAGCCCATGATTTACTCACCCTGAAATCATCCTAGGTGTATATGACATTCTTCTTTCAGACGAACACAATCGGAGTTATATTAAAAAATGTCCTGGTTCTTCCCAGCCTTATAATGGGAGTCAATGGGTATATCTTTTTTGGAAGTCCTTCAAAGCACATCCATCCATAATAAAAGCGCTCGACGCGGCTCTGGCGGGTTAATAACGGCCTTCTGAAGTGAAGCGATGAGTGTGTGTAAGAAAAAGGCATTGATTTACAGCAAAAGACTAACCCTTGAACTTGACGCACAACGTAATGACGAACGCGGTTGCCCAGCCCTGTTTGTTTGAACCGCGAGAGGCGTCAAACCTTACGTCAAGTGTTACTCTTTTGCCGTAAGTCGACTTGCGTAGGCCGAAAGCTAGTTATTTTAGTCACATAAAGTTTTAAATATTGATATTTTCTTACACAAACACATCGCTTCACTTCAGTTGGCCTTTATTAACCCGCCAGAGCCGTCTCGAGCACCTTTATGATGGATGGATGCACTTTGATGGACTTCCAAAAAAATTAACCCATTATAAAGCTTGGAAGAGCCAGGACATTTTTTAATATAATTTCGATTGTATTCGTCTGAAAGAAGAATGTCATATACACAGGGAACTACACTAACCTTTTCCACTGGTGGCACTTGCGCTACTAACTTTTTCAGTTGCTGGCGCAAAACATGATTTGGTCGCACAAATTATTTATAGTAAGCCGCTCTCTGGACAATAATGAACAATAATGAAACTGTACTGCATTAGGGGTGGAACGGTACACAGAAGTCATAGTTGGGTTCATACCTTGGTTCAGACATCACGGTTCGGTACGATTTCGGTACAATGGAGTGAAAAGCAGAACAAAAATGCAGAAGGCATTTTTATAAATGTCTTAAGCCTTGTATTTTTAAGTTGTATAAGATTTATTAATAAAGGCATAGAACCAGTTTATTTGTTGTGCACTGACAATAGTTTTATATAATTAGTTTATTAATTAAATTATTAAAAGACAAAATGACCTTGATATATGTTTGGTAATTGTACCTGAATGAATTTAAAATTAATTTGCTATATTTCAGATCAATATATATTGTTTTCCTTCATTTTAATTAACCTTAACTTTATTCTCATCTGAATTATAAATAAATGATTTCCGTATAAAATAATTACCAATAAAAACACATTTGATTTTCTTTTTTAATCAATGTAGAATGTGTAACTTAAAAATAAACAGATTAGTGCTCCGACTCCGAGGACAAGAAATGAAAACCAATGCGATATGATGAATCTCCAAAAGATGGAACACACACTGTTTTTAAATGGGGTTGAATAAATATGTTTTGCTTTTAAAACGGTGTGTGTGTGTGTGTGTGGCCCAGACACCAAAATTGCTGTGGCCCAGATCCAGCTCACAGCTGACACTTTCATCTGGCCCACATACCGCGTGGAATGATGGCACTTGGGCGGTCCGCTTCTGTTTGCCAAATTTGGGCCACAATTTAGCCATAGCAATGCCACAAGTCAGCCTTAAACAAAACAAATGAAGCAGAACTGGCCCACAGTTTACAGTTCAAAGGGTATGTGGGCCAGATGGAAGTGTCAACTGTGGGCCGGATCTGGGCCACAGCAATTTTGGTGTCTGGGCCAGATGTGGGCCAGTTCTGCTTCATTTGTTTGTTTGATTTTTTATGGCTGACATGTGGCATTGCTATGGCTTAATTGTGGCCCACATCTGGCAAACAGGAGCGGACCGCCCAAGTGCCATTATTCCACGCGGTATGTGGGCCAGATGAAAGTGTCAAGTGTGGGCCAGATCTGGGCCACAGCAATTTTGGTGTCTGGGCCAGATGTGGGCCAGTTCTGCTTCATTTGTTTTGTTTACAGCTGACCTGCGGCATTGCTATGGCTTAATTGTGGCCCAAATCTAGCAAACTGGAGCGGACCGCCCAAGTGCCATCATTCCACGCGGTATGTGGGCCAGATGAAAGTGTCAAGTGTGGGCCAGATCTGGGCCACATCAATTTTGGTGTCTGGGCCAGATGTGGGCCAGTTCTGCTTCATTTGTTTTGTTTACGGCTGACCTGCGGCATTGCTATGGCTTAATTGTGGCCCAAATCTAGCAAACTGGAGCGGACCGCCCAAGTGCCATCATTCCACGCGGTATGTGGGCCAGATGAAAGTGTCAAGTGTGGGCCAGATCTGGGCCACATCAATTTTGGTGTCTGGGCCAGATGTGGGCCAGTTCTGCTTCATTTGTTTTGTTTATGACTGACATGTGGCATTGCTTTGGCCTAATTGTGGCCCAAATCTGGCAAACAGGAACTGACCGTTCAAGTGCCATCATTTCACGTGGTATGTGGGCCAGATGAAAATTATGGCACTTAAGGCAGTCCCCTCCTGTTTGCCAGATTTGGGGCCACAATTAAGCCATAGCAATGCCACATGTAACCCCAAACACAAACCAAATAAACCACACCTGGCTACAGTTGATTTTTATACAAACACTGGTCTTTCCCAACATTCCTCATGCAGCATGGAATGGTGGCACTTTTGCAATTCACTCCTGTTTGCCCACAGGCAAGCCATTTACATAAATAAACCATAACTGTGTGTTTTTGTGTGTGCATGCTGTGCCATATGACTGACACTAAGAAAAAATATACACTAAAGAGAAATTTAAAAATGCCCCCTTTTTATGTTAAGAAAAGTTACAACAGATGATTTAAACACATTTATGAAAACATTTGCATTATTTATTAATATTGTCAAAGAACAACCAAGTGCAAGTTTCCATTTTCAAAACTGGAAAGCAATCTAAAAAAAAAAAATAGTAATAATAAACAAACACAAAATATGTGCATATAAAGCATCTTAGAACTAAAGAAAAAACAAAATATGTTTCCAGTTGGTCATTCAAAAAAAAAAAAAAAAAAAAAAAGACAACGCAGAAGTAAACACACTAGAAAACATTGACAAATGGAGCCATCCAAAATTGAAGAATTTGACCTCCTTGACTGGGCCCATCTGCGTCATCATGGCAATCTTGGAAGCCTTTATTGGATACACAAAAAAACAACTGTTCACTCAGTTACAGAATGCTGCAGAATGCTAATAGCAATAGCACATTAATACTGAATGAGGAAAAATGGACTGGACCTACCAGTGCATTAAACAGTTTGGTAACTCTAAAGGCCTATTTGTACTTCTGCATCGAACTCACGCCATAGCTACGCTGTAGGCTGTGTGTAGCGCGCGTACCCTTCGGCGTACCCTGACGCGCACCCCTCCAAAAATGTAACAACGCGTCAAATCTACGCGGATGCAAGCGCTGTGATTGGTCTGCTAGAACCGTTTCCCGGGTTTCACATGCTCCCTCTACAAGTGTAATTGCGCATCAACGCGGACAACAACGCAGAAGTATAAATGAAAACCAACGCGTTGCCTACAACGTAGAGGCTCCGGCGTAGGGCCGACGCAGAAGTATAATGAGGCCTCAAGGCCTTAATTGTTAACATTAATTAATGTATTAACTAGTATTAACTAACATGAACTGCATTATTTGTTAAGCTTTTTTAATGTTACAGTCATTCACTGTTTGTTCATGTTAGTTCACAGTCCATTAACTAATGTTAACAATTACAACTTTTGATTTGAATAATGCATTAGGGAGCATCACAATGAACATTAACTAAGATTAATAAATGCTGTAAAAGAATTGTTCATGCCTCGTGTCAACTAAAGCAGTAAAAGGGATAGTTCACCCAAAAATGAAAATTCTGTCAGTAATTACTCTCCCTCATGTTGTTCCAACCCCGTAAGACTTTCGTTCATCTTTGGAACACAAATTAACATATTTATGATGAAATGTGAGAGCTGGGTCACTCCTCCATAGGCATCTAAGGGATTGAAACTTACCAGCCCAGAAAACGTATTAAAAACATCGTTAAAATAGTCCAAGTGACTACAGTGGCTCAACCATAAGTTTATCAAGCGACGAGAATACTTTTTGTGCGCAAAAAAACCCCAAACAAAAATAATGACTTTATTCCACTATTCATTTTCAGCTGCTTCTAATTCTAATTCATTTTTTTAACGCTATTTAAAACACGCAGCGTATTCTTTCAGTTGCATTTCCTTTCCCTGCTCTCCCTCCCTCTCACTCACTCACGCACCATTGCCTCCGTGCACAACGCGTCTGTCTATGAGGCGCTGCACTGGACAAAAGCGAAGCGACACTGCGCGAGAGTGTGAGAGAGACAGAGTGTGACTTTTTAACTAATAAATGACTAATATCATTTATTTTACTCAGGGTATATACAGAAATTCTTAAAATTTATTTAATACCTTTTTTTAATACCTTCACAATATTTTTTAATACCAGCATGACTTCAAGATGCAACTGTAGTGGCGTATAGAGACAAGTAAAGTAATGAAATATCTTCGACAACTTGCATTTCCCCATAATGTCCAGGGTTTTTCCTTGGTTAAAAATTGGTCTTCGGTGGTGGCCGACAGACACTGTCATCCTTTCTTGCCCTCTTTTTTTTTTTTTTTAAAGCTTTGATTTTACCACTTGATTTCATAGCTTTCTCACATAAAATACTTCTTTGCTGGACCTGATAATTGTTTTGGTATATAATCATATCAATATCAAAAAGTAGAATAAAAACGAAGCATTAAAAAGTTTATTTTAACAGTCTAATTTTCTACCATATACTGTAAAATTTAATAGAATTAGCTGCCAGATATATATATATTTTTTTAAATAAATAAAAAAAATTGCTGCTAGATAACTTGCTTTGCACTTTTTTTTCTGGTTTCACCTCACTCCAGTCTAAACAAATATTTTTTTGGCAATGTTTCTACACATTATAGTATAAATAACCTGAAAATACTACGTAGTTTACAACATACATGAATTGTTTGTTCATGTTACATTACAGTGCATTAACTAATGTTAACAAATACAACTTTTGTTCAATAATGTAGGCTATATGGTGAAATTGACATTAAGAAAGATTAATTAATGATGTAGATGTGCAGTTTATTAACAGTTCATGTTAACTATTGTAGTTAACTAGATTTTAATAAATGGAACTATAGTGTGTTACCGATTCAGAAGTCCCGTGAGGACAGATCAGTTGTTTTAACCATTGAAAGAGCAATTTTCAGAGGTTAACAAAAACAGCATCAGAAGGTCAAGAAACTTTCAAGAGGCAAATTTTACTAAAGAGAAAATGTTTATTCTTCTGAGGACCCTTTTCAAAGCCACAGCTACCCAGCTTTGAAAAGGAAAGACCTCCTTGATTTCCACAAACAACACATTTTATTCAGTTTTCCTTGAGAAGCCGTAAACCCCTCCTTTTCCTCAGGAGGTCAAATTGTCCTTTGTTCTTGAAAAGTCAAAAGGCCTTCATTTACTTCTCTCAGAAGGGGGCATGGGACTTTCTTTTATTAGTAAACTACCCCCTGTATTCTCCTGACTAACTTACTTCTCGGGCCCTAGGTGTCTATCTTCCTGGCCCATCTGGTTTTATTACGTTTGTTCTTTCCTGTCCCCCTTCAGCTGCTAGAAACCCTCACAGAAACACATGATTAAATGAAATTAACAGTTTGGAAACAAATGAATATAAGTAATACTGAATTTTTCCGTAACAGTTTCCTCCTCTTTATCATTCTCTGATAAACTATATATAAAAATTCAGCCTTGTTTTTCTAATTTTAATCCAACCCATTATACTATTAAATCTAAAGAATAGAATTAATTCAAGTCTTTACATCACAGTTATACTCTTCATGTCTGATTTTCGTATAGCTGATCATTATGGGTTCAAGCACGAAGTGCTGAAACCCTATTGTTCCCTTTCGTTCGGGAACTCCTACGTCTCGTCGGAGGAGTTTCCAACGAATTGGGATCACGCTAGGGAGACCAATCGCCTTCGAGTGAACTAAAACGAGCCAATAAACATTGGCATGCAAGATTTGCATTCCGCGGCCCGCCTACCAGTGCGGGTATAAAAGCGGAAGCAAGCGCATACACAAACGTTTTTTAGCTTCGGAGCCGACCGATTGTGTCCTCTCTGAGTGAATGAGCTTTAAGAATGTATTTTTCTTACGAGCTACGAGTAGCCGCGCGGTTTCCTGTCTACCGGCTGCATCTATATGCTGTTAATTCAAAAAGCTGTTTTCACAGCTGGTAAACGGTTGAGTGCGCACAGCGGGCTTGCAGTTTCCCCGCTGTGTTGCCGCGTTGGGTCCCTGTGTGCTTCAGCACGATAGAGAGTACTTTCTTCCTGAAAGAGCAACACGAGTGAAGATCGCGTCCTTTTCAGGATGACGTTTCACTCGTGTCTTTCTGGATGCGATCGTTTTCTGTCCTTATTTGACGGCCACGTTCATTGTTTCACATGCCTAATCAGTGTGTGAGACTACTGAGGGTTCAGTGAGCACGAGCCACTCACTCCTCTAGCGCATCGCAAACATGCTGAGACTGTGTTCGTGGGTGGTTTATGCTTTCTTGTGAGAGCATGACCACGTCAGCACGTTGTTCGCCTGCCTGTAGGCTTGAGCGCCCAGCGTGCTGTGTGTCATCAAAGCGATGGCCACGTTCACTATCTTGCATGCCTGGTTGACGGCAACGATCGGGGTTTCACATGCCTAATCAATGTGTTGAGACTGCGTTCGTGGGTGGTTCATGTTCTCTCAGGAGTGCATGACCATGTCGGCACGTTGTTCGTCTCCCCTTTCTCGTAAAGGCTTGGGCCGCTCAGCGTGCCGTGTGCCGTCTAGGCTCTCGGATGGGTCTCTGGTCCTTCTCATGAGGGATCAGGCATTTCATTCGGGACCCCAGGGAGGACAGATGTCGATCGCTACATCGGAGAGAGGGCTGTTTATACTCTGAATTTGATGCTGAGTTCCCAGTGTTCTCATGCTGAAGATTCAGACTTAACAGCCACACTTTCCTGGGCTGTTCTAAAGTGCCTGGATGTGTGTGAAGAATTTTGGCAGTATGGAAGCATTTTGGTGCCAATATGGCAAGCCAAACATGCCTAAATCTGCAGAAGTTTTTCCTCTCTCACTACCACTGCACGTGCGTAGTTCTAACTCGGGGTTGAGCTGTGCTTAGTGACTGACCGTGATAAGTCACAGCGCTGGCCCTCGGTTAGACGATGTCCACACTGTGGTCCAGAAGCACCTCAAAACCAGCCCGCTCGGAGTTGTTTTCCCCCAGCAAAAGGAAAGGGAAACAACCCTGAGAGGAGCTACTCAGAGTATGTGACGTTCTGCTCTTGGGAGTGCGTGTCATCACCACTCCTTCCCCCGGGGAGGGCCGGGTGGAGAATTCGTTTCTGTTCCGCCGTTGGTTATTCAGAATCAGCGGTACCCAAAGTTTGAGCAGTCCACTTCCTCTGAGTAGTTCACGGGCCCCAGCGCTCAGATGGCAGTGACGCCGCCACGGCCTCGTCACTCTCGTCTCTCGCTGGGTGAGGGGAAATCAGGATTCGATGCCCCCGGGCCTCGTTCCTCGTTTCCCCTCACGGTCGAGACTGGCAGTCAATAAGACCAGTTTCCTCCGTCCGAGCGAGACTGGTAGTCCAGGACGACGCTCCATTGCCTCGCCACTATCAGTCTCCTCCGTCCAAGAGGGTCAGAATGGCAGTGTGCGACGCCACGTTGCCTCGCCGCTCTCATTCCCCTCACCCCAGCGCTCAGACGACAGTGTCGCCGCCACGGCCTCGTCACTCTTGTCTCCCGCTGGGCAAGGAGGTGCGGAAACCTGGACCCGACGCTTCCATGCCTCGCTCCTCGTTTCCCCTCCGTCCTTCGCCTCGGGACAGCCCGCAGTCGAACGCCTCCGGGCCTTCCCTGCCGTCTGCCCCTCGGTGGAAGCAGTAGTGTTGCCCTGCACACCCAGACCTCTCTCTCGGCCGCAGCAATGCCTCCGGAGTCAGGTCCCTGCCTTCCACTTCGCTGCCCCTCCGCGGGTGCGCCGGTGGTTCGGGTGGGCTCGCTGGTAAAGTCTCTCGAAGCCTGGTTAGCGCTTCCGAGGCCGTCCCGCTGGCTCATCCGCACCATTCGGCTCGGCTATGCAATTCAGTTTGCCCGCCGGCCTCCCAAGTACAGGGGTATCCGCTTCACTCGTGTGCGGAGCGTCGATGCCCCTGTCTTGTGGAAAGAGATCGACGTCCTGCTGGCGAAGGACGCGATAGCCGGTCCCTCCAGCCGAGATGAAGTCTGGGTTTTACAGCCCCTACTTCATTGTACCCAAGAAAGGCGGTGGGTTACGACCGATCCTGGACCTGTGAGTTTTGAATCGGGCTCTGCACAAGCCCCCGTTCAAAATGATCACGCAGAAGCGCATCTTCGAATGCATCCGTCCCCAGGATTGGTTTGCAGCGATCGACCTGAAGGACGCGTACTTTCATGTCTCGATTCTTCCTCGACACAGACCCTTTCTTCGGTTTGCTTTCGAGGGTCGAGCATTTCAGTACAAGTCCTACCCTTCGGCCTGGCCCTGTCGCCCCGTGTCTTCACGAAAGTCGTGGAGGCGGCCATTGTTCCCATGAGAGAACATGGCGTTCGCATCCTCAACTATCTCGACGACTGGCTTATAATAGCTCACTCGCGAGATCTGTTGTGCGAACACAGGGACTTGGTGCTACAACACCACAGCCGTTTGGGTCTTCAGGTCAACTGGGACAAGAGCAAACTCTGCCCCACACAGAGGATCTCTTATCTCGGTATGGAGTTGGACTCGGTCGGTCAGACTGCGCGCCTCACAGAGGAGCGCGTCCAGTCAGTGCTCAACTGCCTCAAGTCCTTTCAAGGCAGGTCAGCGGTTCCACTGAAACTGTTTCAGAGGCTCCTGGGGCATATTGCAGCCGCAGTGACGCCGCTCGGCTTGCTTCATATGAGACCGCTTCAGCGCTGGCTTCACGATCGAGTCCCGAGATGGGCGTGGCAGAGCGGCACGTTCCGGGTCAACATTACCCCGCACTGTAGCCAAACCTTCAGTCCCTGGTCGGACCCTGCATTTCTACGGGCCGGAGTTCCCCTAGTCCAGGTGTCCAGGCATGCTGTTGTGTTCACAGATGCCTCTGCCAGCGGGTGGGGGGCCACGTACAACGGGCATGCAGTTTCAGGTCTGTGGACGGGGCCTCAACTGCATTGGCACATCAACTGCCTAGAGTTGCAAGCAGTACGTCTAGCTCTGTGCCGCTTCAGGGGGCTGCTTCTGCACAGACATGTACTGGTCCGTACGGACAGCACTGCGACCGTTGCGTACATCAACCATCAAGGTGGTCTACGCTCCCGTCGTATGTCGCGACTCGCCCGCCATCTCCTCCTATGGAGTCAGAAGCATCTGAGGTCGCTTCGGGCCATTCACGTCCCGGGTGTGCTCAACCGTGTGGCCGACGAGCTCTCAAGGCTGCCACCTCTTCCGGGAGAATGGCGACTCCATCCCCAGGTGGTCCAACTGATTTGGGGAGTCTTCGGAGCCGCTCAGATAGATCTGTTTGCCTCTCCGGACGCGACCCATTGTCAGTGGTTTTATTCTCTGACCGAGGGATCTCTCGGCACAGATGCACTGGCACACAGTTGGCCCCGGGGCCTTCGCAAGTATGAGTTTCCCCCAGTGAGCCTTCTTGCACAGACTTTGTGCAAGCCCAGGGAGGACGAGGAGCAGGTCCTGCTCGTTGCGCCGTATTGGTCCAACCGGACTTGGTTCGCGGAACTCATGCTCCTCGCGACAGCCCCTCCTTGGCCGATTCCTCTGAGGAAGGACCTCCTTTCTCAGAGACAGGGCACCCTGTGGCACCCGCGTCCAGACCTCTGGAGTCTCCATGTTTGGTCCCTGGACGGGACGCGGAGGTTCTAGGTGGCCTACCACAGGCTGTGGTAGACACTATCACTTCCGCTAGAGCCCCCTCTACGAGGCGCCTCTATGCGTTGAAGTGGAACCTGTTCGTCGATTGGTGTTCCTCCCGCCGGGAAGACCCCCGAACTTGCCCGATCAGTCGTGCTTTCCTTCCTGCAAGATGGGTTGGAGCGAAGGCTGTCTCCCTCCACCCTCAAGGTGTATGTTGCCGCAATAGCAGCTTATCACGACACAGTTGAAGGTAAGTCGTTGGGGAAGCACGACCTGGTCATCAGATTCCTTAAGGGTGCCAGGAGACTAAATCCTCCTCGTAATTTGCACCCCATACCCTCTTGGGACTTATCTCTGGTGCTCAGAAAAAAACTCCAGAGTCCCCCTTTTGAGCCCTTGCCTTCGGTGGAATTGAATATCTTGTCTATGAAGACAGCTCTCTTGTTGGCTTTGGCTTCTTTTAAGAGGGTAGGGGATCTGCAGGCTTTTTCGGTCGACGAATCGTGCCTAGAGTTCGGTCCGGGCCTTTCTCACGTTACCCTGAGACCCCGGCTCGGATATGTGCCCAAGGTTCCTACCACTCCCTTCGTGGACCAGGTAGTGAACATGCAAGCGCTGCCCTTGGAGGAGGCAGACCCAGCCCTAGCTTTTCTCTGTCCCGTCCGCTCCTTGCGGGTTTATGTGGACAGAACGCAAAGCTTCAGGACCTCAGATCAGCTCTTTGTTTGTTACGGAGGCCAGCAGAAGGGGAAGGCTGTCTCCAAGCAGAGGTTAGCCCACTGGTTAGTGGATGCTATTGTCCGGGCTTATGAATCCCAGGACGTGCCTTGCCCACCCAGGTTTACGGCACACTCTACTAGGAGTGTTGCCTCTTCCTGGGCTTTGGCTCAAGGCGCCTCGCTAACAGACATCTGTAGAGCTGCGGGCTGGGCGACACCTAACACGTTCGCTAGGTTTTATAGCCTCCGTGTTGAACCTGTTTCCTCCCGTGTACGCGCTACGGCCAGTAGCGCGAGGAATTAGGTGGTGTCGGCTTGCTACGCCATTCCCGCCCCATGGGCCAGATACGTGCGTCTTTTTGCTCCGTTGGTTCCCCAACAAACGGCTAACCTCGTGAGTTCCTCCATCACCCCTCCGGCACCAGGCGAGGCGGATCGCCCGGCGCCAGGTCTATTACCTCTCGTAGGAGTTGTTATTAGACTGGGTGGCCTTAACAGTGGTCCCTTCGACAACCCATTTCTTCCACGTTCCAGCTACCCTCCGGGTTGGCTCCGTGTCTTCCCCTCGACAGACCCGTTCTGTCGTCCTTGCTGAGTACGCTCCCACCCCCCGGGCTGGGACTAACTCAAGGACTGCCGTATGTTTTACTACCCTACGGGTTAGTACATACGTGTATTCCAGTGCCTCCCTTCGGGCAGGCAGGGTTTCCGCAGCGTTCCCTCCTACGGGGTGGGCACGCTTTCCCAGTGTTATCCAATCCACTGAGCGGGTCTTGCGGAACAGCAGTGTGATTCTTCCTAGCTAGCTCCCCTCATATAAGTAGGAAACTGCTATGCCGGGAGCTAAGCTAGGCGTTGGAAGGGGTCAGCACCATGGCGTTTTGTTAGGGATCCCAATTCGTTGGAAACTCCTCCGACGAGACGTAGGAGTTCCCGAACGAAAGGGAATGTCTCGGTTACGTATGGTAACCCTCGTTCCCTGAGTAGGGAACGGAGACGTCTCGTCCCGTCGCCATGCTTGCTGTACCTTCGCGGAGGACTGGACACCGTTCGGCTCCTCAGCGAAAAACGTTTGTGTATGCGCTTGCTTCCGCTTTTATACCCGCACTGGTAGGCGGGCCGCGGAATGCAAATCTTGCATGCCAATGTTTATTGGCTCGTTTTAGTTCACTCGAAGGCGATTGGTCTCCCTAGCGTGATCCCAATTCATTGGAAACTTCTCCGACGAGACGTCGCCGTTCCCTACTCAGGGAACGAGGGTTACCATACGTAACCGAGACGTTTTTAATTTTCCCATGATGCAACATTCTCCACATAAAACTGATCGGGCAGAACGAACCGTAAGTCGTAGAGACTTGAAACTTTGGGGGCTGGTAGTACTCTACAACGTCACCAAGGCACGCCCCGATCGGCCTGACGGGGGCGCTACAGTGGCCATAAGTACGAAATGGCTCATAACTCCTCAACCGTCAGGTGTAGGCTCAAGTGTCTTACATCGTTGAAATCCTTGGCTCAAGCCGGACATGCCTCGGATTGGCTCGTCACCCTGGATACATTTTCGGGTATTTGGGGTTTTTCGTAAAACCTACTTTCGCGAACTAGTCCCAGGTTTTTGGCCCGGCCAGAGCCAAACCAGTGCAGCAAGATTCTATGGAGTCTGAATGTCAATAATTATCAAAAAAAGTGGAAATTTCAGTTCACGGTCCCTAAGGGCCGCCAAAACGTTCCAAGTGGGAGGAGCCCCTTTTACTAAATTGGCTATAACTCGTGAACGGAACGAAATATTTTCACCAAACTCAGCGCACCTGTGTGAGAGCTCATTCTGTGGTCGCGTGAAAAAGGACGGGGCGACTGGCCACTTGGTGACGCTATAACTGTTAAAAAGGTGTCAAAAAGATGTATTTCAATGGCAAATCCCATGAAAGGGCTGAAAGCGGCCCTTTTCCTGCCTGATTTGCATACAAACTCACAAAACAGGGCGTGCGTATGCGTCACCTGACCCTAAAGAGGCTTGGAAACTTTTTATGGACGTCGGGTCATCGGTGGCGCTTTAACTGTTATAAAGGGGAAAAATGCTCTATCCTATGCAAATCCTATGCAAAATGACATTTAAATGACTGAAAAAAGGTCTGCTCTGCTCAGAACTTTACCAAATTAGCCGAGCATGTGCGCCATATTATTCTAAAGAAGTGTGCAAACTTTTACAGAGATCGGCCCATCGGTGGAGGTGTTACAGTTTAAAAGGTAAAAAAACAAAAAAAAAACCACCACATTTCCATTAAAAATGAGCTAAAAAGGCAAAAAAGCGACTTTCTCCTCTCTGAGGCACATGTTAAAAGGCTTGATAAAGTTTTTGGAAAGCAGCAGCGCAAGCGTCAAGTGCTGAGACCCTAAGGTTTTTTTTTATAGGCCTTTTTAGTCCCTTTTTATTAGGGGTTCAAGCACGAAGTGCTGAAACCCTATTGTTTTTGTTAATTTTCTCATGATGCAACATTCTCCACATAAAACTGATCGGGCAGAACGAACCGTAAGTCGTAGAGACTTGAAACTTTGGGGGCCGGTAGTACTCACACCGCCTACAACGTCACCAAGGCATACCCCGATCGGCCTGACGGGGGCGCTACAGCGGCCAAAAGTACGAAATGGCTCATAACTCCTCAACCGTCAGGCGTAGGCTCAAGTGTCTTACATCGTTGGAATCCTTGGCTCAAGCCGGACAAGATGCATGCCTTGGATTGGCTCGCCCTTCGGGCTCTAATTTCGAGTAAATTGCGTTTTTGTGTAAAACCTACTTTTGCAAACTACTCCTAGGTTTTTGGCCTGACCGGTGTTCTGACGATATGTGCTGCCTTGTCGAAAAATGCTACCGTAGCGCGAATCGATCACAGAATGTCGATTAATATTATATGAAATACAATTATAATACAATTCTAAGTTATGAGTAGCTACTGTATAGCCTACTGTAGACTAGGCTACTGTTTTATTTTTAAAACGGTGTGAAAAGTAAAAATTATCATCAAAAATTCATCTTTGACTTGTCAAAGCACACCTTTCCTTAGTAACTGAAACTTTCAGTTATTCTTGTTCAGCTGGCTGACCGTACAAATATTCATATGGTAGTTAGCATTTTTTAAAGGGAAATTGCATGATAACACATGAAAATTTACCTTTTGTTAAAAAAAAACTGTGAGTCTGCACATGGGCATAACCAGTAAGTAGCAAATCTCGATGGGTAGCATGAATCGTCAGAACACCGGAACCGAACCACTGCAGAAATATTCTCTGGAGTCTGACTGTCAATAATCATCAAAATTTTTCAATATTTCAATTGTCGGTCACTAAGGGGAATCCAAATGTTTGATGGTTCCAGAGCCACTCTTACTAAAACGTTTAGAACTTTTGAACGGAAAAATATTTATATTTAAAAAAAATTATATTTTCGCTAAACTTGGGACATATATTCATGAGTTCAATCTGAGGTCACATGAAAAAAATTGCGACGATTGGCCACTTGGTGGCGCTATAACAGGGAAAAAACATCATGAAAATAGTTGTAACCGCATCCAACCGTTAGTCTAATGAAAGATGGCATGCAGTGTCTTTGTCCAGGGTACCTTGATAGTCTATGAGAACATTGGCGTATCTAAAAAAACTCAGTATACATCATCGGCACACTACCCTGAAGGAGCCTGAGAATTTTCAAGCCAGCTTTTTTTCACGGGAGTGACCTTCTTATACTCCTGAATTCTTGCCGAGTCCAACAATACCAAACATGCCAGGTTTTGCCTTCTGGTTTTTGTAATGGTGTCATTTAGAGCTTAAAAAAAATTCCTGTTATCTTCGAAGACCATTAGTCCGATCGAGACAACAAAACAAAAACAAAAAACAGGCAATTTGAAAACATAGGTAAATAGCTAAAGAATAACACCCAAATGTCAAAATTATGATAGGAACTGAAAAAAAATCCAATCAGTGTTCAACTTTCCAACAAAATCCAACTTTCGCGAATCGCGAATAACATTCCATTCGTAGGCTATTGACTGTAACCCCTTTTTTACACTCTGCGGTGCGTTAGAGCTGCGAAGCGCGGCTAACTGAACTGATTGCACCCAATATAGTCAATGCTTGTGTTTACACCAGCACCATATATACAAAATAAGAGTAAAAGTCAATTTCAAGGGGGCGTGGTTATGACTCCGAGCTGAGTGCACGTCTTTTTGTGAGCTCCTGCCGTTATTTGTTGAAAATCCTGTATATTCTCCATCTTTTTGTTCCACAAGTGTACATTTTTTCACTAACTGCTTGAGGTGAAATAAAAATCGAAATGCCGTCGAAAAAATCCAAAATGAAGCATAAAACAGACTCCTCGCCACTCAAAGACCAAGATGACGAGTGGGATGCTAGCAGTGTAGCTAGCTCATCGGGCAACGTATGCAGCGCTTCCCAAACTGAAGAAAGTTTTACCAACACGGGCCAGAATTTGGATGTCATCCAAAAGTTGGACATGATGAGAAGCGACTTTGCGACAAAGATAGATGGCGTTCTTAATGCGATTCATGAGGTAAAAAAGGACGTGAGAGAATTCTCGGGACGCATGAATATGGCCGAAGAGCGAATCAGCAACGTAGAAGACACAGTTACTACGGAGAAGGGCAAGATGGAAGAGTTTTTCTATCTGGGTTGGTTCTTACCTTAACATGTACAGTGCTAGTGCATTTCTAGACACAGATGGCTCGATTGTTATTTTATTATTTTAGTTTATATGTGTTACATATGTTATTATTATATCAAAAGTTTCCCCGCCATTTTATCTGAGGCCAGTAACTTACAATTGCAGTAAAACACTTGTGCATATTGGGGGAGAATATATATATATATATATATATATATATATATATACATATATATATATATATATATATATAATAAATTTTTAATTGGAATTCAAAGCCAGGTGACTCACACGTTTTCTGTTTGTTTTATGGTTTATTTTTTTCTGATCTATATAAGCACGTGGTTCGGTTTAACTGTTCCCTTGTTGGATCGGTGTGGAGACACAACTATATCCCAAGGTGATATAAGGGGGAGGGGCCAGGCTGTTCAGTTCGGGATAACAGCTAAAGGGGGGTGTTCATGGCAGGTTTTTGAGTTATTTATTTGTTTTTATATTTTTTATACTAACTCTTTATTTTGGCGGATTTCTTGGTTAACTTCCTCATCAAATAATTACTTGAACTACAAATGGCTATTGCTATGTTGTACAATCTGTCTTGAATTAAAACAAAATCTCACAGTTCAAGAAGCTTAAATTTACCTCTTGGAATGTAAGGGGGATGATTAAAATAATTAAACTTAAGCAAGTGATGACGAGAGTAGTATTACACTTCACCTTCTGTCAAGATGATTTATGACCCTATGATTGACAGGTGGGCAGGGCTAACCTTTGCCCTTCCGGAGGTCCCTTTGATCTAGGGATTAACCTTTGACCTATAGATCGATCAAGTTGTCAGTTGTCTTTGATCCTGGGTATGCCGGTTGTCTTTGATCTGGGGTATAATCATTTATTTTGACAGTTAGTTTTGCCCTATTGACCTTTGTATTATACGTCAAGTTGTCAGTTGTCTTTGATCTGGGTATGCCAGTTGTCTTTGATCTGGGTATAATCATTTATTTTGACAGTTAGTTTTGCCCTATTGACCTTTGTATTATATGTCAAGTTGTCATCAGGGTATGTCAGTTGTCTTTGATCTGTATTACGATGGATGATTTTACCAGTTAGTTTTACCCATTGATTTTGGCCTATTGACCCCCCGGTGGGGAAAAACTCCGGAAGATTCGGTTGGGGGATTCCCCTCCATGCCAACCGTGTCGGGGGTAAGTGGGAAAATAATTTTTCTAATGTCGCATATAGATTAGAATAAATATGGTGTAAAATAAAATAATCTTACTTTATCAGGCGTTCCCAAAGATGTTGAAAAGAGTTCCTCCGAGTGATTCTCTCTCACCGGCCTTTTGCATCTGACAGGCATGGTCTCCGCGCTAAGTGTGTGTGTGTGTGTGTGTGTGTGTGTGTGTGTGTGTGTGTGTGTGTGTGTGTGTGACCCCCCTATTCCTGAAGCAGGGTCTATAAAATGGGGGGTACTGTGAAAGTGAGAAAATATCTCACACTAACTAAAGTTGAACAACATTGTTCATTTAAAAGTATATAAATAAAATGCTTTTATCATTCATTGTAAAATATCTTATTAAAATGTACTGATCCAATTATTTTAGATAAAAATCACCCCGCATGTTTTATTGATTAGAAGAAAACATACAGGTTGCTAGCGGGTGACAAAAAATAAAACCATCTTACTTTCCCGGCTGTCCCAAGATGTTGAATCATTCAAAGATCCCAGATTGTTTTCTCTCTCACAGCGAGTCTGTGGCTGACCAGCACCTTTCGGTCTTCTATGTATGTTTGTGTGTTTGTGTGTGTTACATGATACCCCTCCGCATTCCTGAGCTCATTGCTGAGAACACTGTGGAAGTGAGGACAATATATATCATAAATTTCACACTAAAGTTGAAAAACATTATGCTCTATATAAATGAAATGGTTATACAATTTACATCTAGTCATTTACAAAATATAATATTTAACACTAACTAGAGTTGAAAAACATTGATCTTTAAAAGTATATAAATGAAATGGTTATAAATGTGCAATTATTAATTTACAAATATAATATTTTACACTAACTAAAGTTGAAAAACATGCTGTTCTTTAAAAGTATATAAAATAAAATATATAAAATAAATATCATAGTCAATTTACTGATCCAATTATTTTAGATGAAATAAAAACAGTTTACATTTTCACAGAGTTGAAGTAGCTCCTAACACATAGATGTCCATACATTTAAAGTTGAAAAGATCCCACAAGTAATTCTCTCTCTCCCTCGCTTGACAGGCATGCATTGTCTGTGTGTGCGTGTGCGTGTGTGTGTGTGTGTGTGTGTTTTGTGTCCTTTCATTGCATGTGTTCGATTAGTGTTAATCTTATTTCATAGTATAATCATTAAAAGTTTAAATTATATCTTTTAAAAATACAAGATGTTTTAAATTAAATTAAATTAATTCATAAAAGAAATATGCTACATCACCAGTCTGTGGAAAAACTTGACTATATTTTTTATTTATCAGGGTACATGTAAAGAACTTTGAAATTTGGGGGTCTCACGAGTCATCTCACACATTGTGTGAAATGTTCAATAATTCTTCAAGTAGTATCTGTGCGAAAATCACCACATAGGCCTATCTTTGGTGCGAGAGCACCAATAAAGACATTTAGAATCTGTGATGCCTCAGGCCAGCCCCCATTAGCTTCAGGATATAAGGTGACAGAGCAGATGAGTCTCTGTGCATCGTGTAATGTTAGTCTGCTAACACCTTTCCAGAGCCAAAGTTTTGTTCGTACTAAGCTTATTTCAAATCATAATCGTAAAAGTTTAAATATTTTAAAATGAAAAGATGGTTTAAATGAAATCTTCATATTTTAAAACATTCATTTCTTCTATTTATATTTTAAAGATTACTGTAATGATTTTGTTTGACGGCGACCTAAATTATCATTTTTATTAATATACCCATTACGATTTTTGTACTGTAACAGCGTATTCTATCCCGTACATCTAAAACACGACCCTCACAGAAAACTGAATTTTTACATTTTCAATAAATAAATAAATCATTTAATATAATAAACCTGTTTTGCACTCACAAACCATAAAATCTCTATTTTTAAATTAAATTATTATAAAGTATATAACTATTTAATGAATAATAACACATATGTTACTAAAATGTATTCATACAAATTAAACAGTTTTATCTAAATGAATGTATATATATAAAATTACATGTATAATTACAAAAAACTCCTTACATTTTCAGAGCGCTGAAGAAGTAGTAGAATCTAGATCTATGCAATGATAAAAAACAATCCAAACAGCAAATAGTTTTAGTTGTCATAAACAAAGCCCTCCCATATCCGTCAGTGATAGGGTGAGATGAAGCTTCACACCCTCACAGAGACGGAGGAGTAACAGGCCAGATGAGCCTCTGGGCCACAATTATGTCAGAGCGTATGCAATGCTAGTCTGCTTTTCAGAGTTTTATTCATACTAAATTCATTTAAAAGCATAATCTTAAAAGTTTCAATTGAATCTTTTAAAATTAAAAGACTGTTTAAAGTTTTTATTAAAATCGTATCTTCTATTAATCTTACAAGACTTCTGTATGATATAAATGAGTTTTCATAAATTTAACCTAAGGTACTATTTGTACTAAAATGTAAAAAAAAATAAAGCAAAAACTGTGCTTTGGCGTCTTAGATCTTATTTATACAAAAATATTTCAAACAGTATTTTTGTCCATGCCACATGAAACATGTTGTCAAAGTTTGTCGCAATGTTTTTTTGTTCTTGTTGTTTTAAAAGAAATCCCAGGACTCTACATTGCTCTTATTCTTATTTATTTGCCTACATTTGTTGATGCGACAGGCTGTCTGTTGGGCATAAAGCATTAAAAGCACTTTGTGTTTTATTGTGAGTGTACATAAATATAAGTAAACACTTTGCAGTTTGAATTTACGTCCTCGATGAACAAAATGACGGAGTATGTTTTTATGTGTAACAGTTCAATCGCACCCACACCTCACCCACACACACACACCAAACACACACACACACACACACCAAACACACACACAAACACACACACACATACACACACACACACTCACACACATATTGGAACGTGAGTGAAGTACAAAGCCTATAATAAAGAAAAAATTAGCATCCAAATACATCACAAATGTTGAAACAGTTTGATTCTAATGAGAAAGTTACGTGAGCCCAACACCACTTTCACTTTCACTTTACATTATTTCGGTTACTTCTTGTTTATAGTTTTTTAAAATTCTTGTTCTGTTCTGAATATCATTACATTTAAACGATTGCTTGAGTAATATTTTGAGTGTATCATCAAATCAGAATAATTATCTCGGTTTCCCTAGTTATTTATTTTTATTTTTTCATTTTACTAAACAGGTAAGGTAAGTAATATTCTCTGTCTTAAATATGTATATCTATCTATCTATCTATCTATCTATCTATCTATCTATCTATCTATCTATCTATATGAATTATAAATAACTTATTTCTGTATAAAATAAAAATTCCCGAATAATCCAGACCAATCAGAGCGCACTATTCCCACAACATCATCAGTGCTGAAGCGGAACTACCAGAGCCGTTCGGCAGATAGCGAGCAGATGCAGCATGTGTGTTGTATCGAGGCAGGGTCAGGTCAGGGGAATCCATTTGCAGCTTTTTATTAAGAATGGTCAAGACAGGCAGGGTGAACTATGGCAAACAGGGCAGAACAGAAAAAGCAGAGACAAACTTGGTTGACAGGCAAAGGACAAAGACCTCCAGATAAATACTGGGCTTTTGGATTTACACATTTAAGTGCTGCAAAACATATTAACCTAAAAATTATTCTAATTTTAAATGATCTCATATATGTGGCTATTGTGGTTCACGATCATAGGCCCTGTCCCCAAATGGCACACTTCATATGAATTTTCGGTCTTGTGTACTTATTTCATGTGTCTGTTAAATCCATGAGACCGTAGGCTGTCTCATTTTTCAATTTGGGTTTCAGAAGGTTGCTCACGCATACTTTGTGGTTTATATGTGGCCTGGATACGCACTTTTGCAGAGGCCACACTGATGCGAGCTCTACAGCACACTTCTTTTCAACAGTCAAAGCGGGGTTACGTTTTTGCACGTCGTGCACAATAACCCTAAAGGCACCGGGGTGGCGGTGCCACCGGCTTGGGCCCGCAATCGCTGCTCGCAGCTATATTTAGGGCCCAAGCCTTGAAAAGGCGAAGGCCCTATTGTTTTCCTTAGGATTATTTATTATTATTATTATTATTAGGGCCCAAGCCTTGAAAAGGCGAAGGCCCTATTGTTTTCCTTAGGATTATTTATTATTATTAGGGCCCAAGCCTTGAAAAGGCGAAGGCCCTATTGTTTTCCTTAGGATTATTAGGGCCCAAGCCTTGAAAAGGCGAAGGCCCTATTGTTTTCCTTAGGATTATTTATTATTAGGGCCCAAGCCTTGAAAAGGCGAAGGCCCTATTGTTTTCCTAAGGATTATTTATTTATTATTATTAGGGCCCAAGCCTTGAAAAGGCGAAGGCCCTATTGTTTTCCTTAGGATTATTTATTAGGGCCCAAGCCTTGAAAAGGCGAAGGCCCTATTGTTTTCCTTAGGATTATTTATTATTAGGGCCCAAGCCTTGAAAAGGCGAAGGCCCTATTGTTTTCCTTAGGATTATTTATTATTATTATTATTATTATTATTATTATTTTACTACCTTTTGGGCACTTTTGGGGCCCTTAACGTGCTCGAAAACTCTTGAAACTTTGCACACGGGTCAAAACCCGCGGCCATCAGGGCCGGGCTGAAGATGGTACCCGGGCGTGGCAGGGGGGCTCGACAGCGCCCCCTGGAACGGGATTCGAAAACATGTCCATATATCAAACACGCTTGCATGAATTAATCAGAAAATCGGTACACATATAGATCTCATCGTTTCATATATCCTTCGCACTCTTACTTTTTACGCCAGCCCAACAGGAAGTCGGCTATTATGGGTTGTTTGGAAACTCGTGCTCAGGAATTCGATATACTCCTCCTAGGGAATTCACCCGATCGTCACCAAACTCGGTGTGCATGAAGTCAAGACATTGAGGATGAAAAATTGCCAGGGGATTTTTGATATCTCGAACGGTTTGGCCGTGGCGAGGAAACGAATTTATGGCGAATAATGGAAACAGGAAGTGTGTTATAACTTCTGCATACATTGACTGATCTTGATGAAACTTCAGCAGTGTGTTCGCTGTAAGAGCCCGATCACATGGATGTGACTATTGTGAGTCAAAGTTATAGCGCCACCAACTGGCAGCAGGAAGTGTGTCACTTTCAAAATGCTTTGAAATCACCCTCTTATTTTTACCCGATTTGCTTCAAACTTTATGTGTATAATGTAAACACACGGCAGATTTAGACCTGTGAAAGGATTATTGATATCTTAGATACTGTTGCCGTGGTAACGCATCAAACTTTAAGATTCTTTTCTGATGCTTTTGAGACTCTTAGCATACTTGAAATTGCATGAAACTCGACAGACACATCACATTTATTAGCCAGTAGACATGTGCAAAGTTTCAGAAACGGGCGTGGTGCAGGGGCTCAGTAGCGCCACCTTTTGACAAAAGAGGGGGAGTTAGGTCTATACTTTTATCTACAATCTTAAAACTCAGTATGTATATTGTTCATATCGAGCTGGACAACTTTCTAATTTACACTTATTAGCTCAGACCAACAGGAAGTCAGATATTTTGGTTTGAATGTGGATGTTTTGGAGAATTTTCTCTTCCTCTCTCTCTGACCCTACGTCTCTCCGTGTGTTTGAGGGGAGGGGGGTTTGTCTGCTGAGTGAGAATGCTTTTATTTTAGTTTTTCAAGGTTTTGGGGCCCTTAACGTGCTCGAAAACTCTTGAAACTTTGCACACGGGTCAGAACCCGCGGCCATCAGGGCCGGGCTGAAGATGGTACCCGGGCGTGGCAGGGGGGCTCGACAGCGCCCCCTGGAACGGGATTCGAACACTTGTCCATATATCAAACATGCTTGCTTGTAATAATATGAAACTCGGTACACTTATAGATCTCATCGGGCCGAACAACTTTCGTGCTCTAAGTTTTACGACAGCTCAACAGGAAGTCAGCTATTATGGGTTGTTTGGAAAATGCATGCTTTTATTTTTGATATACTTCTCCTAGAGAATTAATCCAAACACCACAAAACTCGGTTAGCGTGAAGTCAAGACATTGAGGATGCTAAATTGCGAACGGATTTTTGATATCTCGAACGGTTTGGCCGTGGCGAGGAAATGAATTTATGACTAAAAAAGGACACATAAAGTGTGTTATAACTTAGTTAATTTTATCTACAGTTACAAAACTCTGCGTGTATATTGTTCTCGTCAAGCCGAACAACTTTCTAATTTATTGTCATTAGCTCAGACAAACAGAAAGTCAGATATTGTAGTTTGAATGTGGATTCTGAGAATTTTCTCTCCCTCTCTCTGACAGAGAGAATACACCCTGGCATTCTGTATGTGTGTGTGTGTGTCTGTGTGAGGAGGGGGAGGGGGTATCTTCGGGTGATAGTTTAAACACAAAGTCATTCATGGGGCCATACTGCCCTCTTGTGTCCAAAATTGTATTTATACGCACTTTTATTCATTTATTACCTGTATTACACACACACACACAGTTCGATCGCACCCGCGCCTCTCTCTCTCTCTCTCTCTCTCTCTCTCTCTCTCTCTCTCTCTCACACACACACACACACACACACACACACACACACACACAGTTCGATCGCTCCCGCGCCTCTCTCTCTGTCTCACGCACACACACAGTTTGATCGAGTCCGCGCCTCTCTCACACACACACACACACACACACAGTTCGATCGCGCCCGCGCGTCTCTCTCTCTCTCTCTCTCTCTCTCTCTCTCTCTGTCTCTGTCTCTCTCTCTCTCTCTGTCTCTCCCTCTCTCTCTCTCTCTCTCTCTCTCTCTCTCTCTCTCTCCAATGTGCTATATTAGATCAATAATGTGCTATATTAGATCAATATGTTTTCCTTAAAAATTTTATTCTCTCCCACACACACACACGCACACACACACACACAGTTCAATCGCGCCCGCTCCTCCGTCTCTCTCTCTTTAATGTGCTATATTAGATCAATGTTTTCCTTAAAAAAATTTTGCACACTACATTAATTCTCATCACATTTATAAATTATTGTATAAAATAATACTACCATTAAAAAAAACACATTTGATTTTCTATTTTAATAAATGTAGAATGTGTAACTTAAAAATAAACAGATCAGTGCTCTGTTTGAGGACAAGAAATTAAAACCAATGCAATATGATGAATGTCCAAAAGATGGCACTCACAGACTGTTTTTAAACGAGGTTGGATAAATATTTTTTGCTTTTAAACTGTGTGTGTGGGTGTTGGTGTGTGTGGGTGAGATTTTGGTTGGGGGACAGTTGTAGGTTACAGTTTGAGTTTATAGTTTGACAAAAGCACTTTGTGTTTTATTGTGAGTGTACATACATATAAATAAACACTTTGCAGTTTGAATTTACGTCCTCGATGAACAAAATGACGGAGTATGTTTTTATGTGTAACAGTTCAATCGCACCCACACCTCAACCACACACACACACACACACACACACACACACACACACACACACACACACACACACACACACACACACACACACACACTCACACACATATTGGAACGTGAGTGAAGTACAAAGCCTATAATAAAGAAAAAATTAGCATCCAAATACATCACAAATGTTGAAACAGTTTGATTCTAATCAGAGAGTTACGTGAGCCCAACACCACTTACTTTGACTTTCGCTTTAGATTATTTCGGTTACTTCTTGTTTATAGTTTTTTAAAATTCTTGTTCTGTTCTGAATATCATTACATTTAAACGATTGCTTGTGTAATATTTTGAGTGTATCATCAAATCAGAATAATTATCTCGGTTTCCCTAGTTATTTATTTTTATTTTTTCATTTTACTAAACAGGTAAGGCAAGTAATATTCTCTGTGTCTTTATATATGTATATCTATCTATCTATCTATCTATCTATCTATCTATCTATCTATCTATCTATCTATCTATCTATCTATCTATCTATCTATCTATCTATCTATCTAATGAATTATAAATAACTTATTTCTGTATAAAATAAAAATTCCCGAATAATCCAGACCAATCAGAGCGCACTATTCCTACAACATCGTCAGTGCTGAAGCGGAACTACCAGAGCCGTTCGGCAGATAGCGAGCAGATGCAGCATATGTGTTGTATCGAGGCAGGGTCAGGCCAGGGGAATCCATTTGCAGCTTTTTATTAAGAATGGTCAAGACAGGCAGGGTGAACTATGGCAAACAGGACAGAACAGAAAAAGCAGAGACAAACTTGGTTGACAGGCAAAGGACAAAGACCTCCAGATAAATACTGGGCTTCTGGATTTACACATTTAAGTGCTGCAAAACATATTGACCTAAAAATTATTCTAATTTTAAATGATCTCATATATGTGGCTATTGTGGTTCACGATCATAGGCCCTGTCCCCAAATGGCACACTTCATATGAATTTTCGGTCTTGTGTACTTATTTCATGTGTCTGTTAAATCCATGAGACCGTAGGCTGTCTCATTTTTCAATTTGGGTTCAGAAGGTTGCTCACGCATACTTTGTGGTTTATATGTGCCCTGGATACGCACTTTTGCAGAGGCCACACTGATGCGAGCTCTACAGCACACTTCTTTTCAACAGTCAAAGCGGGGTTACGTTTTTGCACGTCGTGCACAATAACCCTAAAGGCACCGGGGCGGCGGTGCCACCGGCTTGGGCCCGCAATCGCTGCTCGCAGCTATATTTTATTATTATTATTATTATTTTACTACCTTTTGGGCACTTTTGGGGCCCTTAACGTGCTCGAAAACTCTTGAAACTTTGCACACGGGTCAGAACCCGCGGCCATCAGGGCCGGGCTGAAGATGGTACCCGGGCGTGGCAGGGGGGCTCGACAGCGCCCCCTGGAACGGGATTTGAAAACATGTCCGTATATCAAACACGCTTGCATGAATTAATCTGAAAATCGGTATACATATAGATCTCATCGTTTCATATATCCTTTGCACTCTTACTTCTTACGCCAGCCCAACAGGAAGTCGGCTATTATGGGTTGTTTGGAAACTCATGTTCAGGAATTTGATATACTCCTCCTAGGGAATTCACCCGATCGTCACCAAACTCGGTGTGCATGAAGTCAAGACATTGAGGATGAAAAATTGCCAGGGGATTTTTGATATCTCGAACGGTTTGGCCGTGGCGAGGAAACGAAATTATGGCGAATAATGGAAACAGGAAGTGTGTTATAACTTCTGCATACATTGACTGATCTTGATGAAACTTCAGCAGTGTGTTCGCTGTAAGAGGCCGATCACATGGATGTGACTATTGTGAGTCAAAGTTATAGCGCCACCAACTGGCAGCAGGAAGTGTGTCACTTTCAAAATGCTTTGAAATCACCCTCTTATTTTTACCCGATTTGCTTCAAACTTTGTGTATAATGTAAACACACGGCAGATTTAGACCTGTGAAAGGATTATTGATATCTTAGATACTGTTGCCGTGGCAACGCATCAAACTTTAAGATTCTTTTTTTATGCTTTTGAGACCCTTAGCATACTTGAAATTGCATGAAACTCGACAGACACATCACATTTATTAGCCAGTAGACATGTGCAAAGTTTCAGAAACGGGCGTGTTGCCGGGGCTCAGTAGCGCCACCTTTTGACAAAAGAGGGGGATTTAGCTCTATACTTTTATCTACAATCTTAAAACTCAGTATGTATAATGTTCATATCGAGCTGGACAACTTTCTAATTTACACTTATTAGCTCAGACCAACAGGAAGTCAGATATTCTGGTTTGAATGTGGATGTTTTGGAGAATTTTCTCTTCCACTCTCTCTGACCCTACGTCTCTCCGTGTGTTTGAGGGGAGGGGGGTTTGTCTGCTGAGTGAGAATGCTTTTATTTTAGTTTTTCAAGGTTTTGGGGCCCTTAACGTGCTCAAACTCTTGAAACTTTGCACACGGGTCAGAACCCGCGGCCATCAGGGCCGGGCTGAAGATGGTACCCGGGCGTGGCAGGGGGGCTCGACAGCGCCCCCTGGAACGGGATTCGAACACTTGTCCATATATCAAACATGCTTATATGTAATAATATGAAACTCGGTACACTTATAGATCTCATCGGGCCGAACAACTTTCGTGCTCTAAGTTTTACGACAGCTCAACAGGAAGTCAGCTATTATGGGTTGTTTGGAAAATGCATGCTTTTATTTTTGATATACTTCTCCTAGAGAATTAATCCAAACACCACGAAACTCGGTTAGCGTGAAGTCAAGACATTGAGGATGCTAAATTGCGAACGGATTTTTGATATCTCGAACGGTTTGGCCGTGGCGAGGAAATGAATTTATGACTAAAAAAGGACACATAAAGTGTGTTATAACTTAGTTAATTTTATCTACAGTTACAAAACTCTGCGTGTATATTGTTCTCGTCAAGCCGAACAACTTTCTGATTTATTGTCATTAGCTCAGACAAACAGAAAGTCAGATATTGTAGTTTGAATGTGGATTCTGAGAATTTTCTCTCCCTCTCTCTGACAGAGAGAATGCACCCTGCCATTCTGTATGTGTGTGTGTGTGTGTCTGTGTGAGGGGGGGGGGGGGGGGTATCCTCGGGTGATAGTTTAAACACAAAGTCATTCATGGGGCCATACTGCCCTCTTGTGTCCAAAATTGTATTTATAGGCACTTTTATTCATTTATTACCTGTATTACACACACACACACAGTTCGATCGCACCCGCGCCTCTCACTCTCTCTCTCTCTCTCTCTCTCTCTCTCTCTCTCTCTCTCTCTCTCTCTCTCTCTCTCTCTCTCTCTCTCTCTCTCTCTAATGTGCTATATTAGATCAATAATGTGCTATATTAGATCAATATGTTTTCCTTAAAAATTTTATTCTCTCTCCCACACACACACACAGTTCGATCGCGCCCCTTTCACACACACACGCACACACACACACACAGTTCGATCGCGCCCGCTCCTCCGTCTCTCTCTCTTTAATGTGCTATATTAGATCAATGTTTTCCTTAAAAATTTTATTCACACTACATTTTTTCTCATCATATTTATAAATTATTGTATAAAATAATATTACCATTAAAAAAACATTTGATTTTCTATTTTAATCAATGTAGAATGTGTAACTTAAAAATAAACAGATCAGTGCTCTGTTTGAGGACAAGAAATTAAAACCAATGCAATATGATGAATGTCCAAAAGATGGCACTCACAGACTGTTTTTAAACGAGGTTGGATAAATATTTTTTGCTTTTAAACTGTGTGTGTGGGTGTTGGTGTGTGTGGGTGAGATTTTGGTTGAGGGACAGTTGTAGGTTACAGTTTGAGTTTATAGTTTGACAAAAGCACTTTGTGTTTTATTGTGAGTGTACATACATATAAATAAACACTTTGCAGTTTGAATTTACGTCCTCGATGAACAAAATGACGGAGTATGTTTTATGTGTAACAGTTCAATCGCACCCACACCTCAACCACACACACACACCAAACACACACACACACACACACACATACACACACACACACACACACTCACACACATATTGGAACGTGAGTGAAGTACAAAGCCTATAATAAAGAAAAAATTAGCATCCAAATACATCACAAATGTTGAAACAGTTTGATTCTAATGACAGAGTTACGTGAGCCCAACACCACCTACTTTGACTTTCGCTTTACATTATTTCGGTTACTTCTTGTTTATAGTTTTTTTTAAATTCTTGTTCTGTTCTGAATATCATTACATTTAAACGATTGCTTGTGTAATATTTTGAGTGTATCATCAAATCAGAATAATTATCTCGGTTTCCCTAGTTATTTATTTTTATTTTTTCATTTTACTAAACAGGTAAGGCAAGTAATATTCTCTGTGTCTTTATATATGTATATCTATCTATCTATCTATCTATCTATCTATCTATCTAGATATGTGAATTATAAATAACTTATTTCTGTATAAAATAAAAATTCCCGAATAATCCAGACCAATCAGAGCGCACTATTCCTACAACATCATCAGTGCTGAAGCGGAACTACCAGAGCCGTTCGGCAGATAGCGAGCAGATGCAGCATGTGTGTTGTATGGAGGCAGGGTCAGGCCAGGGGAATCCATTTGCAGCTTTTTATTAAGAATGGTCAAGACAGGCAGGGTGAACTATGGCAAACAGGGCAGAACAGAAAAAGCAGAGACAAACTTGGTTGACAGGCAAAGGACAAAGACCTCCAGATAAATACTGGGCTTCTGGATTTACACATTTAAGTGCTGCAAAACATATTGACCTAAAAATTATTCTAATTTTAAATGATCTCATATATGTGGCTATTGTGGTTCACAATCATAGGCCCTGTCCCCAAATGGCACACTTCATATGAATTTTCGGTCTTGTGTACTTATTTCATGTGTCTGTTAAATCCATGAGGCCGTAGGCTGTCTCATTTTTCAATTTGGGTTTCAGAAGGTTTCTCACGCATACTTTGTGGTTTATATGTGCCCTGGATACGCACTTTTGCAGAGGCCACACTGATGCGAGCTCTACAGCACACTTCTTTTCAACAGTCAAAGCGGGGTTACGTTTTTGCACGTCGTGCACAATAACCCTAAAGGCACCGGGGCGGCGGTGCCACCGGCTTGGGCCCGCAATCGCTGCTCGCAGCTATATTTATTATTATTATTATTATTATTTTACTACCTTTTGGGCACTTTTGGGGCCCTTAACGTGCTCGAAAACTCTTGAAACTTTGCACACGGGTCAGAACCCGCGGCCATCAGGGCCGGGCTGAAGATGGTACCCGGGCGTGGCAGGGGGGCTCGACAGCGCCCCCTGGAACGGGATTCGAAAACATGTCCGTATATCAAACACGCTTGCATGAATTAATCTGAAAATCGGTACACATATAGATCTCATCGTTTCATATATCCTTTGCACTCTTACTTTTTACGCCAGCCCAACAGGAAGTCGGCTATTATGGGTTGTTTTGAAACTCGTGCTCAGGAATTTGATATACTCCTCCTAGGGAATTCACCCGATCGTCACCAAACTCGGTGTGCATGAAGTCAAGACATTGAGGATGAAAAATTGCCAGGGGATTTTTGATATCTCGAACGGTTTGGCCGTGGCGAGGAAACGAAATTATGGCGAATAATGGAAACAGGAAGTGTGTTATAACTTCTGCATACATTGACTGATCTTGATGAAACTTCAGCAGTGTGTTCGCTGTAAGAGGCCGATCACATGGATGTGACTATTGTGAGTCAAAGTTATAGCGCCACCAACTGGCAGCAGGAAGTGTGTCACTTTCAAAATGCTTTGAAATCACCCTCTTATTTTTACCCGATTTGCTTCAAACATTATGTGTATAATGTAAACACACGGCAGATTTAGACCTGTGAAAGGATAATTGATATCTTAGATACTGTTGCCGTGGCAACGCATCAAACTTTAAGATTCTTTTTTTATGCTTTTGAGACCCTTAGCATACTTGAAATTGCATGAAACTCGACAGACACATCACATTTATTAGCCAGTAGACATGTGCAAAGTTTCAGAAACGGGCGTGGTGCCGGGGCTCAGTAGCGCCACCTTTTGACAAAAGAAGGGGAGTTAGGTCTATACTTTTATCTACAATCTTAAAACTCAGAATGTATAATGTTCATATCGAGCTGGACAACTTTCTAATTTACACTTATTAGCTCAGACCAACAGGAAGTCAGATATTTTGGTTTGAATGTGGATGTTTTGGAGAATTTTCTCTTCCACTCTCTCTGACCCTACGTCTCTCCGTGTGTTTGAGGGGAGGGGGGTTTGTCTGCTGAGTGAGAATGCTTTTATTTGAGTTTTTCAAGGTTTTGGGGCCCTTAACGTGCTCAAACTCTTGAAACTTTGCACACGGGTCAGAACCCGCGGCCATCAGGGCCGGGCTGAAGATGGTACCCGGGCGTGGCAGGGGGGCTCGACAGCGCCCCCTGGAACGGGATTTGAAAACATGTCCGTATATCAAACACGCTTGCATGAATTAATCTGAAAATCGGTACACATATAGATCTCATCGTTTCATATATCCTTTGCACTCTTACTTTTTACGCCAGCCCAACAGGAAGTCGGCTATTATGGGTTGTTTGGAAACTCATGTTCAGGAATTTGATATACTCCTCCTAGGGAATTCACCCGATCGTCACCAAACTCGGTGTGCATGAAGTCAAGACATTGAGGATGAAAAATTGCCAGGGGATTTTTGATATCTCGAACGGTTTGGCCGTGGCGAGGAAACGAAATTATGGCGAATAATGGAAACAGGAAGTGTGTTATAACTTCTGCATACATTGACTGATCTTGATGAAACTTCAGCAGTGTGTTCGCTGTAAGAGGCCGATCACATGGATGTGACTATTGTGAGTCAAAGTTATAGCGCCACCAACTGGCAGCAGGAAGTGTCACTTTCAAAATGCTTTGAAATCACCCTCTTATTTTTACCCGATTTGCTTCAAACTTTGTGTATAATGTAAACACACGGCAGATTTAGACCTGTGAAAGGATTATTGATATCTTAGATACTGTTGCCGTGGTAACGCATCAAACTTTAAGATTCTTTTTTGATGCTTTTGAGACTCTTAGCATACTTGAAATTGCATGAAACTCGATAGACACATTACATTTATTAGCCAGTAGACATGTGCAAAGTTTCAGAAACGGGCGTGGTGCCGGGGCTCAGTAGCGCCACCTTTTGACAAAAGAAGGGGAGTTAGGTCTATACTTTTATCTACAATCTTAAAACTCAGTATGTATAATGTTCATATCGAGCTGGACAACTTTCTAATTTACACTTATTAGCTCAGACCAACAGGAAGTCAGATATTTTGGTTTGAATGTGGATGTTTTGGAGAATTTTCTCTTCCACTCTCTCTGACCCTACGTCTCTCCGTGTGTTTGAGGGGAGGGGGGTTTGTCTGCTGAGTGAGAATGCTTTTATTTTAGTTTTTCAAGGTTTTGGGGCCCTTAACGTGCTCAAACTCTTGAAACTTTGCACACGGGCGCGGCCATCAGGGCCGGGCTGAAGCTGGTACCCGGGCGTGGCAGGGGGGCTCGACAGCGCCCCCTGGAACGGGATTCGAACACTTGTCCATATATCAAACATGCTTATATGTAATAATATGAAACTCGGTACACTTATAGATCTCATCGGGCCGAACAACTTTCGTGCTCTAAGTTTTACGACAGCTCAACAGGAAGTCAGCTATTATGGGTTGTTTGGAAAATGCATGCTTTTATTTTTGATATACTTCTCCTAGAGAATTAATCCAAACACCACGAAACTCGGTTAGCGTGAAGTCAAGACATTGAGGATGCTAAATTGCGAACGGATTTTTGATATCTCGAACGGTTTGGCCGTGGCGAGGAAATGAATTTATGACTAAAAAAGGACACATAAAGTGTGTTATAACTTAGTTAATTTTATCTACAGTTACAAAACTCTGCGTGTATATTGTTCTCGTCAAGCCGAACAACTTTCTGATTTATTGTCATTAGCTCAGACAAACAGAAAGTCAGATATTGTAGTTTGAATGTGGATTCTGAGAATTTTCTCTCCCTCTCTCTGACAGAGAGAATGCACCCTGGCATTCTGTATGTGTGTGTGTGTGTGTGTGAGGAGGAGGAGGGGGAGGGGGTATCTTCGGGTGATAGTTTAAACACAAAGTCATTCATGGGGCCATACTGCCCTCTTGTGTCCAAAATTGTATTTATACGCACTTTTATTCATTTATTACCTGTATTACACACACACACACAATTCGATCGCTCTCTCTCTCTCTCTCTCTCTCTCTCTCTCTCTCTCTCTCTCTCTCTCTCTCACACACACACACACACACACACACACACACAGTTCGATCGCTCCCGCGCCTCTCTCTCTGTCTCACGCACACACACAGTTTGATCGCGCCCGCGCCTCTCTCTCTCCCACACACGCACACACACACACACAGTTCGATCGCGCCCGCGCCTCTCTCTCACACACACACGCACACACACACACACACACGCACAGTTCGATCGCGCCCGCGCCTCTCTCTCTCTCTCTCTCTCTCTCTCTCTCTCTCTCTCTCTCTCTCTCTCTGTCTCTCTCTCTCTCTCTCTCTCTCTCTCTCTCTGTCTCTCTCTCTCTCTCTCTCTCTCTAATGTGCTATATTAGATCAATAATGTGCTATATTAGATCAATATGTTTTCCTTAAAAATATTATTCTCTCTCCCACACACACACACAGTTCGATCACGCCCCTTTCACACACACACGCACACACACACACACAGTTCAATCGCGCCCGCTCCTCCGTCTCTCTCTCTTTAATGTGCTATATTAGATCAATGTTTTCCTTAAAAATTTTATGCACACTACATTTATTCTCATCACATTTATAAATTATTGTATAAAATAATACTACCATTAAAAAAACACATTTGATTTTCTATTTTAGTCAATGTAGAATGTGTAACTTAAAAATAAACAGATCAGTGCTCTGTTTGAGGACAAGAAATTAAAACCAATGCAATATGATGAATGTCCAAAAGATGGCACTCACAGACTGTTTTTAAACGAGGTTGGATAAATATTTTTTGCTTTTAAACTGTGTGTGTGGGTGTTGGTGTGTGTGGGTGAGATTTTGGTTGGGGGACAGTTGTAGGTTACAGTTTGAGTTTATAGTTTGACAAAAGCACTTTGTGTTTTATTGTGAGTGACCATACATATAAATAAACACTTTGCAGTTTGAATTTACGTCCTCGATGAACAAAATGACGGAGTATGTTTTTATGTGTAACAGTTCAATCGCACCCACACCTCACCCACACGCACACACCAAACACACACACACACACACACACACACAGACACAGACACACACACACACACACACACACACACTCACACTCACACACATATTGGAACGTGAGTGAAGTACAAAGCCTATAATAAAGAAAAAATTAGTATCCAAATACATCACAAATGTTGAAACAGTTTGATTCTAATGAGAGAGTTACGTGAGCCCAACACCACTTACTTTCACTTTCACTTTACATTATTTCGGTTACTTCTTGTTTATAGTTTTTTAAAATTCTTGTTCTGTTCTGAATATCATTACATTTAAACGATTGCTTGTGTAATATTTTGAGTGTATCATCAAATCAGAATAATTATCTCGGTTTCCCTAGTTATTTATTTTTATTTTTTCATTTTACTAAACAGGTAAGGTAAGTAATATTCTCTGTCTTAAATATGTATATCTATCTATCTATCTATCTATCTATCTATCTATCTATCTATCTATCTATCTATCTATCTATCTATCTATCTATCTATCTATCTATCTATATATATATATATATGAATTATAAATAACTTATTTCTGTATAAAATAAAAATTCCCGAATAATCCAGACCAATCAGAGCGCACTATTCCTACAACATCATCAGTGCTGAAGCGGAACTACCAGAGCCGTTCGGCAGATAGCGAGCAGATGCAGCATGTGTGTTGTATGGAGGCAGGGTCAGGCCAGGGGAATCCATTTGCAGCTTTTTATTAAGAATGGTCAAGACAGGCAGGGTGAACTATGGCAAACAGGGCAGAACAGAAAAAGCAGAGACAAACTTGGTTGACAGGCAAAGGACAAAGACCTCCAGATAAATACTGGGCTTCTGGATTTACACATTTAAGTGCTGCAAAACATATTGACCTAAAAATTATTCTAATTTTAAATGATCTCATATATGTGGCTATTGTGGTTCACGATCATAGGCCCTGTCCCCAAATGGCACACTTCATATGAATTTTCGGTCTTGTGTACTTATTTCATGTGTCTGTTAAATCCATGAGGCCGTAGGCTGTCTCATTTTTCAATTTGGGTTTCAGAAGGTTTCTCACGCATACTTTGTGGTTTATATGTGCCCTGGATACGCACTTTTGCAGAGGCCACACTGATGCGAGCTCTACAGCACACTTCTTTTCAACAGTCAAAGCGGGGTTACGTTTTTGCACGTCGTGCACAATAACCCTAAAGGCACCGGGGCGGCGGTGCCACCGGCTTGGGCCCGCAATCGCTGCTCGCAGCTATATTTATTATTATTATTATTATTATTTTACTACCTTTTGGGCACTTTTGGGGCCCTTAACGTGCTCGAAAACTCTTGAAACTTTGCACACGGGTCAGAACCCGCGGCCATCAGGGCCGGGCTGAAGATGGTACCCGGGCGTGGCAGGGGGGCTCGACAGCGCCCCCTGGAACGGGATTCGAAAACATGTCCGTATATCAAACACGCTTGCATGAATTAATCTGAAAATCGGTACACATATAGATCTCATCGTTTCATATATCCTTTGCACTCTTACTTTTTACGCCAGCCCAACAGGAAGTCGGCTATTATGGGTTGTTTTGAAACTCGTGCTCAGGAATTTGATATACTCCTCCTAGGGAATTCACCCGATCGTCACCAAACTCGGTGTGCATGAAGTCAAGACATTGAGGATGAAAAATTGCCAGGGGATTTTTGATATCTCGAACGGTTTGGCCGTGGCGAGGAAACGAAATTATGGCGAATAATGGAAACAGGAAGTGTGTTATAACTTCTGCATACATTGACTGATCTTGATGAAACTTCAGCAGTGTGTTCGCTGTAAGAGGCCGATCACATGGATGTGACTATTGTGAGTCAAAGTTATAGCGCCACCAACTGGCAGCAGGAAGTGTGTCACTTTCAAAATGCTTTGAAATCACCCTCTTATTTTTACCCGATTTGCTTCAAACATTATGTGTATAATGTAAACACACGGCAGATTTAGACCTGTGAAAGGATAATTGATATCTTAGATACTGTTGCCGTGGCAACGCATCAAACTTTAAGATTCTTTTTTTATGCTTTTGAGACCCTTAGCATACTTGAAATTGCATGAAACTCGACAGACACATCACATTTATTAGCCAGTAGACATGTGCAAAGTTTCAGAAACGGGCGTGGTGCCGGGGCTCAGTAGCGCCACCTTTTGACAAAAGAAGGGGAGTTAGGTCTATACTTTTATCTACAATCTTAAAACTCAGAATGTATAATGTTCATATCGAGCTGGACAACTTTCTAATTTACACTTATTAGCTCAGACCAACAGGAAGTCAGATATTTTGGTTTGAATGTGGATGTTTTGGAGAATTTTCTCTTCCACTCTCTCTGACCCTACGTCTCTCCGTGTGTTTGAGGGGAGGGGGGTTTGTCTGCTGAGTGAGAATGCTTTTATTTGAGTTTTTCAAGGTTTTGGGGCCCTTAACGTGCTCAAACTCTTGAAACTTTGCACACGGGTCAGAACCCGCGGCCATCAGGGCCGGGCTGAAGATGGTACCCGGGCGTGGCAGGGGGGCTCGACAGCGCCCCCTGGAACGGGATTTGAAAACATGTCCGTATATCAAACACGCTTGCATGAATTAATCTGAAAATCGGTACACATATAGATCTCATCGTTTCATATATCCTTTGCACTCTTACTTTTTACGCCAGCCCAACAGGAAGTCGGCTATTATGGGTTGTTTGGAAACTCATGTTCAGGAATTTGATATACTCCTCCTAGGGAATTCACCCGATCGTCACCAAACTCGGTGTGCATGAAGTCAAGACATTGAGGATGAAAAATTGCCAGGGGATTTTTGATATCTCGAACGGTTTGGCCGTGGCGAGGAAACGAAATTATGGCGAATAATGGAAACAGGAAGTGTGTTATAACTTCTGCATACATTGACTGATCTTGATGAAACTTCAGCAGTGTGTTCGCTGTAAGAGGCCGATCACATGGATGTGACTATTGTGAGTCAAAGTTATAGCGCCACCAACTGGCAGCAGGAAGTGTGTCACTTTCAAAATGCTTTGAAATCACCCTCTTATTTTTACCCGATTTGCTTCAAACTTTGTGTATAATGTAAACACACGGCAGATTTAGACCTGTGAAAGGATTATTGATATCTTAGATACTGTTGCCGTGGTAACGCATCAAACTTTAAGATTCTTTTTTGATGCTTTTGAGACTCTTAGCATACTTGAAATTGCATGAAACTCGATAGACACATTACATTTATTAGCCAGTAGACATGTGCAAAGTTTCAGAAACGGGCGTGGTGCCGGGGCTCAGTAGCGCCACCTTTTGACAAAAGAAGGGGAGTTAGGTCTATACTTTTATCTACAATCTTAAAACTCAGTATGTATAATGTTCATATCGAGCTGGACAACTTTCTAATTTACACTTATTAGCTCAGACCAACAGGAAGTCAGATATTTTGGTTTGAATGTGGATGTTTTGGAGAATTTTCTCTTCCACTCTCTCTGACCCTACGTCTCTCCGTGTGTTTGAGGGGAGGGGGGTTTGTCTGCTGAGTGAGAATGCTTTTATTTTAGTTTTTCAAGGTTTTGGGGCCCTTAACGTGCTCAAACTCTTGAAACTTTGCACACGGGCGCGGCCATCAGGGCCGGGCTGAAGCTGGTACCCGGGCGTGGCAGGGGGGCTCGACAGCGCCCCCTGGAACGGGATTCGAACACTTGTCCATATATCAAACATGCTTATATGTAATAATATGAAACTCGGTACACTTATAGATCTCATCGGGCCGAACAACTTTCGTGCTCTAAGTTTTACGACAGCTCAACAGGAAGTCAGCTATTATGGGTTGTTTGGAAAATGCATGCTTTTATTTTTGATATACTTCTCCTAGAGAATTAATCCAAACACCACGAAACTCGGTTAGCGTGAAGTCAAGACATTGAGGATGCTAAATTGCGAACGGATTTTTGATATCTCGAACGGTTTGGCCGTGGCGAGGAAATGAATTTATGACTAAAAAAGGACACATAAAGTGTGTTATAACTTAGTTAATTTTATCTACAGTTACAAAACTCTGCGTGTATATTGTTCTCGTCAAGCCGAACAACTTTCTGATTTATTGTCATTAGCTCAGACAAACAGAAAGTCAGATATTGTAGTTTGAATGTGGATTCTGAGAATTTTCTCTCCCTCTCTCTGACAGAGAGAATGCACCCTGGCATTCTGTATGTGTGTGTGTGTGTGTGTGAGGAGGAGGAGGGGGAGGGGGTATCTTCGGGTGATAGTTTAAACACAAAGTCATTCATGGGGCCATACTGCCCTCTTGTGTCCAAAATTGTATTTATACGCACTTTTATTCATTTATTACCTGTATTACACACACACACACAATTCGATCGCTCTCTCTCTCTCTCTCTCTCTCTCTCTCTCTCTCTCTCTCTCTCTCTCACACACACACACACACACACACACACACACACACACACACACACACAGTTCGATCGCTCCCGCGCCTCTCTCTCTGTCTCACGCACACACACAGTTTGATCGCGCCCGCGCCTCTCTCTCTCCCACACACGCACACACACACACAGTTCGATCGCGCCCGCGCCTCTCTCTCACACACACACGCACACACACACACACACACGCACAGTTCGATCGCGCCCGCGCCTCTCTCTCTCTCTCTCTCTCTCTCTCTCTCTCTCTCTCTCTCTCTCTCTCTCTCTCTCTCTCTCTCTCTCTCTCTCTCTCTCTCTCTCTCTCTCTGTCTCTCTCTCTCTCTCTCTCTCTAATGTGCTATATTAGATCAATAATGTGCTATATTAGATCAATATGTTTTCCTTAAAAATATTATTCTCTCTCCCACACACACACACAGTTCGATCACGCCCCTTTCACACACACACGCACACACACACACACAGTTCAATCGCGCCCGCTCCTCCGTCTCTCTCTCTTTAATGTGCTATATTAGATCAATGTTTTCCTTAAAAATTTTATGCACACTACATTTATTCTCATCACATTTATAAATTATTGTATAAAATAATACTACCATTAAAAAAACACATTTGATTTTCTATTTTAGTCAATGTAGAATGTGTAACTTAAAAATAAACAGATCAGTGCTCTGTTTGAGGACAAGAAATTAAAACCAATGCAATATGATGAATGTCCAAAAGATGGCACTCACAGACTGTTTTTAAACGAGGTTGGATAAATATTTTTTGCTTTTAAACTGTGTGTGTGGGTGTTGGTGTGTGTGGGTGAGATTTTGGTTGGGGGACAGTTGTAGGTTACAGTTTGAGTTTATAGTTTGACAAAAGCACTTTGTGTTTTATTGTGAGTGACCATACATATAAATAAACACTTTGCAGTTTGAATTTACGTCCTCGATGAACAAAATGACGGAGTATGTTTTTATGTGTAACAGTTCAATCGCACCCACACCTCACCCACACGCACACACCAAACACACACACACACACACACACACACACAGACACACACACACACACACACACTCACACTCACACACATATTGGAACGTGAGTGAAGTACAAAGCCTATAATAAAGAAAAAATTAGTATCCAAATACATCACAAATGTTGAAACAGTTTGATTCTAATGAGAGAGTTACGTGAGCCCAACACCACTTACTTTCACTTTCACTTTACATTATTTCGGTTACTTCTTGTTTATAGTTTTTTAAAATTCTTGTTCTGTTCTGAATATCATTACATTTAAACGATTGCTTGTGTAATATTTTGAGTGTATCATCAAATCAGAATAATTATCTCGGTTTCCCTAGTTATTTATTTTTATTTTTTCATTTTACTAAACAGGTAAGGTAAGTAATATTCTCTGTCTTAAATATGTATATCTATATATCTATCTATCTATCTATCTATCTATCTATCTATCTATCTATCTATCTATATATATATATATGAATTATAAATAACTTATTTCTGTATAAAATAAAAATTCCCGAATAATCCAGACCAATCAGAGCGCACTATTCCTACAACATCATCAGTGCTGAAGCGGAACTACCAGAGCCGTTCGGCAGATAGCGAGCAGATGCAGCATGTGTGTTGTATGGAGGCAGGGTCAGGCCAGGGGAATCCATTTGCAGCTTTTTATTAAGAATGGTCAAGACAGGCAGGGTGAACTATGGCAAACAGGGCAGAACAGAAAAAGCAGAGACAAACTTGGTTGACAGGCAAAGGACAAAGACCTCCAGATAAATACTGGGCTTCTGGATTTACACATTTAAGTGCTGCAAAACATATTGACCTAAAAATTATTCTAATTTGAAATGATCTCATATATGTGGCTATTGTGGTTCACGATCATAGGCCCTGTCCCCAAATGGCACACTTCATATGAATTTTCGGTCTTGTGTACTTATTTCATGTGTCTGTTAAATCCATGAGGCCGTAGGCTGTCTCATTTTTCAATTTGGGTTTCAGAAGGTTTCTCACGCATACTTTGTGGTTTATATGTGCCCTGGATACGCACTTTTGCAGAGGCCACACTGATGCGAGCTCTACAGCACACTTCTTTTCAACAGTCAAAGCGGGGTTACGTTTTTGCACGTCGTGCACAATAACCCTAAAGGCACCGGGGCGGCGGTGCCACCGGCTTGGGCCCGCAATCGCTGCTCGCAGCTATATTTATTATTATTATTATTATTATTTTACTACCTTTTGGGCACTTTTGGGGCCCTTAACGTGCTCGAAAACTCTTGAAACTTTGCACACGGGTCAGAACCCGCGGCCATCAGGGCCGGGCTGAAGATGGTACCCGGGCGTGGCAGGGGGGCTCGACAGCGCCCCCTGGAACGGGATTCGAAAACATGTCCGTATATCAAACACGCTTGCATGAATTAATCTGAAAATCGGTACACATATAGATCTCATCGTTTCATATATCCTTTGCACTCTTACTTTTTACGCCAGCCCAACAGGAAGTCGGCTATTATGGGTTGTTTTGAAACTCGTGCTCAGGAATTTGATATACTCCTCCTAGGGAATTCACCCGATCGTCACCAAACTCGGTGTGCATGAAGTCAAGACATTGAGGATGAAAAATTGCCAGGGGATTTTTGATATCTCGAACGGTTTGGCCGTGGCGAGGAAACGAAATTATGGCGAATAATGGAAACAGGAAGTGTGTTATAACTTCTGCATACATTGACTGATCTTGATGAAACTTCAGCAGTGTGTTCGCTGTAAGAGGCCGATCACATGGATGTGACTATTGTGAGTCAAAGTTATAGCGCCACCAACTGGCAGCAGGAAGTGTGTCACTTTCAAAATGCTTTGAAATCACCCTCTTATTTTTACCCGATTTGCTTCAAACATTATGTGTATAATGTAAACACACGGCAGATTTAGACCTGTGAAAGGATAATTGATATCTTAGATACTGTTGCCGTGGCAACGCATCAAACTTTAAGATTCTTTTTTTATGCTTTTGAGACCCTTAGCATACTTGAAATTGCATGAAACTCGACAGACACATCACATTTATTAGCCAGTAGACATGTGCAAAGTTTCAGAAACGGGCGTGGTGCCGGGGCTCAGTAGCGCCACCTTTTGACAAAAGAAGGGGAGTTAGGTCTATACTTTTATCTACAATCTTAAAACTCAGAATGTATAATGTTCATATCGAGCTGGACAACTTTCTAATTTACACTTATTAGCTCAGACCAACAGGAAGTCAGATATTTTGGTTTGAATGTGGATGTTTTGGAGAATTTTCTCTTCCACTCTCTCTGACCCTACGTCTCTCCGTGTGTTTGAGGGGAGGGGGGTTTGTCTGCTGAGTGAGAATGCTTTTATTTGAGTTTTTCAAGGTTTTGGGGCCCTTAACGTGCTCGAAAACTCTTGAAACTTTGCACACGGGTCAGAACCCGCGGCCATCAGGGCCGGGCTGAAGATGGTACCCGGGCGTGGCAGGGGGGCTCGACAGCGCCCCCTGGAACGGGATTTGAAAACATGTCCGTATATCAAACACGCTTGCATGAATTAATCTGAAAATCGGTACACATATAGATCTCATCGTTTCATATATCCTTTGCACTCTTACTTTTTACGCCAGCCCAACAGGAAGTCGGCTATTATGGGTTGTTTGGAAACTCATGTTCAGGAATTTGATATACTCCTCCTAGGGAATTCACCCGATCGTCACCAAACTCGGTGTGCATGAAATCAAGACATTGAGGATGAAAAATTGCCAGGGGATTTTTGATATCTCGAACGGTTTGGCCGTGGCGAGGAAACGAAATTATGGCGAATAATGGAAACAGGAAGTGTGTTATAACTTCTGCATACATTGACTGATCTTGATGAAACTTCAGCAGTGTGTTCGCTGTAAGAGGCCGATCACATGGATGTGACTATTGTGAGTCAAAGTTATAGCGCCACCAACTGGCAGCAGGAAGTGTGTCACTTTCAAAATGCTTTGAAATCACCCTCTTATTTTTACCCGATTTGCTTCAAACTTTATGTGTATAATGTAAACACACGGCAGATTTAGACCTGTGAAAGGATTATTGATATCTTAGATACTGTTGCCGTGGTAACGCATCAAACTTTAAGATTCTTTTTTGATGCTTTTGAGACTCTTAGCATACTTGAAATTGCATGAAACTCGATAGACACATCACATTTATTAGCCAGTAGACATGTGCAAAGTTTCAGAAACGGGCGTGGTGCAGGGGCTCAGTAGCGCCACCTTTTGACAAAAGAGGGGGAGTTAGGTCAATACTATTTTACTACCTTTTGGGCACTTTTGGGGCCCTTAACGTGCTCAAACTCTTGAAACTTTGCACACGGGTCAGAACCCGCGGCCATCAGGGCCGGGTTGAAGATGGTACCCGGGCGTGGCAGGGGGGCTCGACAGCGCCCCCTGGAACGGGATTGGAAAACATGTCCGTATATCAAACACGCTTGCATGAATTAATTTGAAAATCGGTACACATATAGATCTCATCGTTTCATATATCCTTTGCACTCTTACTTTTTACGCCAGCCCAACAGGAAGTCGGCTATTATGGGTTGTTTGGAAACTCATGTTCAGGAATTTGATATACTCCTCCTAGGGAATCCACCCGATCGTCACCAAACTCGGTGTGCATGAAGTCAAGACATTGAGGATGAAAAATTGCCAGGGGATTTTTGATATCTCAAACGGTTTGGCCGTGGCGAGGAAACGAAATTATGGCGAATAATGGAAACAGGAAGTGTGTTATAACTTCTGCATACATTGACTGATCTTGATGAAACTTCAGCAGTGTGTTCGCTGTAAGAGGCCGATCACATGGATGTGACTATTGTGAGTCAAAGTTATAGCGCCACCAACTGGCAGCAGGAAGTGTGTCACTTTCAAAATGCTTTGAAATCACCCTCTTATTTTTACCCGATTTGCTTCAAACTTTATGTGTATAATGTACACACACGGCAGATTTAGACCTGTGAAAGGATTATTGATATCTTAGATACTGTTGCCGTGGTAACGCATCAAACTTTAAGATTCTTTTTTGATGCTTTTGAGACTCTTAGCATACTTGAAATTGCATGAAACTCGATAGACACATCACATTTATTAGCCAGTAGACATGTGCAAAGTTTCAGAAACGGGCGTGGTGCCGGGGCTCAGTAGCGCCACCTTTTGACAAAAGAGGGGGATTCAGGTCTATACTTTTTTCTACAATCTTAAAACTCAGTATGTATAATGTTCATATCGAGCTGGACAACTTTCTAATTTACACTTATTAGCTCAGACCAACAGGAAGTCAGATATTTTGGTTTGAATGTGGATGTTTTGGAGAATTTTCTCTTCCACTCTCTCTGACCCTACGTCTCTCCGTGTGTTTGAGGGTAGGGGGGTTTGTCTGCTGAGTGAGAATGCTTTTATTTTAGTTTTTCAAGGTTTTGGGGCCCTTAACGTGCTCGAAAACTCTTGAAACTTTGCACACGGGTCAGAACCCGCGGCCATCAGGGCCGGGCTGAAGCTGGTACCCGGGCGTGGCAGGGGGGCTCGACAGCGCCCCCTGGAACGGGATTCGAACACTTGTCCATATATCAAACATGCTTGCTTGTAATAATATGAAACTCGGTACACTTATAGATCTCATCGGGCCGAACAACTTTCGTGCTCTAAGTTTTACGACAGCTCAACAGGAAGTCAGCTATTATGGGTTGTTTGGAAAATGCATGCTTTTATTTTTGATATACTTCTCCTAGAGAATTAATCCAAACACCACAAAACTCGGTTAGCGTGAAGTCAAGACATTGGGGATGCTAAATTGCGAACGGATTTTTGATATCTCGAACGGTTTGGCCGTGGCGAGGAAATGAATTTATGACTAAAAAAGGACACATAAAGTGTGTTATAACTTAGTTAATTTTATCTACAGTTACAAAACTCTGCGTATATATTGTTCTCGTCAAGCCGAACAACTTTCTAATTTATTGTCATTAGCTCAGACAAACAGAAAGTCAGATATTGTAGTTTGAATGTGGATTCTGAGAATTTTCTCTCCCTCTCTCTGACAGAGAGAATGCACCCTGGCATTCTGTATGTGTGTGTGTGTGTGTGTGTGTGTGTGTGTGTGTGTGTGTGTCTGTGTGAGGAGGGGGGGGGGGGGGGGGGGTATCCTCGGGTGACAGTTTAAACACAAAGTCATTCATGGGGCCATACTGCCCTCTTGTGTCCAAAATTGTATTTATAGGCACTTTTATTCATTTATTACCTGTATTACACACACAGTTCGATCGCGCCCGCGCCTCTCTCTCTCTCTCTCTCACACACACACACACACACACACACACACACACACACACACACACACACAGTTCGATCGCTCCCGCGCCTCTCTCTCTGTCTCACGCACACACACAGTTTGATCGCGCCCGCGCCTCTCTCTCTCCCACACACGCACACACACACACAGTTCGATCGCGCCCGCGCCTCTCTCTCACACACACACACACACAGTTCGATCGCGCCCGCGCCTCTCTCTCTCTCTCTCTCTCTCTCTCTCTCTCTCTCTCTCTGTCTCTCTCTCTCTCTCTCTCTCTCTCTCTCTCTCTAATGTGCTATATTAGATCAATAAGGTGCTATATTAGATCAATATGTTTTCCTTAAAAATTGTATTCTCTCTCCCACACACACACACAGTTCGATCGCGCCCCTTTCACACACACGCACACACACACACACACACAGTTCGATCGCGCCCGCTCCTCCGTCTCTCTCTCTTTAAAGTGCTATATTAGATCAATGTTTTCCTTAATTTTATGCACACTACATTTATTCTCATCACATTTATAAATTATTGTATAAAATAATACTACCATTAAAAAAACACATTTGATTTTCTATTTTAATCAATGTAGAATGTGTAACTTAAAAATAAACAGATCAGTGCTCTGTTTGAGGACAAGAAATTAAAACCAATGCAATATGATGAATGTCCAAAAGATGGCACTCACAGACTGTTTTTAAACGAGGTTGGATAAATATTTTTTGCTTTTAAACTGTGTGTGTGGGTGTTGGTGTGTGTGGGTGAGATTTTGGTTGGGGGACAGTTGTAGGTTACAGTTTGAGTTCATAGTTTGACAAAAGCACTTTGTGTTTTATTGTGAGTGTACATAAATATAAGTAAACACTTTGCAGTTTGAATTTACGTCCTCGATGAACAAAATGACGGAGTATGTTTTTATGTGGAACAGTTCAATCGCACCCACACCTCAACCACACACACACACCAAACACACACACACACACATACACACACACACACACTCACACACATATTGGAACGTGAGTGAAGTACAAAGCCTATAATAAAGAAAAAATTAGCATCCAAATACATCACAAATGTTGAAACAGTTTGATTCTAATGAGAGAGTTACGTGAGCCCAACACCACTTACTTTGACTTTCGCTTTACATTATTTCGGTTACTTCTTGTTTATAGTTTTTTTAAATTCTTGTTCTGTTCTGAATATCATTACATTTAAACGATTGCTTGTGTAATATTTTGAGTGTATCATCAAATCAGAATAATTATCTCGGTTTCCCTAGTTATTTATTTTTATTTTCATTTTACTAAACAGGTAAGGCAAGTAATATTCTCTGTGTCTTTATATATGTATATCTATCTATCTATCTATATATATATATATATATATATATATATATATATATATATATATATATATATGAATTATAAATAACTTATTTCTGTATAAAATAAAAATTCCTGAATAATCCAGACCAATCAGAGCGCACTATTCCTACAACATCATCAGTGCTGAAGCGGAACTAACAGAGCCGTTCAGCAGATACCGAGCAGATGCAGCATGTGTGTTGTATCGAGGCAGGGTCAGGCCAGGGGAATCCATTTGCAGCTTTTTATTAAGAATGGTCAAGACAGGCAGGGTGAACAATGGCAAACAGGGCAGAACAGAAAAAGCAGAGACAAACCAGGTTGACAGGCAAAGGACAAAGACCTCCAGATAAATACTGGGCTTCTGGATTTACACATTTAAGTGCTGCAAAACATATTGACCTAAAAATTATTCCAATTTTAAATGATCTCATATATGTGGCTATTGTGGTTCACGATCATAGGCCCTGTCCCCAAATGGCACACTTCATATGAATTTTCGGTCTTGTGTACTTATTTCATGTGTCTGTTAAATCAATGAGACCATAGGCTGTGTCATTTTTCAATTTGGGTTTCAGAAGGTTGCTCACGCATACTTTGTGGTTTATATGTGCCCTGGATACGCACTTTTGCAGAGGCCACACTGATGCGAGCTCTACAGCACACTTCTTTTCAAGAGTCAAAGAGGGGTTACGTTTTTGCACGTCGTGCACAATAACCCTAAAGGCACCGGGGCGGCGGTGCCACCGGCTTGGGCCCGCAATCGCTGCTCGCAGCTATATTTATTATTATTATTTTACTACCTTTTGGGCACTTTTGGGGCCCTTAACGTGCTCGAAAACTCTTGAAACTTTGCACACGGGTCAGAACCCGCGGCCATCAGGGCCGGGCTGAAGATGGTACCCGGGCGTGGCAGGGGGGCTCGACAGCGCCCCCTGGAACGGGATTTGAAAACATGTCCGTATATCAAACACGCTTGCATGAATTAATCTGAAAATCGGTACACATATAGATCTCATCGTTTCATATATCCTTTGCACTCTTACTTTTTACGCCAGCCCAACAGGAAGTCGGCTATTATGGGTTGTTTGGAAACTCATGTTCAGGAATTTGATATACTCCTCCTAGGGAATTCACCCGATCGTCACCAAACTCGGTGTGCATGAAATCAAGACATTGAGGATGAAAAATTGCCAGGGGATTTTTGATATCTCGAACGGTTTGGCCGTGGCGAGGAAACGAAATTATGGCGAATAATGGAAACAGGAAGTGTGTTATAACTTCTGCATACATTGACTGATCTTGATGAAACTTCAGCAGTGTGTTCGCTGTAAGAGGCCGATCACATGGATGTGACTATTGTGAGTCAAAGTTATAGCGCCACCAACTGGCAGCAGGAAGTGTGTCACTTTCAAAATGCTTTGAAATCACCCTCTTATTTTTACCCGATTTGCTTCAAACTTTATGTGTATAATGTAAACACACGGAAGATTTAGACCTGTGAAAGGATTATTGATATCTTAGATACTGTTGCCGTGGTAACGCATCAAACTTTAAGATTCTTTTTTGATGCTTTTGAGACTCTTAGCATACTTGAAATTGCATGAAACTCGATAGACACATCACATTTATTAGCCAGTAGACATGTGCAAAGTTTCAGAAACGGGCGTGGTGCCGGGGCTCAGTAGCGCCACCTTTTGACAAAAGAGGGGGAGTTAGGTCTATACTTTTATCTACAATCTTAAAACTCAGTATGTATAATGTTCATATCGAGCTGGACAACTTTCTAATTTACACTTATTAGCTCAGACCAACAGGAAGTCAGATATTTTGGTTTGAATGTGGATGTTTTGGAGAATTTTCTCTTACTCTCTCTCTGACCCTACGTCTCTCCGTGTGTTTGAGGGGAGGGGGGGTTTGTCTGCTGAGTGAGAATGCTTTTATTTTAGTTTTTCAAGGTTTTGGGGCCCTTAACGTGCTCGAAGACTCTTGAAACTTTGCACACGGGTCAGAACCGGCGGCCATCAGGGCCGGGCTGAAGCTGGTACCCGGGCGTGGCAGGGGGGCTCGACAGCGCCCCCTGGAACGGGATTCGAACACTTGTCCATATATCAAACATGCTTGCATGTAATAATATGAAACTCGGTACACTTATAGATCTCATCGGGCCGAACAACTTTCGTGCTCTAAGTTTTACGACAGCTCAACAGGAAATCAGCTATTATGGGTTGTTTGGAAAATGCATGCTTTTATTTTTGATATACTTCTCCTAGAGAATTAATCCAAACACCACGAAACTCGGTCAACGTGAAGTCAAGACATTGAGGATGCTCAATTGCGAACGGATTTTTGATATCTCGAACGGTTTGGCCGTGGCGAGGAAATGAATTTATGACTAAAAAAGGACACATAAAGTGTGTTATAACTTAGTTAATTTTATCTACAGTTACAAAACTCTGCGTGTATATTGTTCTCGTCAAGCCGAACAACTTTCTAATTTATTGTCATTAGCTCAGACAAACCGAAAGTCAGATATTGTAGTTTGAATGTGGATTCTGAGAATTTTCTCTCCCTCTCTCTGACAGAGAGAATGCACCCTGGCATTCTGTATGTGTGTGTGTGTGTGTGTGTGTGTGTCTGTGTGAGGAGGGGGAGGGGGAAGGGGTATCCTCGGGTGATAGTTTAAACACAAAGTCATTCATGGGGCCATACTGCCCTCTTGTGTCCAAAATTGTATTTATACGCACTTTTATTCATTTATTACCTGTATTACACACACACACACACACACACAGTTCGATCGCACCCGCGCCTCTCTCTCTCTCTCTCTCTCTCTCTCACGCACACACACACACACACACACACAGTTCGATCGCTCCCGCGCCTCTCTCTCTGTCTCACGCACACACACAGTTTGATCGCGCCCGCGCCTCTCTCTCCCACACACGCACACACACACACAGTTCGATCGCTCCCGCGCCTCTCTCTCTGTCTCACGCACACACACACAGTTTGATCGCGCCCGCGACTCTCTTTCTCCCACACACGCACACACACACACAGTTCGATCGCGCCCGCGCCTCTCTCTCACACACACACGCACACACACACACACAGTTCGATCGCGCCCGCGCCTCTCTCTCTCTCTCTCTCTCTCTCTCTCTCTCTCTCTCTCTCTCTCTCTCTCTCTCTCTAATGTGCTATATTAGATCAATAATGTGCTATATTAGATCAATATGTTTTCCTTAAATTGTATTCTCTCTCCCACACACACACACAGTTCGATCGCGCCCCTTTCACACACACACGCACACACACACACACACACACAGTTCAATCGCGCCCGCTCCTCCGTCTCTCTCTCTTTAATGTGCTATATTAGATCAATGTTTTCCTTAAAAATTTTATGCACACTACATTTATTCTCATCATATTTATAAATTATTGTATAAAATAATATTACCATTAAAAAAACATTTGATTTTCTATTTTAATCAATGTAGAATGTGTAACTTAAAAATAAACAGATCAGTGCTCTGAGGACAAGAAATTAAAACCAATGCAATATGATGAATGTCCAAAAGATGGCACTCACAGACTGTTTTTAAACGAGGTTGGATAAATATTTTTTGCTTTTAAACTGTGTGTGTGAGTGTTGGTGTGTGTTGGTGAGATTTTGGTTGGGGGACAGTTGTAGGTTACAGTTTGAGTTTATAGTTTGACAAAAGCACTTTGTGTTTTATTGTGAGTGTACATACATATAAATAAACACTTTGCAGTTTGAATTTACGTCCTCGATTAACAAAATGACGGAGTATGTTTTTATGTGTAACAGTTCAATCGCACCCACACCTCAACCACACACACACACCAAACACACACACACACACACACACACACACATACACACACACACACTCACACACATATTGGAACGTGAGTGAAGTACAAAGCCTATAATAAAGAAAAAAATTAGCATCCAAATACATCACAAATGTTGAAACAGTTTGATTCTAATGAGAGAGTTACGTGAGCCCAACACCACTTACTTTCACTTTCGCTTTACATTATTTCGGTTACTTCTTGTTTATAGTTTTTTAAAATTCTTGTTCTGTTCTGAATATCATTACATTTAAACGATTGCTTGTGTAATATTTTGAGTGTATCATCAAATCAGAATAATTATCTCGGTTTCCCTAGTTATTTATTTTTATTTTTTCATTTTACTAAACAGGTAAGGCAAGTAATATTCTCTGTGTCTTTATATATGTATATCTATCTATCTCTCTATCTATCTAGATATATGAATTATAAATAACTTATTTCTGTATAAAATAAAAATTCCCGAATAATCCAGACCGCCCAGAGCGCACTATTCCTACAACATCATCAGTGCTGAAGCGGAACTAACAGAGCCGTTCGGCAGATAGCGAGCAGATGCAGCATGTGTTGTATCGAGGCAGGGTCAGGCCAGGGGAATCCATTTGCAGCTTTTTATTAAGAATGGTCAAGACAGGCAGGGTGAACTATGGCAAACAGGGCAGAACAGAAAAAGCAGAGACAAACTTGGTTGACAGGCAAAGGACAAAGACCTCCAGATAAATACTGGGCTTCTGGATTTACACATTTAAGTGCTGCAAAACATATTGACCTAAAAATTATTCTAATTTTAAATGATCTCATATATGTGTCTATTGTGGTTCACGGTCATAGGCCCTGTCCCCAAATGGCACACTTCATATGAATTTTAGGTCTTGTGTACTTATTTCATGTGTCTGTTAAATCCATGAGACCATAGGCTGTCTCATTTTTCAATTTGGGTTTCAGAAGGTTTCTCACGCATACTTTGTGCTTTATATGTGCCCTGGATACGCACTTTTGCAGAGGCCACACTGATGCGAGCTCTACAGCACACTTCTTTTCAACAGTCAAAGCGGGGTTACGTTTTTGCACGTCGTGCACAATAACCCTAAAGGCACCGGGGCGGCGGTGCCACCGGCTTGGGCCCGCAATCGCTGCACGCAGCTATATTTATTATTATTCTTCTACGCAATGAATCGCATTTTTGAGGGCCCAAACATGCACGAAAACTCACGAAAATTTGCACACGCGTCAGAACTGGCGAAAATTTACATCTGATATGCGTTTCAGAATTGGGCGGGGCAAAATGGCTGGATAGCGCCACCTATAAAGGTTCAACAGAGTGCGCCTCCTGCTACGTTTCACGTACGTGTACGAAATTCGGTACATACATGTAATGGCCCAATACCTACAAAAAAGTCTCTTGGAGCGTAGCCCTAAACACAACAGGAAGTCAGCCATTTTGAACTTCTTCTCAGATTTTTGTGCAGTTTTTGCCATTTTCAGGCCTCGTACTTTAACGAACTCATCCTACAGTTTTAATCTGATCATCTTCAAATTTGGTGAGTGTAAATTTAAGGCCTTTGTGACGTTAAATTGCGAAGATCTTGAGTTTTTGTCAAAGGGCTTGTCCTTGGCGGCCTGACAAATTTCGATGTTTCGCCATGAAACAGGAAGTTGCTGTAACTCAGGTAAACAATGTCCAATTTGCCCCAAACTTCACACGTTATATAAGAGTTCGGTCCTGAACACATGTCCATGCTCATATTCAGTTACAGTCATAGCGCCACCTACTGGCAACAGGAAGCGACATGTTTAACACTTTTGTAGACTCTTAATAACATGTAAAAAAGTGCCAGCAAGTGCTAAACATGCTAGCAACATACTAGAAACATGCTAGCAAACACTTAAATAAGTGCTAAAGCATGCTATTACTGCACTTAAATAGGAATTTGCTGTAACTCAGGCATGGAATATCAAATATTCCCCAAATTTCACACGTTTCATAAGAGTCATGGCCTGAACACATCTATATGAGAATATTCAGTTATAGTAATAGCGCCACCTACTGGCAACAGGAAGTGACATGTTTAACAATGTGATGCAGTACTAGCAACATATTAAATATGCCATTGAATTATAAACATGTTATAAACATGTTAAAACATGCTAGCAATTCACAGCTAAGTGCTAAAGCATGCTAATGCAATAAAACAGGAAGTTGTTGTTAGTTAAGAAGACAATGTCCAATCTGCCCCAAACTTCACACATTTGATAAGAGTTCTGCCCTGAACACATCTACATGACAATTTTAAGTTAAAGTAATAGCGCCATCTACTGTCGACAGGAAGTGACATGTTTTACACTGTGATGCAGTACTAGCAACATAGTAAATATGCCATTGAGTTCTAAACATGCTAGAAACATGCTAAAACATGCTATCAACACTTATCTGAGTGATAATGCATGCTATTATCCCCATAATAAAGGACATTTTTGTAACTGACTTTGACATACTCCTCCTATATTTACCTACTTAAATGCACATTGCCCACCATGCTCTGTCTTCCTAAAACCACCGGGTGGCGGTGGCACGGGTGCGAGGGCCCTTTCAATGCTGCTTGCAGCTTTAATCTATTGTTGTTTTTACAGCTACAAACCTGTGAGCACTACATGATAATCAGTCACATTGCATGCTTTTAACACTAAATAGGCTAAAGCACATAAACAATACCTGAGCTTATCATTGCTGCAATTTATTTGTTTGTTCCAGCCGTGATGTCGCAGAAAAAAAGCTGGGGGAGGGGGATTGAGTTTAAGCTATATTTACACAGTAAAAAGTTTTCTCATCTGATTAACTTCCATTATAAAATACACATTATCCTTTTAGACAGTTAACTTTTAAACCAATGTACAGTACGAGATGTAAATTTGTACCTTTTCAGTTTATCCAACAATAATTTATGATCTAGTACATCAAAATCTAACAATTCTGCTCCTAAATTATTGTCATCAATCTGTGCTCTCTCAATATAAATGCTGAAAATTAGAGACCAAATTATTCTCCTTGAAGAATAATTGACTTTGTTCACAAACTATAATTTTCAATACTTTGCTAACTGGTAGCAAACCTATTGGTAAACTATTATGACCATTAAAACCCAGTGCTGCATTTTTCTGCATTTAATCTTTGCATCTTACCAAGCTAAAGGAAACATACCTTTATAAATACTGATATTAAAGATGTGACAAATTGAACAAACAACATTTCTTCTCTTAATTTATCAACTTTATGAAAAAATCATTAAAATAATTTTCAATTTGATATGGTTTAAAAAGTTAAAAATTAGTCACCTGTATCAGAAGTAATTTGACTTGATTTCCTATCCATTATTTCTTTGTGTACTCCACAATGTTTTACAATCATTTACATTAATTTATTTAATTTTGTAAAACATTATTTTTACCCCAATCATTTTAGTTACTTGATTTCTTAATTTGCAAAAGACATCCCAATCCTCCTTTTCCCCAGTTCTGTTTGCTGTACCCTTTGCCACATCTCTCTCAAATCTCTCTAATGATTTTCAACTCATTAACAATCCATGTTGTCCTATAACATTCTTCACTGCACTTTTAAATAGGTGCATGTTTGTCCACCAAAGGATACAACAATCTTTTGAATGCTGACAATGCATTGTCAGGATGAACTTCCTTATAAACATCAATCCAACATACATTTTTTACGTTTGTACAAAAGTGTTCTTGACTGAATCTCTTATATGATCTTTTATAAATTACTTTTGGTTTCCTAAGTTTTCTAAGTGTTTACATGCCTGCTAAATAAAACTTAATGTCTTTAAATTCTTTTGCGCTTAAAAGGCCTTAAATGCTTGAACCCCGATAAATGCTGCTTGCAGCCTTAATTCTAAAGTATATTTGGGACTGGATTCTGGGTCGATGCAGACTGAACTGTATTACAGTTCTCTGACTTCCCTCTCTGATGCCCTTTGCCCAAAGTGGCATCACATCCACTCCCATCGCACAGATTACACCTCCGCAGCCTGATGGGCAGGTGCCCAGTGGCGGTGAAAACCCTGGCTTGGGTTGTCCCCAAGGGCTATAGAAGATCGTACCCGTCATGGGGAAGACACCTCATGCACATCGGTATAGCTCCATCCAATTGGGCAGAATTATCAAAGAGACTCTTCTAAAATTTGATAGTATGATATACAAACTTTTCCCTTTGGGTGTTGGTGAGAAGACATTCAAGAATCATCACAGTCAGTAGGAGTATCCTAAAACAATAACAACAGTAATCACTTTAAGGCCATGTTGCAGGTTAACCACCACTGTCGATTAATGGGTACATAAATCACTCAAAATATGTATATCATTTTTAAAATGTCTCAAAAATGGTCTTAAAGACCAGTTTTTTTTACGTTTTTGGTATTAACGTTTTTTTAACGCAATTCGGCGATGACGTCACGTTGGGGAGAAGTGGAGGAAAGGCAGCCTCAGCCTAGTATCAGAGCCCGTCTACTATTAGACATTCTCAGCCTAGTATTAGAACTATGGCGACTGACTGGGATGAGGAAGAGTTGGTGAAGTGTCCTGGTAAGTTGCTATCATTTAGCACCGCAGCAATGAGCACTGGAGCTAGTCTACGAGCAGCAGTGCACAATAACGACATTTTTTTTTTTGTTTACTGTCATTAAATAGGACCGAGTGAAAATTCAACGTTTTCTTAGTGGCATTGATCATGACGTTAGTTCAGATAAGTACCGGTAACCTTTGTCATAGTATTGGTAAACTTGGTCTTTGTCATCTAGAAATAGAAGGCATCACGCTAGCTATATTGGCATTTCTAAGCGTTTATCTCTTCCTCCGGTCGAGAATGTTTTTGCAAACGTAGCCGCCGCGTGTGCGTGTCTGTCGCTGTGTTTGGCAGGTGCTAGGCAGACAGCCAGATAGCATAACGTTAGCATAGATAGCTAGCAGCTAGATAGATAAATAGATAGAAATATATAGTAGGTAGATTGACAACGTAGAGTTGGCTCATTGGTCGCACGTCAGAGGCGCCCACGCCATTGGATGTGCGGTTGCCGCATATACTAGCCTATCTATCTATCTGTCTTGTCTATCTATCTATATAACCAGAGCTGTCGCAAGGGCTGTGCGAACTGTGCAACCTATAGACATAATAGATACATATTTATCTATGATCTGTAATCTGAATACTCTCGTCTACTACTCGTCTCTCTAGTCACTCTCAATGCTCTCAAGGCGGGTAGCGGGCTGGTAAATTCTCTCCCCAAGGTGACGTCATCCAATGTATTGTGGCGGAAAGAAGAATCGTTGCAAACCGCTGTAAGATAGTACCTACTTTTTCGTATTATATTCCGTTTTGTGATACCCAACAACATAAAATATAATGGATAACAGTTTAAATGTTTATTACCAACAAGCAAATTGCACAAATTTGTTGAAAAATTAACCCTGCAACACGGCCTTTAACCCTCTAGGCGCCACGGTCGAGTTTACTCGACAAGATGCGGCACTGAATAAAACGGACGATTTTGTCAAATTGGGTGTCAAATTTCGTTCGACCTCCCCTTCACTGGATGGCAGACATGTCATACTTCATCCCCGACTCAAAAAAACGTCATGTTTATATACAAAATGTTCGAATTAGAGCGCATTGAATCAGTGCGATCAAAAGCGGAGCTAGTGTGAGAGTGAGTCATTTTATTAGAGTCTCTCCGCGATCGCGGCGACAGTATTGTGGTGGAGACTTTGTCTATTATCATTGGGTATGTTAGACGAGGTCGAAGTATTCATAGTACAGTTAGGGGGCAACGTGAAGGCAGGGTGGGGAGTCGCAATAGTGTGCATACTCGGCGGATCTGGCCGCGCTCGCGCTGCTCGAATCATCTCACTCATAATCTGTGCCTTGCCGTCGCGAGTGATCTTTGAACTAAACAGGTCTTGTATAATTGTGTTTGTGTGTCATATGAATAATATATGCCCCAAACATGGAATCAGAGTGCCTACTGTATGTAGTAAATGGAAAATCTCTACAGCAAAAGGCCAACCACTACATGCATACGGTTTGTTCTACCATTTATTAGTAATGATTTACACAGTTTGTTTACCACTTACTATATACCTGAGCATTCAGTATTGTGCAATATAGCATACAGAAGGTGATGGACATTTTGGGGGGAAAGAAGTGCTGTATTTTATCATTTAAACGTGACTTTTCATGAAAATTCTATAATCCAAGATTTTTGCCACCATATCACATCATAATATGCTAATTAGATGGAAAATGTAATCCCTACATAAAGTTTGGGTCATCCTTAATATTTATCTAATTTACAGAAAGTATCTATCTTTTTTCACTTTTAAGATATAGCCTTTTGAAAATAAGATGTCAAAATCGAACGTTTTAGGAAAAAACCTCTGGCGCCTAAAGGGTTAAATCCATTAACCATCTTAAAATCAGCAACCTAGCTGCTTAGACTATACTCAGTGAATTTAGATCAACCATACATTCAGTGTACTTCATCTGTAGTCAGAGCCATGGTGGAGACTAAATGAGACAAAGTTGTTACTAGGGCTGTCACTTTACGTTCGAAAATCGATTGCACAATCGATTGGACCAACCAACACAAGTTTCGAAAACGAAAACAGGGAATCGATTTGGACAACCTTTTTTTTTTTTTTTTTTTTTTTACCAAAAATGAGTTTTAGGTGGACAGATCAATACAGTACACAGAACATGTAGGATGTTGGAAAACAATGTCTTTTCTGTTAACCAAATGCTTTTTAATATTCGCTATTACTTCAATGCAAGTGAACAAGCGCGCCGTTATTTGTTGCTTAGTGACGTGTGTGTTCAAGTAAGCCAGAAATGCGCAAATTCTGCCCAATTTAAAATAACACGATGACTCATGAGTTGCATATTTGCGCTAAATCCGCGCAGATTTGGCTACACGAACTCCCCCAGAAAAATTAGTAAACAGAAACACACCAAACTGGCTCGTGATTTGACAGCGTTTCCCTCCAAAGTTATTTTTTTACCCGCGTTTGGCGGATTGGCGGGTGTTAATTTCAAACCCTGAATATTGCACTCCTTTTTTCATTGTGCACAAAACCTCACGCCAATAAATAATCAGAAATATTGCTGTCTTGTGCGCGTCTCAAGCGCACTCTTCACGTTCGTACGAAAGCCGGTTAGTTGGTTTTGGATTTGCCTATATTTAGTTTTGAAAATGGAAACGTCTTTAGACATGGAAAATCGATTTTACAATCGATTCAATAAACACTTATGTCTACAAAAATCGAACAGGATTTTTTCACAAAAGTGACAGCTCTAATTGTTACTGGTCCTAAAATAAAGACTTCTTTAAAGTCATTCAGTTTTACTTTTAAAACATTTAAAATACAGGTTGCCCTTTGAATGGCAATGATTTCCTTTAATATCTCTGTGTCTACTGTCTATGATTTTCAACTGAGCTTATTATCACCTATTACACAGGCTCAGATATCAGCTTTTAGCTGACATTGAATGAGAGAGAGAGAGAGAGAGAGAGAGACTGTTGAGGCATTCAGGGCTGGCACCTTTTGCACTTTCATAAACTTCTAGCTTCAGAATTGATCTATCATCTTTTAACTCTAGCTCAGCTCAAAGCATCTTTTCCATCAATTACATGTATTTTCAATACAAGCATTTTTTTTTATAGTTTTCTTTTACCCATACAGGGAATTTGGACATTACAAATTTCCACTCAGATTGAGTCTCTGTGTCACATGGCAGCACACATACACATTCAGTTTCAGCCAAATCACAAGCTTATCTTTCTAAATCAACACATCAGCTTCTAGTTATCTCCTGGTCAACACTAACAAGCTTTTGTTTAAAACAAATGCCTTTCTCATGTATTTTACATTTAGCAACTGTTAATCCTGTAACACTGCTTTGCTTTTGCTTAACTTATTTATTTTTTATAAAAATAATAATGTTTCAAATTTCATCTAAATTTTAGTTGTCAGGTTCTCAATTACCATAATTTAATAACAGACTTCAATGTTTTCTCTCGGAGTTTATCAATCTGCTTCTATGATTAATACTAACTTTCTAGGCTGCGCTCTCTGCTTGTGATACATTTTATTATCACTATAAATCGTTCGTTAGATTTGTCTCTCTATATCATCTAAAACCTTATCAAAGCGTTTCATCCAAAACACAATCATCCTTTTATTTACCGGTACCTTTAAAATACTTTACAACTCATTTAGTCTTATCTGTAATTTTATGGCAACCGGTGCTTTTTATAATTCTTTCCTTTCAAAAGGAATTCCTTGCACTTAACTCTTTCAATCTTCTTACAACTTTCTCTATCAACTTTCTTTTCACTTTCCTTAGTTCTTCCTCAGAACAAAACTTCAAAATTGTCATTTAAATACTGTTGTACTTTCAAACCCACATCAATACACCTACCGAGTGGGCATTTACAGTCACTGCAAAATGACCCCAGCTGACCACAATAAAACACTCTCTGTTATCCTGCCTAATTGTTTGGTCACGTGAGCTTTCGAAACAGCTCCAGCTTACTTCACACCCCTGAAGCAGTGTGTCCTATTCAGGAAAAGCACACAGAGCCACTGAAAGTTCTCTGCATTTTTTTTTTCCACTGTCCCAGCTGCAAATACAATTACAATAGCCGAATCATAGTCTTCATCATATTAACCTTAATCTACTTTCTAACTCTTATTAACACAGAATTGTCTTCAAATTTGTATCATTTTGGCACTTTCTTTGTTTTGAGCCAGTCAAATTATTGTTTTCTTTCCAATCAGAATCAAACTTTTATGAAAACATCATATCCGACATTGTTCATTATTGATTTTCCATAATCTTTAGACATAGCTGTCTACATCTTACTAATTTTGTATTATCATCAACACTAATTACAGAACAATCACTGTTCCATACTCCCAGTATAGCTGGACCTTCAGTCCCTCCTCAGTTATTAGATACAGACATTGTCTACAATCATAAATACCAGGATATATGCATTCGTTTTTATTTTTATAAAACTACAGTTTCCAATTCTTTTTATAATAAATGAAGGTTGATATTTAATCCATCTAGACCCTTTAGGTTCAAAAACATAATGGTTATCAAACTAAACTAAACATCATCTGCAAATCTCTTTAAAGTGAGGGTTTCAGAGCTCAGCTGTTTACAGCATTTGCTCTTTTCTGTCTCACTTTCATGACTGTTCAGTTACTCTTTCATACAGTATAAATAAATTTAGCATGTCATCAATTTCATTAAAACACTGGTTTGAAGGCTTATTCTTCTATCAAATTGTTAGTCTGCAGATTCAACTTAATAGTATCATTATTCCTCAGTTCCACCTCTACTGTTTCCCAGAAACTACAAGATCCTATTATTCGTCTCAGTCCCTACATTACACAGACAGCTATCATAGCCGTTTGCACCTTCAACTCTTGTTATAAAAATATGGCAATCTATTCTTCAATACCCTTGTTTTCATAACATTAATACAATAAAGCACATTCGTATCATCATTTCAATCATTATTTCAATCATTATTTTATCACTAAAATATAAGCCAAGGGTAGCAAATTTGCTCTGTAATTACGGTTTACTCAATCTTTTCGCGCACCCAATCAATCAAGCATGCACAAGAATTAATTTCAAGCGCAGTTCTTCCGTCCGCTGTTTTACATAGAATTAACTCAAGCGCTTTTACTAGAATTAATTAAGTTACAATCAAAGTTTTTTGTAAACCAATACTTCAGTCGTGTCTCTTCCGGACACTGGGTGTCTCTTCCTGTACACATACTTGTCTCTTCCTGTACACCTACGAGCAATTATGGTACTTCCGTTCCCACCTACAGGAGCTTAGTTTTTTGTAGAGACCGGTCTGATTTTCAGATCAATCTCTCCCTCAAAAAAAATGTACTCTGCTCGTACCAAAGAGACAAACTCAGCAAATATGGTTCATGTTCACTCACAATTATCAATTTACATTTAACATAATAAAACAATTTGCAGTTTCTTACCCAGAGATGCTTTTTCTTTTCTGTAAATGCCACGGATTCTTTTTTTGATCCTAGTGGGATTTCTTCCTCTGGTCCTGAGTGCGAGAATTGTCTCTCTCTCCCTTAATCTGTTGAGTTCTATCTCAAACCGTCGAGGTATGAGACTGGCCGCCTGGTGCTGCCAGGGTTGTGCACTTCCGTCAAATACATTCTCAGGGCCAGGAGAAGAAGATTCCGCACGGGATCCCAACTTCTGACACCACTTGTAAGAGCAATTTTCAGAGGTTAACAAAAACAGCATCAAAAGGTCAAGAAACTTTCAAGAGGCAAATTGTAAAAAAGAGAAAATGTTTATTCTTCTGAGGACCCTTGTCATAGCCACAGCTACCCAGCTTTGAAAAGGAAAGACCTGCTTGATTTCCACAAACAACACATTTTATTCAGTTTTCCTTGAGAAGCCGTAAACCCCTCCTTTTCCTCAGGAGGTCAAATTGTCCTTTGTTCTTGAAAAGTCAAAAGGTCTTCATTTACTTCTCTCAGAAGGGGGCATGGGACTTTATTTTATTAGTAAACGACCCCCTGTATTCTCCTGACTAACTTACTTCTCGGGCCCTAGGTGTCTATCTTCCTGGCCCATCTGGTTTTATTACGTTTGTCCCTTCAGCTGCTAGAAACCCTCACAGAAACACGATTAAATTAAATTAACAGTTTGGAAACAAATGAATATAAGTAATACTGAATTTTTCCGTAACACCATTCATTAAAGTGACGCGTCATTAATGGACATGTACGCATTGTGTGGTTATCCCATCAGTTAGGACATCGCATAACATTTGTGTCAACAAATAGGTTTTTTTAGGATAGATTTTCCCATTTATTGGAAGTGTGGTTATGTCAGCTGAATGTGGGTAACGCTTTTCAGAGAAGATAAGGCAACGTTTTTTTTTAGCACAATTCACACACAGCGGGAAATAAATTTCCAATTGCGCCACGTGAAACTTCGGTCTTCCAACCTTTTACCATCGTGTCAATTGATTTTGATTAATATGAGCGAGGGAGAGAGAGCAAGAGTGAATTGAGTGCGCGCGCGCAGACGCTTTCAGTTAACATGCACCCTGTCACAAGCGCAGCAGTCAGTCGTCTACATTAGGCTACCCACCGATCAAATATGGCTTTGGCGGCCAACTGATGGCTGAAATAGAAGCGAACTCGCGAACAGGTTGGGCAGCAAGCCAGTCGACCTTTTTTTAGAAACAAACCCAGTTTGTTTCAGCGCGCGTACGAACAAACACCACGTCACATGATATCGCTCAGGTCCTACTCGCAACATATAAATAAATCCACGCGAATTTTAGGAATTTTAGAACAAAGTCCTGCACTTAACACAAATTGAAACTCATAGGCCGAGTTGGATGGGGGTTCGAAAATGTAATACCTTGTCAGATGAAGTTTATTACTTTTTAATACTTTTTAATGGCCTTAATTTTGGCTAATTTAATTTACTACCTTTTAATACTTTTTACAACCCCGTGGACACCCTGTTACTGGACAGTTTAAAACTCATAACCATATTTTATTGTTACTTGAAGAACTTAGTGCAGTGTTATGTTACATCATGCAGTATTTATTCAAAATTGGGGATATTCAAAATAATTAACCAAGCATTAATACCATTGATCAGCCCTACCAAACGTGGATGTTTTTTCACTAAGAAACAAACATTGTTATGTTATTTGATTGATATTGTGAAGCTGCTTTGATGCAATTTATATTGTGAAAAGAGCTATATAAATACACTTGACTTTACTTGACTATTTGTGCTGAAAAGTAAATGTCTGTTACCTCAATAAATATAAATGTAAGGTCATTCCTATTTTGTGTACATTTTAATCATTAACGCTAAAAGCACTATTTTTACGACTAAAATAACTGTAAAGGGTAAAAAAAACTGAATTTCCAAACATGAAAACGGAAAAAACGGAATTAGCAAAAATGAAAACTGATAAAACAGAATTTGGGAAAAAATAAAATGGATTTTCTAGGGCCCTAATCAAGTATTCAGACAGACCATGGTATTATACACATATAGTAAAAACACAATGTAACTGACTTACAGGTGTCTTGGGACCTCCTCCGTTTCTCCCTTTCTCTTCTCCCTCCATCTCGGTTACTTGACATATGAAGCCATTTTTTAATAAATGTTTCAATATCTTGATCGGTGGCCGCAGCCGTCAGTCTATTGTTTCTGAAAGTTCCTAAAAATATATAACATTGTAAATGCAAGGATGGATAAGACAACTTTTAAAATCTTAGGACAAAATTAGCAGGAAGACAAGCATTAGCCAAGTGCATACTTTGCCAGTGCCACTGTAAAGAACATTTTGGCCACCGACAAGGACACTCTTTGTTTCTGGATGCCCAAAAGTTACAAGTTTAACCTTTTTTTTTTTTTTAGCAAACCAGGGTGACTAGGAACATGTAATTGTATAACTATGATTTCTTGTTTCAGAGGAGTTTAAATATGAGGAAACACAATGGCCAAATTCCCTTAATCATCCATCACAATGAGTAAAACCAAAGAATATAGTTCTGATGTGCAGCAATTGTTGAGCATCACAAAATAGAAACTGGCTGTAAGAAAATAGCTAAATTATTTGAAAATAATTCAGAAGTTTCAATCAATTAAAGATGTTACAAAAATTCTGCCAGGAAGAGGACGTGTCTATATTGTCTTAAATTAAGACAATATAGACACGGTGAGGAGGTAAGTTTGATGACCAAAAGCTCTCCAAGGATTAGTTGAGTCTTGGGGGTCAGAATGAAAGCATAAAATATATCAAACAACCCTTACATTAAATTGAAATTGCTGCATCTGTGTAGATGAGAGAAGGAAAGTGCATGCATGTTGTGGTAGGCAGGGCCGGCTCTAGCCTTTTGGTTGCCTTAGGCGAGATTGATTTTTGCGCATTTTTGCATTTTGCGAAAATTTTGTGCATTTTAATGTTAAATTCATCAATCTGGTGCACTTTGAGAGTTCAAAATTAAAAGCTCCAACCCATATTCAGTGTTCAAATTAAACAAAGAAAAATTCAAACCCCTTTTAGTTAGTGTCTGTCTACATTACATAATAATAGTTATAATATTAATCCCATGATAATACTCATATATTGTAAAACAATGCACTGAAAAATAAAGGAAACTTTCATAAGTTTTGTACTAATTTCTATACTAATTTAAAGAGTATTTTTCTATACTTCACATTAAAGATGTGATTGGGCCAGCCCAGTGTCAATCAAGAAAACAACTAATGATCCGCTGATCTACGCGTTTCATGCGGTGTCAGAAAAAAAGCTAACGCTGACTTTTTTGACCAATGCATTACACCAGCACTAACCCAGCGCCGCCGATTAAGCAAAACAAAACAAAACAAAACGAATGGGCTATTTCTATTTTAGCCCCCGGACGCTTTTTTGCTTTATCCATCTATTTCGACGACAACTCACTACTCGTGCCTGTTCGCTCAGCGCTCACGCGCCCGCTCGCGATATTATTGGAGGGGGGTCCCCTGTCAAAATTCTATGATGAAATCTTATGAGGGCGCCTACTCCGCTACACATACCAGTATACCCACTTTTTGCGCCACTGGCAGGCTGTTGCAGTGTTAATGAAGTACAATAAAAGCGGAGAGTTCCTTACGCGGCTACGTCTGTCTGTCTGTTAACCGCTTATCTCTCGAACCGTTAGTCCGATGGATTTCAAACATGTCTTGATCACACGACCACTAAACAGCGCTGTGAGATCTAGTGAGAAGCGCTTGAATTCAGCGAACAACACAAATGTTTCAGTGATTTAAACCAGTTTAAAGGCAGATGAAACCGCGCTGACAAACAGGAGAAACAATGTGCGCAACGATACAGTCAGACGGCTTTTCCGTCTACAAATTCTCATCATTTACCACGGATTTACTAGCCTACTAATATTAAAGGGATAGTTCACTTTGAAATAAATTTTTGATATGTTTTAGCTTACCTCAAGGGCTTCCGAGATGTAGGTGTCTTTGTTTCCGCAGTAGTTTCAATTTTTATATTTTTAGGTCAAACCGTTCTTGTCTGTCAGTCATATAATGCAGGTCTATGGTCACCACCTCAAAAAGCATGCACAGAGAAGTCCAAATTAAACCTGATTTAATGACTCGTATATGTACACATTGGTGGCCTAAGACACGAAACGAGCGGTTTGTGTGAGAAAATGAACAGTATTTATATCGTTTTGACCTCTTGTAACCACAGCCACGTCCAAGTGATCTGAGGGCGCGGGCGCTTTGGTATGCACAAGCGCCGTAAGGTATCTCTCGCGTGTGTATGTCATGTTTACACAGAGATTTCGGAAGTGTTACCTTTCACTGTGAAGATCTAAACATATTTAGATATACAGGAAATCGCAATGGAAGACGATTTCGATATATCAACAGACAACGTTGATTTTCTTTCGCAACCGCGCGAGAGATCACTTCCGGCGCTTGCGCAGACCGAAGCGCCCGCGCCCTCAGATCACTTGGACGTGGCTGTGGTTACAAGAGGTTTACATGGTTAACTATGGTTAAACTCATCATTCAAAGATTTCACAAACTGGGTGACTATTTTAACAGCCCTTTTCCTTAAATTGCTGCGAGTGATATTCCATTTTTCTCTCTCCATGACACAGTAATTACACCTACAATGTGCAAAGTGCAGTCAAGAACAAGGTGCGCTGAAAGAAAAAAAAATTACATTGACACTTTTTTATTTTGTACCACATGAAATGTATCAGCAGCTTACCTTATTGGTGACAGTGAATTCTAAACTGTAGGCGATTTTATTCCCACCAGCAGTTTTCTGTAGCAAATCACATTGACGTGTTATTAAGGTGAAAATCATCCCGACTCAAAACAGTAAATAATAAAAAATAAAAAATAAATAAAAAATTAAAAAAAAGCAGGCAAACTAATTTCAAAATGACTAGGGTATACTAAAAATGTGAAATACATAGAGTAATAATACCTGAACCAACTTGCTCAATAATATCTATTAGGCTATTGTTACTTTGTAATCATCTCATAAAAGCTTTTATTGTGAGAAATATGCATTATTGCTAGTTAACGAATAATGCTGTCACAGAATAATAAAACCAGTGCTGTTACTGCAGTATTAGGGGAGAGCCGGGACGGTTGAAACACTTTTCAGAGAAACGTCGTTTTCTAAGATAAGGTTACAGATATATTTTTTTGTTTTTGTAATCAACAACTCACATATGTGTTCTCTTAGTATCATGTGTTATTCGTTAGAAATATAGAATGATTTAAGTAAAAATTGACTTTGAACGGGAGTTGTGCTTTGTTTCAATCGTCCCGCCTGAGCGGGACGGTTGCAACACAGGGGTGGGACGGATGAAACATAACAGTTTAAACGGCAACTATTCATATAATGCTTGTTTTTATAAACAATACCTAACAGGTTAATTATGTACATAATTGTTACAAACATGTTTTGTAATTTATTTTAATTTAAAGGTTCATATTAACCATTTTTGTTCTGTCGCCCAATAAACAATAGGCGATTAGCCGTGCGCATTTTGCGTGCTCTTTCTAATATGCTATTTTGACGAATCCGTTTACAATTCATATTCTTACATTTCTTCCTTAAATCATATTGAGTGTTTGCTAGTTGAATAGCCTTTTATTATGAAAAAAACGAGGTCAACCGGAAGATGATGAATGAAATTTATTGAAAATTGGACAATATGGTTCATACATATCACAAAAACTATTAAACATCAAAAACACATCTTATGCATTACAAATGTTTTCATTATTTATTGCATAACACTTTTTTATTCAATGCTTAAAACACATAGCGTTACCACATTATCAGCGATTTTCCTATGACCAGATTTAACTGGCAGGAGGCGCTGTCGGGACGGTTGAAACAACAGCGCCTCCTGCCAGTTAAATCCGTTTTACACTTAAACTAAAAAAACTCTGATATTACACACTTAAAGGTGCATTGCGCAACTTTTCATGTTAAAAATACCTGTTTTTCTTCCTATACATGCTTAAAGAACTGCCTGATGGGCTGATTGAGCCCTTCTCTGCTCACTGAGATTGCCTCTATAATCCTGTAGACTGCAGTAAAATATATAAGAGGGACTCGGGCTCGAATTTGAGACTGGGCGTGATGTCATGCGCGTTCACGCTCACCAGGCTGTCTCGCAAGTTTGTGTATTGGCAGGCGCCGCCATTCTCCGCATCAGCGGACAACTCGTGCGTCAAAAGTAGGAGATGGATTCAAAGAGACCGGCTTGTAGTCCATTCCAAACCCCAACGCAAACTCCACGTAAAGTAAAAAAAAAAAAAATTGTCTAGTACCACCAAAGGGCCAAATTGGAGTCAGACACGCACCGGAGTAAGACACATTTCACATTAATGTTTGTCAGTGTGTATTGTCCCTGTCAAAATAGCCTATCTACTAAATAAATCAGCGCTACATGTAGTTTAGTGATTAGCAAAACAGTTCAAAATTCTTGAGTGTGATATAACATGCTGAAAAATATGACCGATAATTACACACAGATTTTGAGTAAATTCTAACAGAAAAAAGGATGTATTGTAATTGGAATATTCTACTTAGCAGATCAATAAAACAGGCTGAACCCCGCAAGTCTTCGGCGGCTTAGCCTGTTTGGCTTTTATGAAAATGTCATGGTGACATTTGATTGTTTATTACCTTGAGACATTTGAGTGAACGTTGTTGACCAACCGTGTACGGTATGATTATTATTTTGAACTATTGCGAAGTAATCAATTATATTGTTCATGAACGTGTTTTCATAACAATACAATCATAGGTGGATACAGTAAACACATAAACAAAGTTTTCTACTACCCCCGTTTTCACCTCACACATAAGAGTAATTTACTCAAATGTCTTCCTTCCATATATTTGAAATGACTTGCAGATGTATAACTTTATTACCTCTGAAGACATTTTGGCTGTACACCAAAGATCTGTTCGGCAGATGCTCCTTTAGTTATGAACAGCTCGTGCATGCGTGCGTGTGTGTCAGTTTAGTCAGTTTACTTGTAACTGATTTCGCTGATAATTTGTATAATACTAATAATGTTTGTATAGTACGGATGTCATATAGACATGTATGTTCGGAGACCAGAAATATTATTTTTCCATCTACTCTGCTATTTGATGTTGTACAGAAAGAATGTTGTGACAGTTGGTCGGTGTGGTATTTTTCCCGCCCCTCCTCCATTGTGATTGGACGGTCTGGTAGAAAGTGACAGTGATGAGCGTTTTAACCAAAGTTGGACATTCTTCATCTCGATAGCCGATCTGTAAAAAACGCTGAGTGTTCAGCGCTTTATAGCCAGATAAAAATAATAATAAAAAAACGCTCAGCACCTCGTTACACTCATGGCGTTTTAAAAACGCGGCCCTCCCATTGAAAACAATTGAAGAAACACACCAGTCGCGTGAAAAAAAAAAAAAAAAAAAAAAAAACGTATTGGTGTACACGACACACAGCCTAAGTGTCTGCTGCATCTATACCAATATTGTTAAATATTGTTTAAAAAAAAATTCAAGGCAGTTTTAAAGTCTGTCCTTTTTAAGCTAAATTAGCCATTGTCAGAAGTGTTGCATCTAAGCCAGAAATGGACTTGTCACGTAGGTTTAAATTTCTGGGGGGCATATTTCGAATGTTGGCCAAGTTAGACTTACACCCTGATTAGCCAATGCTGACTGTGCCGTATATTTTCTAAATGTGGTCCAAATTGTTATGAATTATATGGGCCATATTTGCCATGTCATATGGGTGGCATTTTCGGCTCACACCCAGATAAGGCAGTGCCACTGTACCATATCTTTGCCAAAACTGGCCAACATACATTTTAAGATAACTGGGCCTCATTTGCAGCATTATATGTGGGCCACTTTTGGCTCACATCCAGATGAGCCAGTGATCACTGTGCCATATCTTTGCCAAAACTGGCCAAGATATGATTTAAGATAACTGGGCCATATTTGCATAATTATATGTGGGCCACTTTGGGCTCACATCCAGATAAGCCAGTGCCACTGTGCCATATATTTGCCAAAACTGGCCCAGATATGTTTTAAGATAACTGGGCCACATATGCAACATTATATGTGGGCCACTTTTGGCTCACATCCAGATGAGCCAGTGCTCGATGAGCCAAATCTTTGCCAGACCTGGCCCAGATGTGTTATAAGATAACTGGGCCACATTTACCACATTATATGTGGGCCACTTTTGGCTCATTTCGAGGTGAGCCAGTGCCACTGTGCCATATCTTTGCCAAAACTGGCCCAGATTTGTTTTAGGATAACTGGGCCACATTTTCAGGATTATATGTGGGCCACTTTTGGCTCACATCCAGATGAGCCAGTGGTCACTGAGCCATATCTTCGCCAAACCTGGCCCAGATGTGTTATAAGAGAATTGGGACACATTTGCCACATTATATGTGGGCCACTTTTGGCTTACATCCAGATGAGCCAGTGGTCACTCAGCCATATATTTGCCAAACCTGGCCCAGATGTGTTTTAAGATAACTGGGCCACATTTGCAACATTATATGTGGGCCACTTTTGGCTCACATCGAGGTGAGCCAGTGGTCACTGAGCCATTTATTTTCCAAACCTGGCCTAGATGTGTAATAACATAACTGGGCCACATTTTCAGGATTATATGTGGGCCACTTTTGGCTCACATCCAGAAGAGCCAGTGCCACTGTGCCATATCTTTGCCAAACCTGGCCCAGATATGTTTTAAGATAACTGGGCAACATTTGCTGAAACATATGTGGGCCATATTTGGTTTACATCCAAATTAATCATTGTCAATTGTGCTACGTTTTTGCCATAGGTGGGCCAAATTTAGTTTGTCATATTTGGGCCATATTTATTATCTATCAAATGGGCCACTTTAGGCAAAGTTTCAGATTACACATTGCCATGAGTGCCGCATCTTTGCCTAAAATGGCCCACATGTGATTTACATTTTTTTGGGCCATATTTGCCATTTTACATGTGGGCCACTTCAGGCTCAGACACATTTGGTCCGGGCCATAAGAAGGCCACCAGCTCAGACACATTTGGTCCGGGCCATAAGAAGGCCACCAGTGCTGCATCATTGCCTGAAGTGGCCCACATACACACACACAGTTCGATCGCGCCCACGCCTCTCTCACACACAGAGTTCGATCGCACCTGTGTCTCTCTCTCACACACACACAGAGTTCGATCGCGCCAGCGCCTCTCTGTCTCTCGCGGGGCTGAAGCCAACTTGATGTGTTGAATGCTCAGAGCATGTTATAAAAACGTATACTTAAAATAGGCTACACATTTCTGTTTTAATAAATGCTCATAGTAAACCATAGCATATTGCCTAAAACATAAGGTAGGTTCAAAAATAGTCAGTGATACATTTGCGACCCATTAAAAATTAGGGCCGCAATGGCATTTCAAAAGGTCGCATATGCGACCATTTTGGTCACAGTGTAGTTAAGTCAAGTCAAGTGTATTTATATAGCGCTTTTCACAATATAAATTGCATCAAAGCAGCTTCACAGTATCAATCAAATAACTTAATGTTTGTTTCATAGTGGAAAAAACATCCACGTTTGGTAGGGCTGATCAATGGTATTAATGCTTGGTTAATTAATTTGAATATCCCCAACTGAAAAAGCCAAAGGCAACAGTGGCAAGGAACCGAAAAACTCCATCAAGTGACCTACTGGTGTCCTAAAACTCCATCAGGTGACCTAATGAGAAAAAAAAAAAAAAGTCTTGGGAGAACCCAGGCTCAGTCGGGGGCCAGTTCTCCACCGGCGTTTATGAACTAGAGGCCGGATATACAGTAACTGTAATTTGATACAGAATTTTGTTTTATTTTATCACTTCGGGGTGGGTACGCGAACCGGAATCACAACGTTTTATCTGTAGAGTGGGAAAGGGATCCTCCATAGGGAGAGGCTAGTTGGCACTTTAGCACTGCGTTGTCATTGGGTCAAGGCAAAGCTCCTAGTCAGATCTGGATACGGCCTGGATCCGGTAGGCTGCGGGAAAACCTCAGGATAAACAAAGACACTAAAATGAGCGTAGATACCATTCTTCTTATGATGTAACGAGTACATAAGGATTTAAGGGAAGTGTTCCCAGTTCCGGCTGACCTAATCTATGCAGCCTAACATTGAATTATAGAAGTCTATAATATATTATGTGTATGCTTGGTCAAAGAGATGTGTTTTTAGTCTAGCTTTGAAGTGACAGAGTGTGTCTGCTTCCCGGACAATGGTAGGAAGACTGTTCCAAAGTTTTGGTGCTAAATAGGAAAAGGATCTACCGCCAGCAGTCGATTTTGATATTCTAGGTATTATCAACTAGCCCGAGTTTTGAGATCGCAAAAGACGTGAAGGACTATAATGCGTTAAGAGCTCGCTCAAGTACTGCGGAGCTAAACCATTTAGTGCTTTGTAAGTAATCAACAATATTTTAAAATTTATACGATGTTTAATAGGCAGCCAATGCAGTGTTTACAGAACCGGGCTAATATGGTCATATTTCCTGGTTCTAGTAAGAACTCGAGATGCAGCGTTTTGGACCAGCTGTAGTTTATTTATTAAGCGTGCAGGGCAACCACCCAGTAGAGCATTACAATAATCTAGTCTTGATGTCATGAAAGCATGAACTAATTGTTCCGCATTTGTTAATGAGAGCATATGTCGTAATTTAGATATATTTTTAAGATGGAAAAATGCGGTTTTACAGATACTAGACACGTGACTTTCAAATGAAAGATTGCTATTAAAGAGCACACCCAGGTTCCTAACCGACGACGAAGACTTAATAGAGCAGCCATCAAGTGTTAGACAGTATTCTAGGTTATTACGTGTGGAAGTTTTTTGTCCAATAATTAGAATCTCTGTTTTTTCAGAGTTTAGTAGTAGGAAATTACTAGTCATCCAATTTTTTATATCAGCTATGCATTCCATTAATTTTGTGAATTGGTAAGTTTCGTTAGGTTTTGAACAAATAAACAGCTGAGTATCATCTGCATAACAGTGAAAGCTAATTCCATGTTTCCTAACGATATCTCCTAATGGTAGCATGTACAGAGTGAACAGCAGCGGTCCTAGTACAGAGCCTTGTGGTACGCCATACTGAACTTGTGATCGATAAGACATCTCTTCATTTACTGCTACAAACTGATAACGGTCAGATAAGTATGATTTAAACCATGCTAGTGTAATTCCACTAATGCCAAAATAGTTTTCTAGTCTATTTAAAAGAATGTTGTGGTCAATTGTGTCAAATGCAGCACTAAGATCAAGTAACACTAATAGAGAGATACAACCACGATCGGATGATAAAAGTAAATCATTTGTAACTCTAATGAGAGCTGTCTCAGTACTATGGTGCGGTCTAAATCCTGACTGAAAATCCTCGCAGATATCATTTCTTTCAAGAAAGGAACACAGTTGTGAGGATACTGCTTTTTCTAATATCTTGGACAGAAAAGGCAGATTTGAGATCGGGCTGTAATTGACTAATTCTGAAGGATCAAGTTGCGTTTTTTTAACAAGCGGTTTTATCATAGCCAGCTTAAAAGTTTTTGGTACGTATCCTAGAGACAAAGACGAATTAATTATATTAAGAAGAGGATCTATGATCTCTGGAAGCATCTCTTTCAATAGCTTAGTCGGTATAGGGTCTAACATACAAGTTGTCGATTTAGATGAATTAACGAGTTTGCAGAATTCATCCTCTCCTATAGCAACAAATGAATAAAATTTTTCCTCAGGGAGGAAGAATTCTGCAAACTCGTTAATTCATCTAAATCGACAACTTGTATGTAGACGGTTGCATAATTATAATTTTGTCCCTGATATTATCAATCTTATAAGTGAAGAAGTTCATAAAGTCATTACTGTGTTGCCCCGAAAATTCTGTGCTTGAAGCTTTCTTTTTCGTTAGTTTAGCCACGGTTTCAAAAAAATACCTAGTATTATGTTTATTTTCTTCTAATAGGGTTGAAAAATAAGCAGATCTAGCAGCTTTTAAAGGCTCTCTGTTAGCAATCGAGCTCTCTTTCCATGAAATCCGAAATACCTCTAGTTTTGTTTTCTTCCAGTTGCGGTCCATTTTTCTGGCCGCTCTCTTAAGGGCCTGAGTGTGCTCGTTGTACCACAGCGTTGGACTATTATCTTTAATCTTCTTTAAGCGCAACGGAGCAACTGCGTCTAAAGTGCTGGAAAAGAGAGAGTTAAAAGTTTCTGTTGCAATATCAAGTTCTTCTAAGGTATCCAGGATGCTGAGAGGATGAAACTGATTAGGAAGATTATTGATAAAGCAATCTTTAGTGGCAGAAGTTATAGGTCTAACATATTTATAACACAGAGTCGGCTTTGCAGCCTTGGCTAAATGTAATTTACATGAGACTAGATAATGGTCTGAGATGTTGTCGCTCTGCTGCAGAATTTCAACGGCATCAACATCTATTTCATGTGATAATATTAGATCTAGAGTATAATTACGACAATGAGTGGGTCCTGACACGTGTTATCTCACTCCAATTGAGTTTACAATGTCTTTAAGTGCCAATCCCAATGCATCTTTTTCATTATCTACATGTATATTAAAATCACCAACAATTAGTACTTTATCGTTAGCCAATACTAATTCTGATAGAAAGTCAGCAAATTCTTTGATAAAATCTTTATGGTGCCCTGGTGGCCTGTATACAGTAGCCAGCAGAAATCTCAAATGTGATTTATCGTTTACACTCTATATTTTTTTACATTAAGCACCAACACTTCAAAAGAAGTATATTTAAAAATAGATTTCTTAGTGGTTTTGAAAATATTACTATAAATTACAGCAACACCTCCCCCTTTGCGTTTTAAGCGAGGTTCATGTTTATAACAGTAATCTTGTGGGGTTGACTCATTTAAAGTAATGTAATCGTTTGGTTTTAGCCAGGTTTCTGTCAAACAGAGCACATCTAGATTATAATCTGAAATCATATCATTAACTATGAGCGATTTTGAAGTAAGGGATCGAATATTCAGCAACCCAAGCTTTATCATTTTCTCATCTGTATTATATCGGTTTTATATTTGTTGAACATCAATTACATTTTTTACCTGACGTTTTTTGGATTTCCAAATTCGGGGAACAGACACAGTCTCTATATGATGATATCTAGGTGAAAGAGGCTCTATGTGATGGGATTTATCTGACCTTGGTGACGCGAGGCCGCTAGCAGACGGTCGGTTTAGCCAGTCTGTCTGCTTCCTGTCCTGAGCCCCAGATTGTCATGTTTTAGTTCTAGACTATGTGCCATATTACTAGAGAGAAGAGCAGCACCATCCCAGGAGGGATGAACACCTTCTCTTTTCAACAGGTCAGGCTTGCCCCAAAAACTTTTCCAATTGTCTATGAATTCTATATTATTCAACGGACACCACTTAGACAACCAACCATTGAGTGAGGCCAATCTGCTAACTATCTCATCACTCCTGCAAACAGGAAGGGGGCCAGAGCAAATTACAGTGCCTGACATCGTACTTGCGAGTTTACACACCTCTTTAATATTAATTTTGGTGATCTCCGACTGGCGGAGTCGAACATCATTAGTGCCGACATGAATAATGATCTTAGAGAATTTACGATTAGCATTAGCCAGTACTTTTAATTGCTTTGATGTCAGGCGCTCTGGCTCCCGGCAAACATGTGACTATGGTAGCTGGTGTCTCTATTTTCACGTTCAGTGTGATCGAATCACCAATTTCCAGGGCACAATCAACAGAATTCTCAGTGGGTGTTTCACTGTGTGGGGCAAATCGATTTGTTATGGTAATCGGAACGGAAGAGTGTTTTTTTAATCCGCGACTAGAGCGATCTCTCACAGTCACCCATCTGCCCTGCTGCGTGGGCTCTACTTCAGCCGGAACCGAATCATGTACAGAGTTCACTATGTTAGGCGCATCCAAAATAGTATCTAAAGCTCTAGTACTATCCTAACTATCCTCAATTAAAGTTTGGATGCGTGTCTCTAGCTCTGAAATCTTCTCCGTCAGCCTGACTGTCTCCTTGCATTTATCACAAATAAATCCTATGCCATCGGAGAAGGCTATACTAAACATATGACATGTGACAATAACAGGACAAGACATTACTCACCGTTTGTGTTGACTGATTCTTACTTACCTGGGCTTTTATGAACTCAAAGGCACGGGTGCGCGAGAGAAAATAAATAATAAATAAATGAGCGCAGGTGGCGCGTAAACACTAGCGTGCTGTGCTAACAATAACGGAAGCTAGCGATGTAAGGTTAATCTGAAGTAAAGGTTAATGGTGGGTAAACTGTATTTAGTAATATAAACAACTAGAAATGATAGTAAATGATGGTTCAAAACAGAAAGAAATACGAAGCTACTACGAGGCGTAAAGCTTACAGCCTCGACGCAAACAAACTCACAGCAGGCAGGAAGGCAGACAGGAGCAATCGATCAGTGAACAGCAGCAATCCAATAGACACCAGTTCCCTGCATATACACCTAGGATGGCTTCAGGGTGAGTAAATCATGGGCTAATTTTCATTTTTGGGTGAACTATCCCTTTAAGTTTTGGTTTCTGTTTCATTTTCCTGGACTTTTAGTTTGTTTCCTGTCTTTCTTTTATGTTCCCATGCTGTCTAGAATGTTTTAATTTGTTTCCATAGCAACTCATTGTTTGATTTGCTTTGCCTGTTCATTATTGTTTAGCTCTTTTGCTACCCTGTTTATAGCTCTCAGTTTGAGTTGTTCTTGGTCTGTCCTTGTCTATGTTTAGGGTCGATTCTCCTGCATTTCAGAAATCTACAGTGCTACTGCGTGTTTTTTTATTTGGTTTATTGTTAAATAAAGTGACTGCTGTGTATAGATCCTGCCTTACTACTCTCCTTGCTGCAACTTGCTGTGACAATCAGGGCTAGTTGTCATATTTTTTTTTTTACTTAACCAGATGGAACTGGATAATATTTTGATTGTTCCAAACCAATCTGACTTCTGACCTATAATGTTGCTTGAATCATAATCATACTCTGTTTGTTCATTGGCCAGAGGAGAACTGGCCCCCCGACTGAGCCTGGGTTCTCCCAAGGTTTTTTTCTCCATTCTGCTACCTGATGGAGTTTTGGTTCCTTGCCACTGTCGCCTTTTTCCACCTTTGTTACCATTGGCTTGGCTTGCTTAGTTGGGGGACATTAAATTTAACATTTCATTTAATATTCAACAATAATATTGATCTGCCTGCATTGACACTATTATACAAGAACTAAACTGCAATGGACGATGGCATCATTGTTTACTCCAGAGCAGCTATATATATATATATATATATATATATATATATATATATATATATATATATATATATATATATATATATATATATATAAACTAAATGAATAACTTTTTTTAAACAAAAAATAAACATCACTGGACTTACTTAAGCTGGATTGTGATGCTATTTTCTTCTGGAAACAAACTGTTTTGCATTGTTTTCCTGTTATCTCTGTGGAGCTGCTTTGAAACAATCTGTATTGTAAAAAGTGCAATATAAATAATTACGACTTGACTCAAGTGAATATATTGAGGTACACTGCACAGAGCATTAGCATAAGCATTCAAGGAACAGTTTTGACCAACATAATTTTTTATAAAAAATAAATAAATAAATAAAAGCCCTCTATAAAACAGTTGACAACTTTGCCCGACCAAACATTAATGTGAATTTCAATTTCCCTCTTGGTTAAAATCTACCTTCACAATCTTATTGAGTCTTGTATGTCAGTTCGGTTTATTGTGTTTACCCAACACAATCTAATCAAGAACTGGTCAAACAACTAGTTAAGTTGGCTTGTGAAAGCCAACTTACTGAAATCCTATTTAAACAACTTCTTCTTCTTCTTCTTCTTCTTCTTCTTCTTCTTCTTCTTCTTCTTTTTAACCAAAATTTTCTGACTCTAACTCCTCCGAGAGTTTTAACTCTACAAACTCCAAACTCGGGTCAGACCTTCAGACTGTTCTGACTCAATTTGCTATATCTTTTCAGACTGATTTGACTTTCAGATTTCTTAAAAATGAATACTATAAATCATAAAAATCCCATTGACTTTCATTGCAATAGTTCAAGTTGAGCCAAGGCTACGGTGGCCCAGTAGTGTACAACACAAAAACTCAAATCTAAACTCCCTGAGGCCTTAGATACAATTAAACAACCATTCTATATGTACTAATGAACTTATCTATCTATCTATCTATCTATCTATCTATCTATCTATCTATCTATCTATCTATCTATCTATCTAACGAATCCATCTTTCTTTCTCTTCCTTTCTTTCTAACTAATCTTTCTTTCTTTCTAACTAATCTTTCTCTTTTTTCTAAATAATCTTTCTAACTAATCTATCCATCTATCTTTCTTTCTAACTAATCTATCTTCTTTTCTTTCTAACTAATCTATCTTTTTTCTTTCTAACTAATTTATCTTTTTTCTTTCTTACTAATCTTTATTTCTTTCTAACTAATCTATCTTTTTTCTTTCTAACTAATCTTTCGTTTTCTTTCTAACTAATCTATCTTTCTTTCATTCTAACAAATCTATCTTTATTTCTTTCTAACTAATCTTTCTCTTTCTAAATAATCTTTCTTTCTTTCTAAATAATCTATCTTTCTAATCTGTCTATCTTTCATTCTAACAAATCTATTTTCTTTCTAACTAATCTATCTATCTTTCTTTCTTTCTAACGAATCGATCTTTCTTTCTTTCTTTAATATATATTTCTTTCTAACTAATCTATCTTTCTTTCTTTCTTTCTAACTAATATTTATTTCTTTCTAACTAATCTTTCTTTCTTTATTTCTTTTTCTTTCTTTCTTTCTTTCTTTCTTTCTTTCTTTCTTTCTTTCTTTCTAACTAATATTTCTTTCTAACTAATATTTCTTTCCTTCTAACTAATCTATCTTTCTTTCTTTCTTTCTAACTAATATTTCTTTCCTTCTAAATAATCTTTCTATCTTTTTCTAACTAATCTATCTTTCTATCTTTCTTTCTAACTAATTTATCTTTCTTTCTAACTAATCTTTCTTTCTAACTATCTTTCTAACTAATCTTTCCCACTTTCTTTCAAACTAATCTATCTTTCTTTCTTTCTAACAAATCTATCTTTCTTTCTTTCTTTAATCTATATTTCTTTCTAACTAATCTTTCTTTCCTTCTAACTAATGTTTCTATCTTTCTTTCTAACTAATCTATCTTTCTTTCTTTCTTACTAATCTATCTTTCTTTCTTTCTTACTAATCTATCTTTCTTTCTTTCTAACGAATCTATCTTTTTTCTGTCTAACTAATCTATCTTTCTTTCTTTCTTTCTTTCTTTCTTTCTGTCTAACTAATATTTCTTTCCTTCTAACTAATCTTTCTATCTTTCTAACTAATCTATCTTTACTTCTAACTAATATGTCTTTCCTTCTAACTAATCTTTCTATCTTTCAAACTAATCTATCTTTCTTTCTAACTAATCTATCTTTCCTTCTAACTAATGTCTTTCCTTCTAACTAATCTTTCCATCTAATCTATCTTTACTTCTAACTAATATGTCTTTCCTTCTAACTAATCTTTCTATCTTTCAAAATAATCTATCTTTCTTTCAAAGTAATCTATCTTTCCTTCTAACTAATCTATCTTTCTTTCTAACTAATATTTCTTTCTTTCTAACTAATATTTCTATCTTTCTTTCTAACTAATTTTTCTATCTTTCTTTCTAACTAATCTATCTTTCTTTCTTTCTAACTAATCTTTCTTTCTTTCTTTCTTTCTTTCCTTCTAACTAATCTATCTTTCTATCTAACTAATCCATCTTTCTTTCTTTCCAACAAATCCATCTTTCTTTCTTACTAATCTATCTTTCTATCTAACTAATCCATCTTTCTTTCTTTCCAACAAATCCATCTTTCTTTCTTTCTTTCTTTCTTTCCGATCTTTTTTTCTTTCTTTCTTTCTTTCTTTCTTTCTTTCTTTCTAACTAATCTTTCTTTCTTTCTAAATAATCAATCTTTCTAACTAAACTATCCATCTATCTTTCTTTCTAACTAATCTATCTTTTTCTTTCTAACTAATCTTTTTTCTTTCTGACTAATCTTTCATTCTAAAAAATCTATCTATTTTCTTTCTAACTAATCTATCTATCTGTCTTTCTTTCTTTCTCTTTCTAGCTAATATTTCTAACTAATCTTTCTTTCTTTCTTTCTTTCTGATCTTTCTTTCTTTCTTTCTAACTAATCTTTCTTTCTTTCTAAATAATCTATCTTTCTAAGTAATCTATCCATCTATCTATCTTTCTTTCTAACTAATCTATCTTTTTTCTTTCTAACTAATCCATCTTTTTTCTTTCTAACTAATCTTTCTTTTTTCCTTCTAACTAATCTTTCTTTCATTCTAACAAATCTATTTTCTTTCTAAAATTTATCTTTCTTTCTTACTTTCTAACGAATCTCTTTTTTTCTTTAATCCATATTTATTTCTAACTAATCTATCTTTCTTTCTTTTCTATCTTTCTTTAATCTCTATTTCTTTCTAACTAATCTATCTTTTTCTTTCTTTCTAACTAATATTTCTTTCCTTCTAACTAATCTTTCTTTCCTTCTAACTAATCTATCTTTCTAAATAATCTTTCTTTCTTTCTTTCTAACAAATCTTTCTATCTTTCTTTCTTTAATCTATATTTCTTTCTAACTAATCCATCTTTCTTTCTTTAATCTACATTTCTTTCTAACTAATCTTTCTTTCCTTTTAACTAATCTTTCTATCTTTCTTTCTAACTAATCTTTCTTTCTTTCTAACTAATCTTTCTTTCTTTCTTACTAATCTATCTTTCTTTCTTTCTAACTAATCTATCTTTCTTTCTAACTAATCTATCTTTCTTTCTTTCTAACTAATCTATCTTTCTTTCTTTCTAACTAATCTATCTTTCTTTCTAACTAATCTTTCTTTCTTTCTCTTTCTTTCTTTCTTTCTTTCTAAATAATCTATCTTTCTAACTAATCTATCCATCTATCTATCTTTCTTTCTAACTAATCTATCTTTCCTTCTAACTAATGTCTTTCCTTCTAACTAATCTTTCTATCTAATCTATCTTTACTTCTAACTAATATGTCTTTCCTTCTAACTAATCTTTCTATCTTTCAAAATAATCTATCTTTCTTTCAAACTAATCTATCTTTCCTTCTAACTAATCTATCTTTCTAACTAATATTTCTTTCTTTCTTTCTAACTAATATTTCTATCTTTCTTTCTAACTAATCTATCTTTCTTTCTAACTAATCTATCTTTCTTTCTTTCTAACTAATCTATCTTTCTTTCTTTCTTTCTTTCCTTCTAACTAATCTATCTTTCTATCTAACTAATCCATCTTTCTTTCTTTCCAACAAATCCATCTTTCTTTCTTACTAATCTATCTTTCTATCTGACTAATCCATCTTTCTTTCTTTCCAAAAAATCCATCTTTCTTTCTTTCTTTCTTTCTTTCCGATCTTTTTTCTTTCTAACTAATCTTTCTTTCTTTCTAAATAATTAATCTTTCTAACTAAACTATCCATCTATCTATCTTTCTTTCTAACTAATCTATCTTTTTCTTTCTAACTAATCTATCTTTTTTCTTTCTGACTAATCTTTCATTCTAAAAAATCTATCTATTTTCTTTCTAACTAATCTATCTATCTGTCTTTCTTTCTTTCTCTTTCTAGCTAATATTTCTTTCTAACTAATCTTTCTTTCTTTCTCTCTTTCTTTCTTTCTTTCTTTCTTTCTTTCTTTCTTTCTTTCTTTCTTTCTTTCTTTCTTTCTTTCTTCCTGATCTTTCTTTCTTTCTTTCTAACTAATCTTTCTTTCTTTCTAAATAATCTATCTTTCTAACTAATCTATCCATCTATCTATCTTTCTTTCTTCCTGATCTTTCTTTCTTTCTTTCTAACTAATCTTTCTTTCTTTCTAAATAATCTATCTTTCTAACTAATCTATCCATCTATCTATCTTTCTTTCTAACTAATCTATCTTTTTTCTTTCTAACTAATCTATCTTTCTTTCTAACTAATCTATCTTTCTTTCTAAATAATCTATCTTTCTTTCTAAATAATCTATCTTTCTAACTTATCTATCTATCTATCTCTTTCTTTCTAACTAATCCATCTTTTTTCTTTCTAACTAATCTTTCTTTTTTCCTTCTAACTAATCTTTCTTTCATTCTAACAAATCTATTTTCTTTCTAACTAATCTATCTTTCTTTCTTACTTTCTAACGAATCTATCTTTTTTTCTTTAATCCATATTTATTTCTAACTAATCTATCTTTCTTTCTTTTCTATCTTTCTTTAATCTCTATTTCTTTCTAACTAATCTATCTTGATCTTTCTTTCTAACTAATATTTCTTTCCTTCTAACTAATCTTTCTTTCTTTCTTTCTAACTAATATTTCTTTCCTTCTAACTAATCTATCTTTCTAAATAATCTTTCTTTCTTTCTTTCTTTCTTTCTAACTAATCTATCTTTCTTTCAAACTAATCTATCTATCTTTCTAACAAATCTTTCTATCTTTCTTTCTTTAATCTATATTTCTTTCTAACTAATCCATCTTTCTTTCTTTAATCTACATTTCTTTCTAACTAATCTTTCTTTCCTTTTAACTAATCTTTCTATATTTCTTTCTAACTAATCTTTCTTTCTTTCTAACTAATCTCTTTCTTTCTTTCTTACTAATCTATCTTTCTTTCTTTCTTACTAATCTATCTTTCTTTCTTTCTAACTAATCTATCTTTCTTTCTAACTAATCTATCTTTCTTTCTTTCTAACTAATCTATCTTTCTTTCTAACTAATCTTTCTTTCTAACTAATCTTTCTTTCTTTCTTTCTTTCTTTCTTTCTTTCTTTCTTTCTTTCTAAATAATCTATCTTTCTAACTAATCTATCCATCTATCTATCTTTCTTTCTAACTAATCTATCTTTTTTCTTTCTAACTAATCTTTCTTTTTTCTTTCTAACTAATCTTTCTTTCATTCTAACAAATCTAATTTCTTTCTAACTAATCTATCTAACTTTCTTTCTTTCTAACGAATCTTTCTTTCTTTCTTTAATCTATATTTCTTTCTAACTAATCTATCTTTCTTTCTTTTCTTTCTTTAATCTATATTTCTTTCTAACTAATCTATCTTTCTTTCTTTCTAACTAATATTTCTTTCCTTCTAAATAATCTTTCTATCTTTTTTCTAACTAATCTATCTTTCTAACTAATATTTCTTTCCTTCTAACTAATCTTTCTATCTTTCTTTCTAACTAATCTTTCTTTATTTCTTTCTTACTAACTAATATTTCTTTCCTTCTAACTAATCTATCTTTCTAACTAATCTTTCTTTCTTTCTTTCTTTCTAACTAATCTCTTTCTTTCTTTCTTTTTTTCAAACTAATCTATCTTTCTTTCTAACAAATCTATATTTCTTTCTTTCTTTCTTTAATCTATATTTCTTTCTAACTAATCTATCTTTCTTTCTAACTAATCTTTCTTTCCTTCTAACTAATGTTTCTATCTTTCCTTCTAACAAATCTTTCTTTCTTTCTAACTAATCTATCTTTCTTTCTTTCTTACTAATCTATCTTTCTTTCTTACTAATCTATCTTTCTTTCTAACTAATATTTCTTTCCTTCTAAATAATCTTTCTATCTTTTTTCTAACTAATCTATCTTTCTTTCTAACTAATGTCTTTCCTTCTAACTAATCTTCCTATTTTTCTATCTTTCTTTCAAACTAATCTATCTTTCTTTCAAACTAATCTATCTTTCTTTCAAACTAATCTATCTTTCTTTCTAACTTATATTTCTTTCTAACTAATCTTCTATCTTTCTTTCTAACTAATCTATCTTTCTTTCTTTCTAACTAATCTTTCTATCTTTCTTTCTAACTAATCTATCTTTCTTTCTTTCTAACTAATCTTTCTTTCTTTCTAACTAACTAACTAATCCTTTCTTTCTTTCTAACACATCAATCTTTCTTTCTAACTAATCCATTTTTTTATCTAACTAATCCATCTTTCTTTCTTTATTTCTTTCTTTCTTTCTTTCTTTCTTCTTGATCTTTCTTTCTTCTTGATCTTTCTTTCTTCTTGATCTTTCTTTCTCTTTCTTTATTTCTTTCTTACTAATCTTTCTTTCTTTCTAAATAATCTATCTTTCTAACTAAACTATCCATCTATCTATTTTTCTTTCTGACTAATCTATCTTTTTTCTTTCTAACTAATCTTTCTTTTTTCTTTCTAACTAATCTTTTTTCTTTCTAACTAATCTTTCTTTCATTGTAACATCTCTATTTTCTTTCTAACTAATCTATCTATCTTTCTTTCTTTCTAACGAATCTCTTTCTTTCTTTAATCTATATTTCTTTCTAACTAATCTATCTATCTTTCTATCTTTCTTTCTTTCTCTTTCTTTCTAACTAATATTTCTTTCTAACTAATCTATCTTTCTTTCTAACTAATCTGTCTTTCTTTCTAACTAATCTATCTTTCTTTCTTTCTAACTAATCTTTCTTTCTTTCTAACTAACTAACTAATCCTTTCTTTCTTTCTTTCTTTCTAACACATCAATCTTTCTTTCTTACTAATCCATCTTTCTATCTAACTAATCCATCTTTCTTTCTTTATTTATTTCTTTCTTTCTTCTTGATCTTTCTTTCTTCTTGATCTTTCTTTCTCTTTCTTTATTTCTTTCTTACTAATCTTTCTTTCTTTCTAAATAATCTATCTTTCTAACTAAACTATCCATCTATCTATTTTTCTTTCTAACTAATCTATCTTTTTTCTTTCTAACTAATCTTTCTTTTTTCTTTCTAACTAATCTTTCTTTTTTCTTTCTAACTAATCTTTCTTTCATTGTAACATCTCTATTTTCTTTCTAACTAATCTATCTATCTTTCTTTCTTTCTAACGAATCTCTTTCTTTCTTTAATCTATATTTCTTTCTAACTAATCTATCTATCTTTCTATCTTTCTTTCTTTCTCTTTCTTTCTAACTAATATTTCTTTCTAACTAATCTATCTTTCTTTCTAACTAATCCGTCTTTCTTTCTAACTATTCTATCTTTCTTTCTAACTAATATTTCTTTCTTTCTAACTATTCTTTTTCTTTCTTTCTAACTAATATTTCTTTAACTAATCTATCTTTCTAACTAATCTATCTTTCTTTCTTTCTAACTAATCTTTCTTTCTAACTAACTAATCCTTTCTTTATTTCTAACAAATCCATCTTTGTTTCTAACTAATCCATCTTTCTATCTAACTAATCCATCTTTCTTTCTTTCCAACAAATCCATCTATTTTCTTTCTAACTAATCTATCTATCTTTCTTCCTTTCTAACGAATCCATCTTTCTTTCTTTCTTTCTTTAATCTATCTTTCTTTCTAACTAATCTATCTTTCTTTCTTTCAAACTAATCTTTCTTTCTTTCTAACTAATATTTCTTTCCTTCTAACTAATATTTCTATCTTTCTTTCTAACTAATCTATCTTTCTTTCTTTCTAACTAATATTTCTTTCCTTCTAACTAATATTTCTTTCCTTCTAACTAATATTTCTTTAACTAATCTATCTTTCTAACTAATCTATCTATCTTTCTTTCTTTCTAACTAATCTATCTTTCTTTCTTTCTAACTAATCTTTCTTTCTAACTAACTAATCCTTTCTTTATTTCTAACAAATCCATCTTTCTTTCTAACTAATCCATCTTTCTAACTAATCCATCTTTCTTTTTTCCAACAGATCCATCTATTTTCTTTCTAACTAATCCATCTTCCTTTCTAACGAATCCATCTTTCTTTCTTTCTTTCTTTAATCTATATTTCTTTCTAACTAATCTATCTTTCTTTCTTTAATCTATATTTCTTTCTTTCTTTCTAACTAATATTTCTTTACTTCTAACTAATCTTTCTATCTTTCTTTCTAACTAATCTATCTTTCTTTCTTTCTAACTAATCTCTCTTTCTTTCTTTCTTTCTTTCTTTCTAACTAATATTTCTTTCCTTCTAACTAATCTTTCTTTCTAACTAATCCATCTTTCTTTCTAACTAATATTTCTTTCATTCTAACTAATCTTTCTATCTTTCTTTCTAACTAATCTATCTATTTTTCTTTCTAACTAATCTATCTTTCTTTCTTTCTTTCTAACTAATCTATCTTTCTTTCTTTCTAACTAATCTATCTTTGTTTCTAATATTTCTTTCCTTCTAACTAATCTTTCTTTCTAACTAATCTATATATCTTTCTTTCTTTCTTACTAATCAATCTTTCTTTCTTTCTAACTAATCTATCTTTCTTTCTTTCTAACTAATCTATCTTTCTTTCTAATATTTCTTTCCTTCTAACTAATCTTTCTTTCTAACTAATCCATCTTTCTTTCTAACTAATATTTCTTTCATTCTAACTAATCTTTCTATCTTTCTTTCTAACTAATCTATCTATTTTTCTTTCTAACTAATCTATCTTTCTTTCTTTCTAACTAATCTATCTTTGTTTCTAATATTTCTTTCCTTCTAACTAATCTTTCTTTCTAACTAATCTATCTTTCTTTCTTTCTAACTAATCTATCTTTCTTTCTTTCTTTCTAACTAATCTATCTTTCTTTCTTTCTAACTAATCTATCTTTGTTTCTAATATTTCTTTCCTTCTAACTAATCTTTCTTTCTAACTAATCTATATATCTTTCTTTCTTTCTTACTAATCAATCTTTCTTTCTTTCTAACTAATCTATCTTTCTTTCTTTCTAACTAATCTATCTTTCTTTCTAATATTTCTTTCCTTCTAACTAATCTTTCTTTCTAACTAATCCATCTTTCTTTCTAACTAATATTTCTTTCATTCTAACTAATCTTTCTATCTTTCTTTCTAACTAATCTATCTATTTTTCTTTCTAACTAATCTATCTTTCTTTCTTTCTAACTAATCTATCTTTGTTTCTAATATTTCTTTCCTTCTAACTAATCTTTCTTTCTAACTAATCTATCTTTCTTTCTAACTAATCTCTTTCTTTCTTTCTAACTAATCTATCTTTCTTTCTTTCTAACTAATCTATCTTTGTTTCTAATATTTCTTTCCTTCTAACTAATCTTTCTTTCTAACTAATCTATATATCTTTCTTTCTTTCTTACTAATCAATCTTTCTTTCTTTCTAACTAATCTATCTTTCTTTCTAACTAATCTTTCTTTCTAACTAACTAATCCTTTCTTTCTTTCTAACAAATCCATCTTTCTTTCTAATCCATCTTTCTTTCTTTCCAACAAATCCATCTCTTTCTTTCTTTCTTTCTTTCTTTCTTGCTTTCTAACTAATCTTTCCTTCTTTCTAAATAATCTATTTTTCTAACTAATCTATCCATCTATCTATCTTTCTTTCTAACTAATCTATCTTTTTTATTTCTAACTAATCTCTTTATTCTTTCTAACTAATCTATCTTTATTGTTTCTAACTAATCTTTCTTTTTTCTTTCTAACTAATCTTTCCTTCATTCTAACAAATCTATCTATTTTCTTTCTAACTAATCTATCTATCTTTCTTTCTAACGAATCTATCTTTCTTTAATCTATATTTGTAACTAATCTATCTTTCTTTCTTTCTTTCTTTCTAACTAATATTTCTTTCCTTCTAAATAATCTTTCTATCTTTTTTCTAAATAATCTATCTTTCCTTCTAACTAATCTATCTTTCTTTCTTTCAAACTAATCTTTCTTTCCTTCTAACTAATATTTCTTTCCTTCTAACTAATATTTCTTTCTAACTAATCTATATATCTTTCTTTCTTACTAATCAATCTTTCTTTCTTTCTAACTAATCTATCTTTCTTTCTAACTAATCTTTCTTTCTAACTAACTAATCCTTTCTTTCTAACAAATCCATCTTTCTTTCTAACTAATCCATCTTTCTTTCTTTCTTTCTTTCTAACTAATCTTTCCTTCTTTCTAAATAATCTATTTTTCTAACTAATCTATCCATCTATCTATCTTTCTTTCTAACTAATCTATCTTTTTTATTTCTAACTAATCTATCTTTATTCTTTCTAACTAATCTATCTTTATTGTTTCTAACTCATCTTTCTTTTTTCTTTCTAACTAATCTTTCCTTCATTCTAACAAATCTATCTATTTTCTTTCTAACTAATCTATCTATCTTTCTTTCTAACGAATCTATCTTTCTTTCTTTAATCTATATTTGTAACTAATCTATCTTTCTTTCTTTCTTTCTAACTAATATTTCTTTCCTTCTAACTAATCTATCTTTCTAACTAATCTTTCTTTCTTTCTTTCTAACTAATCTATCTTTATTTCTTTTTTTCTAACTAATCTTTTCTTTCTTTCTTTCTAACTAATCTATCTTTCTTTCTAACGAATCTATCTTTCTTTCTTTCTTTCTTTAATCTATATTTCTTTCTAACTAATCTTTCTTTCTTTCTAACTAATCTTTCTTTTAGTGAAACCAATCTTTCTGTCTATCTAACTAATCTTTCTTTTCTTTTCCAACTAATCCATCTATCCGACTTCAGACTACTTTAAACTTCTTCAAACTCTCTGGTCCGGCTTTCTCAAGCCAATTTAAAGTTTGTCTCATCAAACTTTTTTTCTAGTTTGGAGATTAGAATTCTCAACAGAAGTCCCCATGTACGCTTTGCTTGATAATTGTCAATTTTGTTTTACAAAAATAGCTGGTTAACACTTTACAAATAGATTCAATTTGATAACTTTAGTTAATTCATTAGCTATCATCAGCTAACAATTTACATTTTTTGTATTGGATGTATTACTCTATTTATAAGGGTAATCTATAAATATACTGTTCATTGTTGATTATTTTTTGTTCATAATACATTAATTTAAACAAATTGCAATGTTAAAAATATATTGGTATATGTAGAAAATAACATTAACCAAGATTAGTAAATACTGCATAAGTATAGTTCATGATACCCTGTGCATTAATGTTAATGAATTAAACCTTGTAAGTGTTACTAGGAACTATTAAAATTATGCCTTCACAATATAATGTCTTCAATATAACCTTTGATTGACTGTCTTGGTAAGGAGAAACATAGGCAATTTAAACATGGTAGTTTGTTCATAGAAACAAAATTAATTTTCATGTTTCAGGTCTGTGCACGATGATTGCAGTGTCTTGGTATGCTTTCAATATCACTCAGGAATTCTTTGACCCACTTTATCCAGGAATTAAGTAAGTGGAAAGAAGAGTTATTATATTGGTATGTAGAGCTATTAGAGAAAATATTTAGAACTACTTCATCATATTTGGAGTTATCTAATTAAGCAAAGCAATATAGCACGAGTAAAATCACTTGTACAAACATGTTTGTGATTATGTTGCAGACAATATTTGTCTGTCATGTCGCAGTCTTGGAATGCCTCTACTGTGTAATGTTAGATGTGTCCTGTGTGTTTAGGTATGAAATCGGAGAAGGGCTGTACATTGGTTGGAGTTCAGCCATAATGGCTTTATGTGGAGGCAGCTGTTTGCTGTTTTCATGTGGACTGTGCAGCCGAGAGGAAAAAAAGTGAGTTAAGTATTCAACACATGCCCTGTTAAAATGACACTTTATTCACTAACCATTTCAGCTATCAGTAACCTGCCAGAGACATTTTCGGGACAGTTTTTAAATGAGAGGTGACATTAGTTTAGGGCTATCCCAAGGAAGCGGGCCCCCTTGGTCGGTCTGTTTACGTCCGCTGAGGGGCCCCTAAAGCGCGGGACCAGTTGCACCGCCCTATGGATGGCCCTGCATCAGTTGTTTTTAAAAAAAGTCTGTGCTAAATTTCTATTTCTATTTTGTTTGCTCAGATCACATCTTCAGAACTTCAGATCATACTCCAACCAGCCTCAATCCAGACATATGGTTCAAACTGCCTCTACAACATCCCATGTCCCTTCCAGCCAATATAGACTCAATGCATATGTTTAATGCTGGGAACACACTACACCATTTTCAAAGTCATTGGAACGCTGTTCTTCTCAGACTACATGACTATCTGGGGATTTAGGTGCTATTGTGTGCATAACACATGACAGATCGGCGACAAGGATTACCCAACTTTTTAATACAAAGAGTCGCAGACATCTCTCCCTGGTCTCTGTCTGAACAACCAAACACACTCGAGAAGTGATACAGGAAATAACGTAAGATCAAGCATGATACAGGAGTTCTCGCGTAAGTATTTCTTCCTGATAAAAATGGTAGCCCTCAAAAATGGTAGTGGTTGATGGTTAAGTTTACTGGAGAATGGAACCATGTACAGTGGATATAAAAAGTCTACACCCCTGTTTAAATGGTTAATTTTTGTGGTGTAAAAAATGAAACAAAGATAAATCATATCAGAACGTTTGCATGTTTAATGTAAAACAGCAACCTGTGTAATGCCAATGAAAACCAAAGTGATACTTTCACTTTGTGTCAGTAAGTGAGAGAGTGAGAGAAAAAAACTTGGAATAACTAACTGCATAAGTGGGCACACCACTGAACTAATACTGAAGCCCTTTCTGATGTTAGCACATCACTCAGTCTGTTTGGATAGGAGTTTATCAGCTTGGCACATCTTGACAGGAATATTTTACCACTCGTCTTTGCAAAAATGTTTCAGATGCAAGGACTTCACCTGCACACAGCCCTCTTCAGCTAAGTAAGGCAGATCAATGATATTGTTTAATATTTAAATGTCCCCCAACTAAACAAGCCAAAAACCAAGGCAACAGTGGCAAAGGAATCAAAACTCCATCAGGTGACAGAATGGAGAAAAAAACCTTGGGAGAAACCAGGCTCAGTCGTGGGCCAGTTCTCCTCTGACCAACGAACGAACAGTGTATGATTATGATTCAGGCAGCATTACAGGTCAGAAGCAGACCCCAGAACGTTCTGTACCAAAATCGCCCGGAACATGGAGCTATTCAAGATTCCCTCCATCTTCACTAAAACCTGTGGGTGCTCCTAATTTCTTATTTGTGCATCCTCATTTCCTTTCCTCACATCTCAGCTCCACCCCCTGTAGGATGCAAGGGAAGTCTGCATAGAAATAAAATGAGGACGGGGGAATTGAAGGAAAGCTTAGAGTATTGGAATATTCTTGATCACTCAAGTGTCACTTCAAAGCATCATCAGCTGTGCTTAAAAGATCTGCCCTTATATTATAATAATAAGCATAATATTTTTTTATTTATATAGCGCCTTTCCTGAGCTCAAGGACGCTTCACAGTAACAGTAAAGAACAGACAGTCAGTTTATACATAATAAATAGACAGTAGACATTTGCCCAGTCCAAGACATGAGCGATTGCAGTTGCATATTGCATTCCAATCGAATACAAATAGCCACTATGACAAAAACAAAAAACAACACTATTTACAAAAAGCATAGAAGGTGGGCAGTTGAAGCGAAGGTCAGATGCAAAAGAATAATGGTATGAAAGGATACATTATGACTGTAATACAGAGTTCATGATCATAGGGGTGGTCATGATCATGATCATCAGTGGTTCATGTAGGTTGTCTACAAACCGGAAGGTTGGTGGTTCAATCCCCGGTTCCACCTGACCAAGTGTCGAGGTGTCCATGAGCAAGACACCTAACCCCAGCTGCTCCTGACCAGCTGGATGGTGCCTTGCATGGCTGTGAATGGGTGAATGTGGGGCAATTTGTAAAGCGCTTTGGTGGCCATTGGGTCTGTGAAAGCGCTATATATATGCAGATAATACTGGTTAAACAAGTAGGTTTTGAGTTTAGACTTAAATTCATGCAGTGTGGTTGTTGTCTTAAGAGTCAGGGGAAGAGAGTTCCATAGCTTAGGGGCTATAATGGAGAAAGACCCCCATAGATGATAGACGAAATCTCGGCTGACAGAGGTTCACAGTTCACAGCCAGAAGAACAGGGAAGTTGAGAGGGAATATAAGGAAGTAAGTCAGAGAGATAGTAAGGAGCAAGACCATTGAGTGACTTAAAGGTAAGCAGAATAATTTTGTAAGTAATACGAGAAGACACAGGTTGGAGGTTAAACAGAATAGAAATGATATGAGCAGATCGTTTAGTGTAAGTTAGCAATCTTGCGGCAGGGTTTTGAATATATTGCAAACATGAGATAGATACTGTAGATATGGCTGGTAATCCAGAAAAAAAAACATTACAATAATCAGGTCGAGATGTGATAAATGCATGTACCAGTGATTCAGACTCTTTTGGGCTGACATAGCGTATTGAGTTTGGCAATACGGCGAAGTTGAATAAATGCAGCTTTACAGAGTTGACAAATATAAGCGTTGAAGGTCAGTGAAGGGTTAAGAATGATACCCAAGTTTTTGACAGTGGCAGATGGAATAATTGATCTAGCTTCAAGGTCAAAAGTGTTGGAAAGTCATGTTGTTAAAGTTTGGTTATTTCGGTTTCCGGGTCACAGGCTAGAAGGCAGAGGAGCGAGGAAACATCAATTTGAGTATTGAGAAGCAAGCCCAGTTCCAACTGAAGAAAAAAAAAATCAGCTCAAAAGCATGATGTTGCCACCACCATGCTTCTCTGTGGGTATGGTGTTCTTTTGTTGATTTGATCTATTGTTTTTGCACAAAACACTTTTTTTTTTTATTTGGCCAAAAAAATCAATCTTGGTCTCATCTAATCATAACACATCCTTCCAAATATTTTTGGGAGACTGGAAATGTGTTTTTAAATGTGTGAGTTTAGACAGGCTTGGACGTTATTTTTTTGTCAGTCTTGCCACCCTGCCCCACAGTCCAGACAGATGAATACTGGAGTTAGCAACTCTTTTTTACATGACGGGCTCCATGACCACTTTTCTCTTTGTCTAATCAATTTTAGAAGTTGTGCCCTACTTATTCCACTTGTTGATGACTGTCTTCACTGTGTTCCATGGTACATCTATTCTAATACCTTGGAATTTGTTTTTTTTAGCCATCACTTGAGGGATGCTTTGTAAGCTTTTTGTGGCCCATGGGGCTCTTGTAGCAGCATGCAACCAAGAACATGTCAGAATAATCTTACAAGAACTGCTGAGATTTATTTTAAGTCACTTCAGGTGAAGACAGGTATGTATTATTTCACATGAGCTTGATGATTAGTTAATTCTAAACAGCCACATACACAATTATAAAATGGTGTGCACACATATGCAGTTAGGTTTGTGTTTATTTGTATCCTTTTTTTCTGAAATATTTCTGTTTTTCACCAGCATTGCAAAGTCTGTAGTTTTTATATTAAATGCATAAAGATTTTTATATGATTTATCTTGCAGTTCTTACATCACAAAAAACAGCTGTTTTTGTGATGTAAACCAGGTGTGCAGACTTTTTATATCCACTGCAAACTAAATAAGTTCTAATTGTATATTTGGTCAATGATAAAAGTATTTGCATGCAGTAAATAATTGTTGTGTACAAGAATTTACAAGAAAAGAGCAGTGAGATTTTGATAATACTAAAATATACTGTATATCTTTTCATTTTACATTAACTTGACAATTATATTGGATAACTAAATAACCAAGATGTTTAGTCATTCTTTTTCGATATCCATAGATTAGTTAATATCATGTTGTTTCAAATAGATATGAATTCAGTACAAAACTAAACATTTCCTTTCAATTTTGTAATGTAGTGATTATATATAAAATTATTTGCACTCTCAGTTTTAGCACAGTTGAAAGATGCCATTTTGTTTGTATTATGTGCAATAAAAGAATAGTCTGTGAATGACCTCTGCTGGTGATATGAGGTTATGAGGAAATATTAATAAATAGTGCAATGACATCATACAAATATCAGATTGATTATTAAACTCTTATTGAAAAGTGGCAACATCCATAATTCGTACACAATGTGCATTGCTCACAAAAGAAGCAAACACACAAGCAAAAGGGTACAGTTTACTGTACTGTACAGTTTAAGTCACACTGCTATTAATTATTTTTGTTTCAACAGAGGACCAACCCGCTGTGTATTGCATTTCCCTGCACCCCCCTCCCCACAAAAAAAAAAAAAAAACAGGAAAAAACCTATTGGGTTACAACTCGATCAACGATCTTTACTGCCATCTCCGTAGTTCTAGACACAAAGTGTGCATGGAAACTACATTCTCTATAGTCCATATGGAGACCCCATATTTCTCTAAAGTTGTCAGAGTCCATGGGTGGTGGTCTGAAGGCTTTCCGATTCCACCTCTATAGAAACCACATGATGGCCTGGGATCATAGCCAGTCCCAACACTCTGGGCTCACCTTGTGAGAAAGAATCTGTGGGGGGAAAAAAAATATATATATATTTTTTTTTTTAACTGTTAACCATGGTACTGAGACGACATGCATGGTTTTACCTGTGACTACTATCAATCAAAGGCTGTAGTGTCTCAACTCAGAGGTGAATTTTTCCATTTAAACAAATTTAATATGTCCAATTTTCAAGGTGTCCCTGTCATTATTCAAGTAACACTGCAAATGAAATGTAATCTAGATTACATGTTTTTAGTAAAATAGTGAGATACAATATATAAAATATCACCCCTACTTAGGGAAATGCCTCTCCTCAACAAGCAAATTAATTGTGTTTTTTAAGTATCCATAGCACAAATAGTTTGTGGTAAGCTGGTAAATTTATTTAAAAAATAATAATAATAAAAAACTTTATGACCTGGGGGTATTTTTAGAGTTGTTTTTTTTCTGAGTGACACACAAAAGACTCAAAAGAGAGTCAACAGGTAAGTATCGTTTGATAGAACAATTTTCAAATTTTTAAGAAATAAAAAAACAATTACATTACATTTGGACATTTGTCATGCCGAGAAACTGCTGATAAAAGACAAAATGTATATAATTTATAAATATAATTTATTAAATGTATATAATACAAAATATTTGATTATAATTTTGCATATCTTAACATGCAATAACTCAGGAAGGAAATACGTTTTTTTGGTGAAGTTCCCCTACATCTGGATCAACTTTCGTCGTGATAGCATAAAGTAATCAAAAGTTACAGCATTTGGAACAAAGGTAGCCTTTTTGTTTAGTCCTCACACATTTGGAAGGCATTTATAAAATGGTTCTTTTCTGAGTGACAAACAAAACTAAAGACTCATAACTCCAAAACTATAGCAAGGAGGGTCAAAAGGTAGGTATAGTGTGATCATTTTTTGAAAATATACATTACATTATGAAATTCTCCTGCTGAGAAAAAACTAATATATATATATATATTTTTTTTTTATTATTTTTTTATTTTTTTTATTTAGCATATCTTTCTTATTTGACATGCAATAACTTAGGGAGGAAATAAGATAGGAGGAAAATTCTTTTTTGGTGAAGTCCCTCTAGATATGAGCTGCATCTGGATCAAATTTGGTGGTGATTGCATAAAGTAATCAAAGGTTACAGCATCTGGAACCAAGATAGCCTTTTTGTTAAGTCCTTGACACCCCCTAATGGGTATTTTTAAAATGGTTCCACAAAGAAATATCTTGTGATCAACAGAATAGATTGTTCATTTTGGGCTCATTTTAATCGTAATAATATGCTGTAAAAAATGATGTGCGATTTTCAATGATCTGTGAATGTTTCATGTGATCCAAGATGGCAGCATGTCAGTGTTAAGCGTTGTCTGTTTTTACTATCTAACTGGGATACTGCTTTGATTCTCTGAACATATCCCTGCAACTGTCTGGGTTCTGGGTCTCAAAGACCTCTTGCATCTCTCTACCTGCCTGGCCTTTCCCTTGGACCAAATTCACGGCAGTGCCTTTCTCCATTTTGCACTCCATTCCCTGCAGTGCACTCACATACACAGATGCGCATTTTCTGGACTAAGTCAATGGCGCTTTTCGGGACTTTACTATGCCTTGTCTGTGTGGGATTTACGAGCAAGCGATCGTTCCGGTGTGAGTACATCTAACAAAGTGGATTGCCCGATGAACTTTGCTTTTGGATGCAGTTGCTCTCTGGATGTTGTACAACCTGTGCAAACACCTAAACGGCTGGATCAGGACATACATTTAGCATGCATGCTACCCAGAGACCTACCACGTCTTCAAAGCCTCTTGGCTTTGAATAATTACTTTACATTCAATGAGAGATCTCGTTCGGACTTTACGTACGAACTGTCTAAGGAATTGTCATGTAATACTGCTACAAAAAGATCGTTGATTGTTTTACTTTTACTTATATCTGGCAACGTGCAACCTAATCCTGGCCCTGAGTTGCAATGTATTCAGATGCCATCTGATTGTAAATCCTTGTCTGGTCTAAGTATTGTTCATCTCAATGTCCACAGCATGATATTCAAAATGGATATGATTAGAATATGGGTTAAATCAACAGATGCGGACATTGTTGTAATATCTGAAACTTGGCTGACAAAATCAGTTATGGATAAAGATATTAACATGGATGAATACAATGTTTATCTAGTTGATAGACCAAAGAAAGGTGGCGGTGTTGCTATTTATGTGAAATCGAAATTTCATGTCAGGGTAGTTTTGTTTGAATCAATCTGCAAACAATTGGAATTTCTGGCAGTAAATATTGACATTGTTAAGAGCCTCAGTATAACTGTTGTTGGGTGTTATAGACCTCTATGTGCCCCAAGTTACAGTCTCTGATACAACTTTTAAGTAGATTCAATTATAGTGAAATTGTTGTAGCTGGCGATCTAAATTGGGATTGGTTTAAGCCAGTATCCGATGATTTTAAATATTTTTGTGATTCTGTCACTCATACACAGTTGATCAATTCTCCCACACATGCAAATCTTAAAATTCCCGGAAAATAGGGCTGGGTATCGTAACAAAATGTTCGATACCGATACCGATACCTTGACTTCGATACCGGTTCCTGAATTATACTATTTTCGATACCAATTTTATGTAACCAGTTTTAACATAACCTAATTTTTATTTTTTAAGTTTGTTGACTTTTTTACACTCATATTTTGAGTATGTAAAAAGCACCAATGCTAGTTTTCTATGTTTCCTAGTCATTTGACAACATGTATTCTTTACTTCAATGAGCTCATTGTTTCTGCCTTAATTTAATGCATTGTTTAACAGTGAAACTGAATGAAAATTAATTGAAATGCATTACACTGTCACCTCTGATAACAGATCACTCTAAATTGTAATTTAGACACATGCATTTTCTGTAAAGCTGCTTTGAAACGATATGTATTGTTAAAAATGCTATACAAATAAATGTGAGTTAAATTAAATATAGGCTACTGGGGGGCGGGATATATGCCTCGCGCTCAGCACACATGAAGCTTGCCGCAAAGCACCGGCAAAAGTAGCCTAATGATTATGAATGTGTCGTCAAACAATAGCAAGGAGATATTTTAATTGTTTATTAATGAACAAGTGTTTACTAATGGTGTGTTTACACTGAACGCGAATTTAATTATTGGCGTGAGTAGATTACATACAAAGTCAATGCAAAGACGCGAATAAACGAATCATTCGCGACGGACGAGCGGAAGATTCAAGCGTCTAACTAGACGCCATAGACGCTCTATTCGCGTTCGGTGTGAACACACCATTAGTCTTAAGGCCCTTTCACACTGGACGCGATTTTGACGCACAAATAATTTGCGCGATGGTTTTATTTTTTGATCAGCTGTTTGTGTAATGAGTGCTTCCACACCGAACGCGAATGTGCTGCGGCGAAAAAACGACTTCTTTTTTTCGCTTCGATGTCGATTTTTTTTTTACTTTTGCTGCAACAGAAAAGGCTTCAGCCAATCACATACAAGGAAACAAAGGTGAAGCTGTTGACGCTTTGGCCGTTATGACGTAGCAGCATGATGTACGAGAGAAGTGTCACAACATGAAATTTAAACTAAAAACAAGCAATAGGCTACATTGAAACTAGAAACCTTTTATAATGACAGCATTTTTATATTGCCTATATTCCGCATCTCAACGCACGCATACCCTATCATTTATGACATGACGTTGTTTGCTAGGGACCAGTTACAAAAGAACGAGGCATGGGATAAACTATCTGGGATAGTTGGTGTCTCCGGTGAGTTGATGAAGTGCGTGCTGATGATTTATAACATTTGTGACTAGGAGGGAAATAATTGATTTTGAATATTTTCAACATTCATGGTTGTTTCATATTATTTTTGCATGCATGTATAGGCCACACACCAGAGCATGCGAGTAAAGCGGAGCAGGGTGACGCTTAAATATAAGTTAAAAAACTTAAACATACGTTTCATATATGTTGAAATAACATAATGTTTTTTTTTTTTATTTTATTTCATCTATGTTGATTAGCTATATGAAAAGGGAACCGCAATAGATGAGTAAGGATCATAAGATGCCCAGTAGCTATATCGAAAACATTTGGATTGGGTCAGACATAATTTTGGCCACTTATTAAGTTTTGTTTTGTAGAGAGCCTTTCTTTAAAGTGAATTTTGTTTTGTATAAATTGTATCTTGATTTTTATCAATGTTTCATCAACAAATTGCCTGGATTAATAAATAAGAAGCAAATATAGTAGACAATATAATTCGGACACGGAGGCGCCGGCGAGTGAACTGGAGCGCGTCTCATGCCGAAAACTGACAGAAAACACTAGTTTATTAATAAAAAAATTCAAATGTTTAATGCATGATCCTAACTTTGTCCGGTTCTTTGTGGCAAAGTTTTAGCTCCTTTACAAGATTAGAATACTCCCCTTCAGACTCTCTGTTCTTTAAGTTTGGGTGCACACAAAACCTTCTTTTCTGTCTTTTAAAGAAAATGAAAAGCTCGTCTTCACTGGATGATGATGATGATGATGATGAAGTGTCCATGTATTCTCAGCTGTCGGCGCGAAGCTTTTGGAATGTTGACGTTCTGAACATCGCAAATTCGCGTTGCGGCTGATGTGAATGGTTTTGACGCAAACTATTCGCACGCAAACTATTCGCTTTTCCGTTTCGTTTTTCTTTTATGCGTCCAGTGTGAAAGGGCCTTTAAGTGTTTTCTGTGCGCTTCTAAGTGCCTTATCAGATTTACCATGTTACTGGTCTTTGCAGCAATTATCTTGTCGAAAATATTGCGTCGCGTGCTTCTGGCATCGAGTCTGGCACCGAGTCTGGCACATAGGTACACTTTGGATCATTTCCACATATTTTCTATCTATCTATATTCTATCTATATTTTAATTAAATTCGGGCGGGTGGCGGGCGGTTGAACCAATCAAATGAAAAATATATGTATACATTGTTAAATATTGTTGTGCGGTGGAATTTCATCGAATTTCGGAATGAATAGAGTCGGCGTTTCTTTAACATCGAGGCTCTATAGTTTATTATGATTGTTAGGCCTGTTGGTGGTATAAAATGAATTGTTCTGTGCCTAAAAAAGACACGCTCTCCGCTCTCTTCCTGTGCATTCAAAATTAACGGGAGTCTTCAGAACAGGTAAACAGATAAACAGATAAAATTAGCCTACAATGTAAATTACTTGTTATTTTATTTGAGCTTTCTATCTATTTGCTAAAAATAAAGTGAAATAGGCATTCATTAGTAGTAGGCTAAATAAATTAAAATAGGCAAAAAATATTTAACTAATATGGAAATTCAATTTTCCCCCGAAACATTTAGATTCAACATTTAGATTTAACATTTAGATTTAACATTTAGATTTAGATTTAACATTTAGATTTAACATTTAGATTTAGCTTTTAGATTTAACATTTAGGTGTAACATTTAATATTTAGATTTAACTATTTAAAATATCTATATAAAAAGTTGACAAATATTGTTGTAAATGTGCTAAAAGTGCTAAATGTGCTAAAAATGTGCTAAAAAGTGACCGTCAAAAATTCATACCAGTTTTTTAAACATTGTTTGAAGCTAAATGTGACAAAATGTTGCTGTTATTTTCAGCGTGAGCTGCTTTACAAACGGCGCCCCATACAATAGTAACATGTTGAAATTATGTGCCAAAATGCGTTTTCTATTAGGCTACAATGAAAATATTGTACAGTAGCCTACCAGATAAGGTCAGGTTTGCCGAAGTGCGTTTAATTTAGGCTATTTATTTATTTTTGTCCCTGTGCGCCGATCGGAGACGGAGTTCACTGCTGATATTCTGAGAGCTTTCTAGTCTCGCGGCTGTCATCAGTGCTTCAGCAGTGCCTTGTATCGCCCAATCAGCAGATGACGGGCAGGTGCGGTTTTGAAAATTGGTCAAAAAGGTTTGGTGCGGATGGATGGCGGACGGATGATGAGTTTTGTGATGCGGTTGCGGATTAAATAATAGCCCATCCGCGCATCTCTATTACACACACACACTACAGCCTCATGTGCGACGACCCACGTCTCTAGGCAGCCGCGTAAACTAGTGTTTTTCCGCCACAGCCAATCATGCTGCATACTTATTGTTTCACTGACGTTGACAAGATTAACTACTTAGATACCCAAATTTGGTGCCGAAAACCAAGACATGTTTCGATACTCGGTAGTATCGAGGCAATTCGGTCGGTACCTAAAAAGTACCGAGCTCGGTACCCAGCCCTACCAGAAAAGTCTACTTTAATTGATTTGATTCTAACTAATGTTCCTCATAAATTCTCATCTATTGGTGTTTTTTGCAATGACATAAGTGACATGAGGGTTTTACACAAATCATAAATACACATGCCCCACTCAGGAGATATAGAGTAAAGGGGCGTGATACCCCCTGGTTTTCCACAGAGCTAGGAGAAATTATTCATGAACGTAACTTGACTTGGACCAAAGCAAGGAAAACAGGTTCTACATCTAACTGGCTTGCATTTCGACAGCTAAGAAACAAATGCTCCTCTTTTAAGACAGCCAAATCTGAATATTACTTGTCTATCACCACTAAAAATGTAAATGATCCCAGAAGATTTTGGAAAACCATAAAATCTCTTTCTGTAAGCAAACATTTGCAAGTAGTACCCACCTTTGTTATGAAGGATTCAGTTGCAGTTCATGACAAAATTAAGATCTTTAATAATTTTAATGAGCATTTCATATCTTCAGGTTCTCTGTTTGATTCTACTTGTTCTGCGTCTGTGAATCCTGACAAGCCAGGATATATTGATCGTTCTTTTCAATTCGTACCATTTTTAGTGCAGGAAGTTCATCAAGCCCTAAAATACTTGGATTGTAGAAAAATCTTAGGACCTGACCTTTTTGACCCTTATTTCTTGAAATTGGAAGACAATTTTGTAGCTGTGCCTCTTACATATCTTTTTAACCTTACAGTGGAAAATAAGGAAATTCCAAGGTTATGGAAATCAGCTTTTATTCTCCCTTTATTAAAAGGGGGTGACTCAGCTATTTTAATTACAGGCCAATATCTAATTTGTCTGTACTAGCTAAAATTCTTGAAGGTCTTGTGAGTGATCAATTAAAGGAGTTTTTATACTCAAATGCCGTTTTATCTACATATCAATCAGGCTTCAGAAAAAGACATAGCACCATCACAGCTGCAATGAAGGTGGTAAATGACATTTTGGTTGCACTTGACAAGCAGCAACATTCGGCATTACTCTTTATTGATATGTCCAAAGCTTTCGATACTGTTGATCATGAAGTTTTAAAACTTAAGACTTATTAACTCAGGACTTTCAGAGCAAGCAGTTGCTTGGTTCTCAAACTACCTTAGTAATAGGTCTCAGTGTATTTGATGTAATGGTCTGTTCCAATACTGTAGCAGTCACTAAGGGTGTACCACAGGGCTCTGTATTAGGTCCACTTTTTTTCACTATTTATATAAACAATATGGGTCAAAATGTGTTAAATGCTAATCTTCATTTTTATGCTGATGATACTGTCATATATTGCTGTGCATCAACTCTTGTACAAGCAATTGAATATGCGTCTATCGAAGTCCAATGCGTCTATCGAAGTCCAAAATACCCTTATGCAGTTGAAATTAGTACTAAATGGAGATAAGACCAAACTTATGTTGTTTACTAAATATAGGACCAGGTTACAAAGCCTCCCTCCAGTTGTTACTCTGGGGGGAAGTGAAAAAGAGGTTGTTAACTCCTATAAACACCTGGGTCTTTTGATTGATGGTAAATTGTAAATGGACTGCATTTATATAGTGCTTTCACAGACGCATTCACCCATTTACTCCCTCACTCATACACCGACGGGCAACGGTAGCCATGCAAGGCGCCATCCAACACGTCGGGAGCAGCGGGGGTTAGGTGTCTTGCTCATGGACACCTCGACACTTGGTCAGGTGGAACCAGGGATTGAACCACCAACCTTCCGGTTTGTAGACAACCCACATGAACCACTGAGCCACTGCCGCCCCCTGCCTGACTTTTAAACCACATGTGCTGTACCTGGTGAAAAAGCTGAGGCTAAAACTGGGTTTTTATTTTCGAAATAAGTTGTGTTTTTCATTTAATGTAAAAAAAAGCGACTTGTGGCCACCACTTTTTTTTTTTTTTATCTGTTCTGGACTATGGTGATCCATGGAGAACTATGGAGATCTATGGAGAAACCAGCATCTCTTCTGCTTGTTCTTAATAGCTGAATAATACAAGATTAACTCAGTTATTTTGACAGGAAAATACACACAAGAATATCGTTTAAATGTAGCGCGTCGATTTTGTGTGGTACAATGTAACTCTCTCGCGCTCTCTGTGTGTGTGACGGCGAGTCGCGCGCCTTCACACTGGAGTTTACGGTACGTCACACACAGGTACGCTGAGCTGAATTATCGCTTGACGGAGAGCGAAACTCTCAAGCGCTCAGACAGTGTTCAAGCGAGTGGAAATATATCTATGCTAAACTTATACTTGGCATCTACATTTTCATTTCAATTTCCTGTTGAATGCACGTAATACGCAAATGTAAATGATCAGAGTAAACTCAGAGAAAACCAATGGAGAAAACCTGAAAGTAAAACAGATAATTTTATAATTAAATATTGCGATACTTTGCGCTATGGCATAAATAAAAAAATGTTTGGTTCCGGTTGGTTGTCAACTGAGGTCATGGGTCGGTAGGGAATTTTTTTTCTCAGTTATTATTAGGGGTTCAAGCACCCTATTGTAATTGTGCTGGTTTTTATTATTATTATTTTCCGATAAAACGCATCGTGCAGCCCAAACCGTAAGAGCTACAGACTTGATATTTGGGATTAAGGTAGCACAGAAATCGAGGAGAGGTTGAGAGAGTATGACCTCGATTGGCCCATAGGTGTCGCTGTAGCAACCAAAAGCGTGAAACTGCTCATAGCTCCTAAACCGTATGTCCTAAACTCAAGTGTATATCATTGGAAAGCTGGAGTCCTGAAGAAAAAAAACGTATATCTCCGATTTCATTTGCGCCATAAAAGATTTTCAGCCATTTTGAATTTTATCAAAAAACTACTTTTGCGAACTAGTCCTAGGTTTTTCACCCGATCGGAACCAAACCAGGGCAGAAATGTTCTCTCGAGTCTGAATGTCAAAAATAATCGAAAAAAAAGTTTGAAATTTCGATTTGTGGTCGCTAAGGGGCGCAAAATGAACGTTGTGGGAGGAGCCTATTTGACTTAAATGGCTTTAACTCCAGAAGGAAATTAGATATCTTCACCAAACTCGGTGTACATGTGTATGAGTTTGATCTGAGGTCACAGTAAAAAAAATTCGCGACGATTGAACTCTAGGTGGCGCTATAACATGAAAATAACATAAAAAATGCTATGACCACTTGACCGTTAGTCCGATTGACTTGAAAATTGGTATGCAGTGTATTGGTCCAAGGTGCCATGTATGTTTATGAGGACATTGGCGTATCTCAAAAAACATGGCCGCCATCGGCCAATGAAGTTTGAGCACCTATTAGACAAGGTTATCGGAGTCCGATCGTAACGAAACTCGGTGAGCATGTTCGGCTGACGGCCCTAGAGGTCTGTAAGAGTTTTGAAAAAAATCGGTCACTAGTTGGCACTAACGAGGTTTACGCCCTCTGTAATCACGTGGTGTTGCACACATCCCCACAAAATGCATATCTTTTGATAGATCTCCTCATACTGAACAACTTTGCCTCTAGAATCATTGCTGTCAATCGAATCGTTCATTAAATATTTGCAATTATGTTAAAAAACTACTTTTACGAACTAGTCCCTGGTTTTTCGCCGGATCGGAACCAGACCAGTCTAGGACAATTCTCTGGACTCTCTAGATCATTAATTATCGAAAAAAAGTCGAACTTTTGCATTTTTCGTATGGCTATAACAGGGTAATTTAGAAAATGGGCTTGACAAAATACACTCAAAAGCCTATAAATCATAAATAAAACAAAAAAATTGGTGAGGATATGTGACATAACATCATGAACAAGTATGCAAAGTTTTATTGAAATTGGACCATAGGTGGCGCTATAACTGTTGAAAGGCTTTAAAACCATGTATTTCCTATGGTAAATTGCCTGTATTGGGTGTAAATGGTGTGTTCTATCTATGATTATATAATGTTCAAAACTAGTGCAGTACAATTCTCTGGACTCTCTTGATCAATAATTATCAGAATAGGTATAACTTCTTCATTTGGATGGCTATAATAGGGTCACTTCAATATGTAGCCTTGAACTAGTGTCCCCGAAAGCCTATATCTCTTCAATGAATGCTCAGATCTTCTCTAAACAAGCATGAACATTTTCAGACAGATTGGACAAAATATGCCTTTTATAACAGTTAAAAATGTGAAAATTATATGAACATAATGCATATTAAGCCAATAAGTGGTCTTCTACGGCCCCCCTTCTGTTTAAAATAGTCATTTTGTCATATTGCTCACTAATATTGTTCTATAATTCATATTTAGACTTTATAAAATCCCTATTTTGACATTTACAATCACATGTAGTCAAAATTAATCTATTGGAGTATATGGCCTTGACTCCGAACTTCGTTATTCGAATATAATTCAAAAATATATATATAAAAAAAAGATATTCGAACGAATAATAGGCAGCCTTTAATATTCGAATATGTTATGTGCATTTATTTATTTTTGTAAATGGGTTTGCTAGAAACGTTGTTTTCAATTAAAATTCCGAGGCTTTTTCACACCTGGTGAAGTTGTGAATCGCAAGTTCATTAACAAGGCTATTATTGGTCATCTGCGTCGTCATAGGTGACGTTAGTGTCATGGTTACTAAGCGAGCCTATTCTGTAAACAAAAACAATGGCAGCGCCTACAAATCTCCATGATTGATCGAGATTGCATCCCGAGTGTTCGATTTACATCTCAAAGTGCCTTGTTCTATTGGTAATTGCTGTCAGATTGAAACGAAACAATCTGTTACGCTCACATATTGCTGTGCATACTGTTTGTAATTCCAGGGTCTGATGATAAATTATAATAAAAAATAAAATTAAAGCTGCAAGCAGCATTTACCGGGGTTCAAGCATTTAAGGCCTTTTAAGTGCAAAATAATTTAAAGACATTAAGTTTTATTTAGCAGGCATGTAAACACTTAGAAAACTTAGGAAACCAAAAGTAATTTATAAAAGATCATATAAGAGATTCAGTCAAGAATACTTTTGTACAAACGTAAATAATGTATGTTGGAATGATGTTTATAAGGAAGTTCATCCTGATAATGCATTGTCAGCATTCGAAAGATTGTTGTATCCTTTGGTGGACAAACATGCACCTATTTAAAAGTGCAGTGAAGAATGTTATAGGACAACATGGATTGTTAATGAGTTTGAAAATCATTAGAGAGATTTGAGAGAGATGTGGCAAAGGGTACAGCAAACAGAACTGGGGAAAAGGAGGATTGGGATGTCTTTTGCAAATTAAGAAATCAAGTAACTAAAATGATTGGGGGGGAAAAACAATGTTTTACAAAATTAAATAAATTAATGTAAATGATTGTTAAACATTGTGGAGTACACAAAGAAATAATAGATAGTAAATCAAGTCAAATTACTTCTGATACAAGTGACTAATTTTTTTACTTTTTAAACCATATCAAATAGAAAATTATTTTAATGATTTTTTCATAAAGTTGATAAATTAAGAGAAGAAATGTTGTTTGTTCAGTTTGTCACATCTTTAATATCAGTATTTAAAAAGGTATTTTTCCTTTAGCTTGGTAAGATGCAAAGATTAAATGCAGAAAAATGCAGCACTGGGTTTTAATGGTCATATAGTTTACCAATAGGTTTGCTACCAGTTGGCAAAGTATTGAAAATTATAGCTTGTGAACAAAGTCAATTATTCTTCAAGGAGAATAATTTGGTCTCTAATTTTCAGCATTTATATTGAGAGAGCACAGATTGATGACAATAACTTAGGAGCAGAATTGTTAGATTTTGATGTACTAGATCATAAATTATTGCTGGATAAACTGAAAAGGTACAAATTTACTTCTCGTACTGTACATTGGTTTAAAAGTTAACTTTCTAACAGGATAATGTGTATTTTAGAATGGAAGTTAATCAGATGAGAAAACTTTTTACCACAACACAGTGTAATTTAGCGTAAACTCAATCCCCCTCCCCCAGCTTTTTTTTCTGCGACATCACGGCTGGAACAAAGAAATAAATTGCGGCAATGATAAGCTCAGGTATTGTTTATGTGCTTTAGCCTATTTAATGTTAAAAGCATGCAATGTGACTGAATATCATGTAGTGCTCACAGGTTTGTAGCTGTAAAATCAACAATAGAAAATTCACATCAGATCTTGAAATTAAAGAAATGGAAACAAGAACCTTCAAACTGTGAACAAACGTGTATTCTGTGACAAAGATTGTTTTAGTAACTCAGCCTATGTATTTTTAATAATGTTTAAATGGTATAATATTTGTGAATTTGATTGTTGCCGCAAGTTCTGTCAAGATTACTCACTGGTGCTGTGCACTTACCGCGAGCGACTCTGTGTGGGTTGACAAACGCAGTCTTTTCACGCAAGATAATTGTGTTAAATAAGCACGTGCAATTAAAAGCTGAGGTCTTGCTTTTGAGGCGTCAAATTATAGGCTATAAGACATTTGCAATACAATTGGGAGTCTGCACAGGGTGAATTTATTTTGAAATTGACTTTTATTCTTATTTTGTATATATGGTGCTGGTGTAACCACAAGCATTGACTATATTGGGCGCAATCAGCTCCGGTAGCCGCGCGTCGCAGCTCTAACGCACCGCAGAGTGTAAAAAAGGGGTTACAGTCAATAGCCTACGAATGGAATGTTATTATGCGCCATGGAACATTGCGCTCCCCAACTCGCGAAAGTTGGATTTTGTTGGAAAGTTGAACACTGATTGGATTTTTTTTTTCAGTTCCTATCATAATTTTGACATTTGGGTGTTATTGTTTAGCTATTTACCTATGTTTTCAAATTGCCTGTTTTTTTTTTTTTGTTGTTGTCTTGATCGGACTAATGGTCTTCGAAGATAACAGAATTTTTTTTAAGCGCTAAATGACACCATTACAAAAACCATAAGGCAAAACCTGGCATGTTTGGTATCGTTGGACTCGGCAAGGATTCAGGAGTGTAAGGAGGTCACTCCCGTGAAAAAAAGCTAGCTTGAAAATTCTCAGGCTCCTTCAGGGCATTGTGCCGATGACGTGAGTTTTTTTTGATACGCCAATGTTCTCATAGACTATCAAGGTGGACAAAGACAATGCATGCCATCTTTCATTAGACTAACAGTTGGATGCGGTTACAACTATTTTCATGATGTTTTTTCCCTGTTATAGCACCATCAAGTGGCCAATCGTCGCGATTTTTTTCATGTGACCCCAGATTGAACTCATGAATATGTGTCCCAAGTTTAGCAGAAATATCTCTTTCCGTTCACAAGTTCTAACCGTTTTAGTAAGAGTGGCTCTGGAGCCATCAAACATTTGGATTCCCCTTAGCGACCGACAATTGAAATATTGAACATTTTTGATGATTATTGACAGTCAGACTCCAGAGAATATTTCTGCAGTGGTTTGGTTCCGGTCAGGCCAAAAACCTAGGAGTAGTTTGCAAAAGTAGGTTTTACACAAAAACGCAATTTACTCGAAATTGGAGCCCAAAGGGCAAGCCAATCCAAGCCATGCATCTTGTCTACGCCTGACGGTTGAGGAATTATGAGCCATTTCATACTTTTGGCCGCTGTAGCGCCCCCGTCAGGCGATCGGGGCGTGCCATGGTGACGTTGTAGGCGGTGTGAGTACTACCAGCCCCCCAAACTTTCAAGTCTCTACGACTTACGGTTCGTTCTGCCCAATTAGTTTTATGTGGAGAATGTTGCATCATGGGAAAATTAACAAAAACAATAGGGTTTCAGCACTTCCTGCTTGAACCCCTAATAAAAAGGGACTAAAAAGGCCTATAAAAAAAAAACCTTAGGGTCTCAGCACTTGACGCTTGCGCTGCTGCTTTCCAAAAAACTTTATCAAGCCTTTTAACATGTGCCTGGGAGAGGGGGGAAAGTCGCTTTTTTGCCTTTTTAGCTCATTTTTAATGGAATTTTTTTTTTTTTTTTACCTTTTAAACTGTAACACCTCCACCGATGGGCCGATCTCCGTAAAAGTTTGCACACTTCTTTAGAATAATATGGCGCACATGCTCAGCTAATTTTGGTAAAGTTCTGAGCAGAGCAGACCTTTTTTCAGTCATTTAAATGTCATTTTGCATAGGATATTATAGAGCATTTTTCCCCTTTATAACAGTTAAAGCACCACCGATGGCCTGACGTCCATAAAAAGTTTCCAAGCCTCTTTAGGGTCAGGTGACGCATGCGCACGCCCGGTTTTGTGAGGTTGTATGCAAATCAGGCAGGAAAAGGGCCGCTTTCAGCCCTTTCATGGGATTTGCCATTGAAATACATCTTTTTGACACCTTTTTTAACAGTTATAGCGCCACCAAGTAGCCAGTCGCCCCGTCCTTTTTCATGCGACCACAGAATGAGCTCTCACACAGGCGCGCTGAGTTTGGTGAAAATATATCGTTCCGTTCACGAGTTATAGCCAAATTAGTAAAAAGGGGCTCCTGCCACTTGGAACGTTTTGGCGGTCCTTAGGGACCGTGAACTGAAATTTCCACTTTTTCTTTTTGATAATTATTGACATTCAGACTCCATAGAATCTTGCTGCACTGGTTTGGTTCCGGCCGGGCCAAAAACCTGGGACTAGTTCGCAAAAGTAAGTTTTAAGAAAAACCCCAAATACCCGAAAATTTACCCAGGGTGACGAGCCAATCCGAGGCATGCATCTTGTCCGACTTGAGCCAAGGATTCCAACGATGTAAGACACTTGAGCCTACGCCTGACGGTTTAGGAGTTATGAACCATTTCGTACTTTTGGCCGCTGTAGCGCCCCCGTCAGGCCGATCGGGGGCGTGCCTTGGTGACGTTGTAGGCGGTGTGAGTACTACCGGCCCCCAAAGTTTCAAGTCTCTACGACTTACGGTTCGTTCTGCCCGATCAGTTTCATGTGGAGAATGTTGCATCATGGGAAAATTAACAAAAACAATAGGGTTTCAGCACGAAGTGCTTGAACCCCTAATAAAAACAATTGTGACAGTTTGTTTTTTCTTGTGAAAACATCTTTGCTTGCCTATTGACATTGAGTGATACACCGCCCTCTGGTGGACAGAACGTATACAACTTAAATTTGATACCAAAATAGGTTTTACTGAAGGCATTAAATGGTCAAAATATTATTAATAAATATTCAAATATATTCAAATATTAATATTAAAAAACAAACAAACTTCAAATATGATTTTTGGGCAAAAGTCAAAGCCCTATTGGGAGTGTTACTATTGACAATTGTGACCCACTTTCAGGATTCCCATTACTCAATGTAAGTAAAAAGGGTTTCTGCGATTTAGGCCACGCCCCCTCCAGTACAAATTCACTCATAACTCGAAAACAAAAAGTCGCTGCGCGCTCAAATTGTGATAGTAAGCTCCTCTCCGGGCTCTTGATCGAAATCTATCGCCGCAGGGCTCGGGAGCGCGCCCCCGCGGATCGCTAATCCGTGAGACTCCCGACTTGGAACGGCCCTAACTCCCGACTTAGCCTGGGCATTCCCGAGATATAAGCCCACAAAAATATGCATTTCAACAGACATTACTCCCGTCCCCAATCACCCAGCATCACCGGGATGGTCTTGTTCAACATGGCTCCTCTAACACTAAGTTCTGAGTCTCAGATTTTTTCATTTTCTCATTCCCGAGATATAAGTGAAAAACCAAATTTCAATTCATTCATTTCAACTGTATATAGTCTGTAATACCAATGTTGTCCAGCAGAGAGAGCAGCAGTATTAGGACATTTTTAATCTTTTTTTATCAGCTTTCAGCATTGGCTAACAAACAGTTAAAAACGAACTTTGTTATGATGTTCATACATTCTTTTTATAGGCTTCCATATAAGGTATCACCCAATTTATGGTATCATTGAAAGCTTAGAATCTAAACTTTACAAAGAATACCATCACTTTCGATTTTATGATACATATCAGATGAAATATTAGCTTAAATATGCATTGGTCCCAGGCAAAAAATTCCGCTTTATGATTGCGAAAAAATATTAAAACAAATATTTATTTTATATATATTTCACAAAACTGTAAAGTCATATATAACAATAAAACTCTCATTCTAAGGAATTAGTCAATGTAGGTAATTACATTGTGAGACGATCATAGATCGAAATATCTTCAAAATAATGGCGCAGTGAAATAAACCAAACAGATGTGACAGATAAAAGCATCACATTCCTGCTCCAATGTCGGCTTCAGTGAGCCGCAAACAGCCACATAATCTATATCACCTTTTTACCTTTTAGGATGTTATCTTTCAAATGAGACCATTTTCACGTTTCTGTGAGCTTTCGTTGGTAAGAAAAACCTTTTCGAATGAACTGAGAGGAGACGTGCTCTGAGCGCGCAAGACACCGAATCTCCAAGCCATCTATACACAAGCGCTAGCCTTAGTTTTGCTACTGGTAAAGACAATACAGTTAGTATATAGATCTAAAGGAACTAAGCTCGCGTCACATATCAGACGGGACCTTTCACAAGACGGTATTCCAACCGACGCGGAGGCTCTCCCTGGATCCACTTCCGGGTTGACCACTCTGTTTACTGAAAGTGAAATATCTGCGCATTCGCGTTGTGTTTACTATAGTTTATGAACTGTTTTGATTTCTATAATTGCATCTAGAAAGATAAAAGCATCAATGGCATTGATAAAAGCGATCTTTGGAAGTGCAACTGGATTCTAAATGGACGATTTGGAGAAGTTTTGAGGTGCGCATTCTCAAGACTGCGTTTGGGTAAGTTACGTACACCCTATGGGTTTCAGCATTTACATGTTTATATAAAGTTTATTGATAAAGTTTTTGATAAAGTTATTGTTAGTTTGAAATGTGAAAGCACAGCAACCAATCTGATAAACTATTATTTGAAAATAAATGTGAAATGTTTTGAATATGGAAAGTATGATTGCGCAATAGTTTCCAACTTGCATAAGTTGAATAAAATGGTCATTTCAGTAAATCTCATTTTGATATTGTGAAATGGATATTATTACAGTGTAGAAACTATGTATAAACAGTGATTTCTTTGTTTCAGGTTCTATTGGAGATTGAAGATGTGGCACTGTTGGCACAGCTGGCATATCTCCAGGAGGCTGGCCGGTGATGTTGAGGTGATGCACAACACAGGTGACAAAACTGATGCCCATATAATGAATGATATAAATCTGGAGGATGAGGGTCCTGTTCTAGATTGTAATAGACCACAGGTTTTAGGCAAATAATTTGTAAATTGATAAGTCTTGTATCTTCTGAAAGAATAAAATGATCTAAATCATGAAGGGCCTATTTTCTTCTTTTTGTTTACTATAGCACAGACAACATATACTGTAATATTCATCACATTCAGCAGTGTTTTATATAATTTCAAAGGGTTTTCTGTAAAATTACACTGGAATATTGCATATGTACCACTGGGTATGGGTATAAGCAGAGTTTAGATTTGGGTAGGTTCAGGGTCCGAAATTAACACCTGCCAAGCGCCAAAATGCGGGCATTATCCGTTTGGCGAGTAAATCTCAAAAGGATATCCTCCACACTGGCGGGTAAATTTTCATACCAAAATAGTACGCTAATGTAATAAAATGTTATGACAAATGCATTTTGTAATGTTATAAATATCTGTCATGATGGCTCAGAGTTGTTGTGTTTGAGGGAAGGGAATTGAAATCTTTTTGAAAGATGAAAAGTTTTATAAACCATCGATATTGTATGCCCTCGACGTTAACGAGTCCTCTTATCGATGCTCCTGCTCCAAAGCGAAATTTTTGTCCATTTTTTTTTTATCAATCGCTTCTCTCGTTGGATCCGACATCGCTCACTTTATTTTATGGGATTATGGGCAATCCACCACGTGCATTTAATTGCGACTGCATTACTCAGATGTCATTTGATTGGACAGTTGTGTACACGTCATCGGCTTGACAACGGGCTTGTGATCTAAACTGATCGTAGGCTGTTTGAAAGCCGCTCCAACTGGGAGAGAGGCGGCAAGTCCAGATCACCTTCCGTTTACACTGAAATGACTTCCGTTCACAATGAGAATCATATGCATCATGTACTGTATGAGCATGCGTCGTATTTGAGCATGTGCGCGCGTCTGTGCGCGCGTCTCATATGAGTATGTGCGTGGAGAGTTTGTGTGTGTGTGCGCGCTTCTCATATGAGTATGTGCGTGGAGTTCTCATGAGTTCCGCGCATCTCGTGTGTGTAGAGTTTGCGTGTATGTGCGTGAGCGACTTTAGTTGTGTCGTTGTGAATTTCATATGTATTTGTTTGAGAATTCAGCAGTATACATGTATGTGTGACTACGAACTAAGTATATGTGTATGCACGTGTTTCATATATGTGTGCGTGAATGAAGTTTGATTTAAGCCCTAGACGGCGCCTCATATGTAGCTGCCTCGTTTGTTAGCATTGTTGCCACAGCCAGGACAACAGGCTAATACGGTGTTGCTGTACAAAAACGTAATTATAGTTCGCCTCAAAGTTTTTTATTTGTGTATTTATTTAATTTGTATTATTTCTTCCCCAAGCTCATAAAATAATTTTGGATCGCACATAAATTGATAGGGTCGGTCGAAAACCTGAACCAAACAAACATTTTTTTATGCCATTGTATCGATATAATTGTGTGCGCAAAATATTGCGATACTGAACAGAATCGATTTTTTCCCCCACCACTAGTATATGATATATTCCAGTATGCCTGTATGTTTTCACCTTATATTAGCCTAGGTATGACTTTCTAGTCGTCTTAGTTGAACTCTAAGTGCGTATATCCGAGCCTAAAAAATATGTCATTTTTTGTATATGCCAAACATATCTTTCTTGGTACCGAATTAAACCTCCTGATTTGCCTTAGCTAAATATATATATATATATATATATATATATATATATATATATATAGTAGGTTACGATAAAATGTATTATACTGCGTTTACCACCTTTTGGAGTAGAACTGAAGAATCCTGACACCCCTCATAAAAACATGCAAATTAGGCTGTCAGAAGGGAACAAAGAAGTGCTCTCCTGCCAAAGTTTGCAGAGTGTTATTGGTCAGTTTACTCAAAATAGGTGTGGACTCAGTCTTCCTTAAAAGACGAGGATGATGGCTCATCATGGGTTTTTATGTTGTTTTTTTTCTTTTCTTACGGTTGTCTTACGTTTTGCTCTTCCTTTGTTTTGTCTTTTCGTAGTGCTTAGTTTGGTCTTTGGACAACGCTTAGTTTTTACTTTTGTTCTAGCTCGCTTGCGTTTTTTTGTTTCGAATCAGTCCTATTCTCCGGGTGAAACAGACTCTTCCTTAGCTTTCGGCAACTTACTTTCAAGTAAACCTTTTGAACTTCCCCGCGAACAACACGCGCTCCGGAAGAGCGCTTCAACCTCACGGACTAACAGAGGACCGACACTCACACACACACACACATTCTTGCTCAGCAACACAAAGAAAATGCAAGTATTATTTCCATCGGGATTTAAATGTGTTTAAGAGTGTTTGCCCCTGCTTTAAGGTGATTTAACTGTTTGTGACATTTGCTACTTCTGTGATTTGCTCTCTTTCTTCCTTTCTTTACTTTCATTATTCTATATATATTCGTTGTTAAATGTAGTTGTAGGTTATAGTTTAATTTATTAAAACCCCATTATACGCTTGATTGTCTCTGTCTGCTGCTCATCGAACAAAGCCTCTTAAATGTGCGATTTTAAGCTACAAGCTGATATTGTTAAGTACTTTAGTCAGTAATCTTATAGAACAGAAAGTTATTCTTCATAACCAGAAGAATAACCTTTCTTGAGAGTGATAAGAAGAATCCTTCTTGAGAGTTGATCAGAGGATCATACGGTCAGTTCGGTGGACGAACAGATTATTCGAGGTGCAATTAATTCTGTTAAAGGTTATTCTGAAAATTGATGTAGCCTATCTGTGTATTATATGTATTCATAATTGATTATAATTCGTTGTGGATACATGGACCATATATTTCCTTTTGGGGCGATTTAAAATGGTATGTAATAATGGCTCATAACCAGTATGATTAATTATTAATTGTGAATTATTAATTATTGGTTATACATTCCCTTCATTTGATATGATACGCTACAGCACTTTCATATATAAAGGCAATTCTTGGTCTGCTGCCAAGCTACCTATGTGTTCATATCATACAGAAAAGTAATGGGCGACACTTTTTGCGTTCTCAGGACTTTATGCTCTCTGTGCCAAAGACCCGTACGGAAATGGGAAAGAAGGCATTTTTGTATTCTGAACCTTTAGCATGTAATACGTTGCAAAGGAATTGAAACTCACTGAATTCATTTTGCTAAACACATTTAAATCCTAAATGAAAGACGTAGAGGCAGATGCCTTAATATGTAAATGCTTTTAGATTGTAAAAATGATATTAAATGATTTTATGAAATGTTAGTTTTAAGTTTTAGTGTTATTTGCCTGTACCTATGTGTTTTTAAATATATGCTGCTGCTTGTCTTGGCCAGGTCAACCCTTTCAAAAGAGGTTCTTAATCTCAATGGGACTCTCCTGGTTAAATAAAGGTTTAATAATAAAAACATTGTTTTTGACACATTGCAGTACTAAGTACGAAAAGTATTTTTGAAAAATATGATTATGAATTTTCTCACAGCTAGGTGCGAGTACACTCCGCGTGCGGTACACTCCAATTTACAGGGACTGCTCAGCACTCCTTAAGAGTTGATAGAAGTGGTTAGATGCATGAGAAAGCCAAGTTTCTAAGCTTTAAGCACCTATTTTGTGTTATTTCACATTGGAAAACAAGCACGAATGGTACCGTGAACATAGGAAAACACATTTGAGACAAGATGAGAGACATATTTTTTAGCCAAGTATGCATCAATTCGTGAGGAATATCTTGTGATGAATGAGGGGCTCTTTGTAATCGTGAGAATCTGTTGTCAATAAAGATGTTCGATTTTCCACAACTCATGCATGTTTCACGGAGTTATGAGCTAAAACGTCACAACAATGCACCATCTATATACTTCGTTGGAATGTGACCCTGTGCAGGTTCATGTGTTAGAAGTCCATGAGGAATATCTTTAGATCTGAGAGATGGATTATATTGAGTTTGGACTCATTTTAATCGTAAGCATCCGCTTTAAATAATGTTGTGCCATTGTCCACAAATCGGAGCATGTTTCATGAAGTTACGAGCGAAAATGTGTCAAATTCAGCATCCGTATATGATTTACATATGGGTCTTTAGGGGCTTCATGTACAAAAATAAAAATGTTTTATTAAAAAGTCCAAAACCATTATACTTGTTGTATTCTACTCATACCTTGACATATGACACAAGACTATCAGAGCTGTATGATGTATTTGACATATTGCAGTATATAGTACAAAAAAGTATTTAATAAATTATGAAAACATTTTTTTTCTATTTATCAGCAAATAACTCAGCACTACTTAGGAGTTAATCAAATTGGCATTTTACATTTATTGCAAAATTCAGACTCCAATTAACTTTTCAAATAACACCTATTTTGTGTTGATCAAGGTAGTAGTTTTGAAGCTTGGTGGCGCCCACGGCCGCTACACTCCGTTTTAGAGGGACTACTCAGCACTCGTTAAGAGTTGAATTTTAAAATATCGGCATCGGCCGATATTTTTCTGACTGGCCGATGTGTTGGAAGCGGGACTTTTATTTTGATGGCGCTGCAGACTTTTATTTTGACGGGAGGTTCTTTTATTGTATTTTATTCTGAGAGGACCAGTGCCTGAGAAGAGAACGGCAGTGCCTGAGAAGAGAACGGCAGCGCCTGATCACACATCGCTCACCACAATTCTACGTCTTCAGTAGTTTACGATTTCTGTCATTCTATCTATACTTCTTAGACAGAACTGGTGGCTACAGAGAACTGTAAAAAAGAAAGTAATTGGTATGCAAAAAAGTAATGCATTTGCTTTTGTATTATTTGTAACAGAAAAGGCAAATAAATCAGGCTAAAATACTTTCTCGTTTACCGTCAACATTCAGCAAATGTCCATCTACATAATTTAAACAAATCTCTGAATATCTAATAAACATTTAATTTCACTAACCTTGCAGATTTAATCGAATTCAGCTGTGATATCTTGTGAAGTGTGCATTTGTAGCCTGCATAAACGTGTCTGTTACTGCGAGTGATGGTCCGGTCCATGCGAAGTGAGCGAACAGAAGATCAGCTTCACAGGAGACGTGATCTAAAACACTTTAAATCCTTCATTTTAAATATGCTGTGCTATATCCAGTTGCCCAATTTGTCATTCATATCATTTTCACTGTGTGCTGTATGTAAACGTTACCTTGGCAAAAGTCAAAAAGTCTTTATTTGAAAAAAATATTCATAATTATCAGTGCACATGAAATTACCAGATTACTGAGTGCCTCTGTTACAGTGTTTACTTACTTTTTATTCAAATATTCATATATTTTTAAACAATTACTTTATTAATTTTTTTTTACAAATACTGTAACAGGATTGCAGATTCAAGAAATTGCCATCTAACGTATAGTGCCTAAGCATGTTTATTTTAAAGATTATTTTTCTAATTTATAAATATTGAAATAAAATGAATTTAAAGTGTATATATATTTTTTTTTTTTTTTTTTTTTTTTTTTTTTGGGCTGTCACTTTACGTTCGAAAATCGATTGCACAAATCGATCGGACCAACCAACACAAGTTTTGAAAACGAAAATAGGGAATTGATTGTAACGGCGGTTTTATTTATTTATTTATTACCAAAATGTGTTATAGGTGGGACAGATCAATACAGTACACAGAACATGTAAGATGTTGGAAAATAACCAATGTATTTTCTGTTAACTAAATTCTTTTCAATATTCGCTACTACTTCAATGCAAGTGACAAGCGCGCCGTTATTTGTTTGCTTAGTGACTTGTGTGTTCAAGTAAGCAAGAAATGCGCCGATTCTGCGCAATACGCTGCATTTAATATATCATGATGACTCACGAGTTGCGTATTTGCGCTAAATCCGCGCAGATTTGGCCTACACAAACTTCCCCAGCAAAGTGAAGTCAACATAGAAACACGCCGAATTGGCTAGTGATTTGACAGCGTTACCCGCTAAAGTTAATTTGTACCCCGCATTTGACAGGTTGGCGGGTGTTAATTTAAATTCCTGAATGTTGCAATGTGCACGAAACTTAACGCTAATAAATTCTTTAAAAATATTGCTGACTTGTTGCGCGTCTCAAGCGCCCTCTTTACGTTCGTCCTAATGCCTGTTAGTTTGTCAGTGGATTTGCCTATATTTGGTGTTAAAAATGAAAACGTCTTTAGACATGGAAAATAGATTTTACAATTGATTCAATGAACACTTGTGTCTCAAAAATCGAACAGGATTTTTTCACAAAAGTGACAGCCCTAATATATATATATATATATATATATAGATATATATATATATATATATATATATATATATATATATTGATTTGACGTTGATTTGACGTTGTGTGAATCCATGTTCTACACTATCCAGCAGTTTTTCACTGGTTTCAAAAAAACAAAAAGTTGCATATTACCTGCTATTCATTTTCACTGAAATGTAGGCCTAATTGTTTGACAGTTGGTGACATATACAGAATATCCTTGGGAAAACTAACGCCAGCGCATTGCCTATGATGACTTGACAGCTGAGCGCAGGCATTTCACTCACGTTGGATAGGCTGTCAATATCACATTTTGCACAGTCTGTACTATTTGAATTTGTGATTGGTTGACTGGCAAATTAAAATATTTAACAGAACAATAAAAATAACGTATTAACCGGTTAATGGCCATTTCAAATAAGCATGTCTGTTCAGAATGATTAATTTGATTTTGTTTCTGTTTATGTTCCTGTCAAAAGTTTGTTTGTTTTCGTTCATTGAACAGGTTTGGAGCCCTGATTGCTGCTACATTTTAAACTTGAAAGTACAATGTTTACATTTGGTATTTTATATAGCAATATTTTATGTTGGGGCCTGTAATCATTCTTTTAAAAGTGTTTTATATTTCATTCATATTTTAAATGTCTACATTCTTAATCAAACTTGCCCAGGAGTTCTAAATAAAAGGAAGAAAAAATAATCACATATGAATGAGTAAATTTGAGCTGTATAACAATGATTAGTTTTCTGTCTATGAATGTATCCAAACAGTTGCTCACCTGTCTAATAAAACATAATATATTAAAGAGTCTTTGATGTTTCCATGGTCCCTACGGAAATTGAGGGTAATGTGGGGAATTATGTAATCGATAGGCGACAGAAGGACACGATCCGTGTCCTGGTTAAAACTGCTTATTTCTCTGGATTTAAACATTCTTAGAAACATTAATAATGTAGTACACAAATCAACAAAATATATAACATTTTTCAAGTGGTTTTTGGATATTTAATCCAAAAATCTTACATAGTGTGCTTTTCATAATTACAGTTATTACAATTCCTGAGAATATAAAGCAATAGTTGAAAATAAAGTGACAAGAATAATAACGATTAAGTGTTGATGAAGCAATAGGTGTGTACCTGGGGTGCACTGGGTACCTGTGGATTTGAGGAATTCTTGTGCAGATCCCAGGATAACATTGCAGTCTCGGTCTGTGCACAGGAAGAGCCCCACCAACGTGCGCCCGTCTGTCATCCGAATCCGCATGCTCTTATGAGAAGGTTCTCCAGCTTGCAACGAGCCAGCGAATAAGCAGACTCGTCCACCTGAGACACAATATGTTTGATATCAACAAAAAATAGGTAAAAACTTATTGATCCAATTCAATGGGATCAGAATATTTAGCCTCATATAAATGTTCTTTTCAAAAATAATCATCTAACGTTATCATAAGGCAGATCATTTTGAAAACCAAAAGTATTTGACCTAAAATGTGATCTAATAAAGGCACTGACAAACTAATCAGTCATGGTGCTTGCTAGCAATAGCTTCAGCGCTAATATTTCACTGGCTCCATGTGACAACTTATTCAGACCTCAGTTTGCATTTCCGTGCCGTTCTCTTCGCTCTCTGTTGCCATTCGAGCCTTTTTGGTATTGGAATTGTGTATAAATGCGTCCCAAATGGTAAAGAGATGGCGAGAGTTACTACAACAAAGATGTATCTTCTTCAGGTCGTACAATCTGCTGTAAATATTACGTATGAACAAAGTAACAGCGCCCCAGGTGAAGTGGCGTGGACACTGCTGTTTCGAAGCCCAAGCGCTATAACGACATCTGTTAAACTGTTTAAAAGAATACATTTAAAATTATATAATCAAGAATTAGAAAGGATGAAACATTTGGGTAGCAGAAAGTGACAGTAGAACATGTTCCGATATATTGTCAGAAATATGAAAGTGAAAGAAGACATTTGATCCAAAAATTAGGAGAGATAATAATACACATTGATTTAATAGATCCTCTGCGGAAAGAGTCAAAAGATATTAGATAGTTATAATTTATTGTTTCGGTATCTTAGAGAAACTAATTTAAGTGAAGATTGTTTTTAAACAATGTTGTAGACATTCTGATTCACACCAGTTGGTGGTGGTAATGCACCAATACATTGTTTGCCAACAGCTAGGAAGAAGAAGAAGAAGAAGAAGAAGAAGAAGAAGGCATTAAAATCAATGCAATAAGACCACAACTTTTCCCCAAACCACAGTAACGCGCGAACCACGCCCCTTAACCGAAAACCACACCCCGCATTGATGACTCACTTCTATGGCTTGATTTCATTGGTCAACTCTATTATGCATTCATCTGAGGTAAAAAGCTATATCAGCTAAATGGATCCGATGGTGACAAACGGTAAGATAAATGCCTGGTCGTTTCAGTATAATTTTATTAATAGAAGTTTGTAGGTTTCAATTATGATTATAATTTTAACTTATGAATGTCTTTCTTCCTCAGTGGAGGACGCTTGTTCTGCTTGTTCTGGCTGTGATGAAGACTGTGAAGATGAAGATTTGATTGTAGGTGGGCCTCCAGAAAACTGGATGGGCCAGTTAAAATAAGCCAAAAATACCGGGTTCCCCTTCATCTCCGTTTCAGCGCTTTTCTGCGGCACTATGGACAGCGACTCAGTAGCCTACCTGTGTGGCTCTTGTGTCGCTGTCCTCAGCTCAGTGCAGTAACGTTAGCCCTAACTGGGGGGTCGCACACTGGACAAGAAGCGCAGCGCTGTGCCGCGTCGCGTCTATGACAACTCGAAGTAGGCCTATCGCACACTGGACGCGCACTTTCCTCAGTTTATGGCCAGCAATACTGTTTATGTTTAAGGACATTACCTATAGAATTAAGATAATTTCTGTACTATGTTATGATTGTACTGTACAATTAAATACAATCGTTGCCGACTTTGCAGTCTGAACACTTTACCTCAGAGCGTCCATTAACTGAATGAATTGAGAATATCAGCTGAAAATTCGATAACATCAGCAATTTTCATTCAAGCAGCTGATTTCTGTAAATGAATATAAAACTAAATGTATATTGCAGCACAGGGTGAAGTCAGTATATACATTAACAACGATTTGAGACAAATACATTTAAATTTAATCTAAAACAAATGGCGCTCTGTGGCGCGGCAGGCTTTTGAACAAGGTCCTGAGCCGTTGCTGGATACTAAATATATTGTACTGCTCATGGTTAGTTCATGTTAGTTATTAATACAATAGGGCCTTTTTTGGCGTGGCCGCTGCACTGTAAAATGTAACTGATGATCTTAATAATAACATTAAGTGAATAAAACTTATTTTGAATAAGTTTGTTGACCTTACTAAGGTTTGATAAAGCAAGGACAATATTTTAGCACGGTAAGTTATTAAACTCAATAGATTAAATTACCCTCTACTTAAAATAATAAGTATCTTGAACATTTTTCGAGTGGTCATGCGCAGTTCTACCAGTAGGCGGAGCCGAATTGGAAACGTAATACCTTTATTTCGGACGAGGAAAGCACATGGAAAGGTGAGTCAGTGCTTTTTTGTCTTATTTTAATTTCTGAATTGCTTAATATACATAATTGATCGTGAAATAAATAAAACAGATTAAACAAACTAGCGTTAAACATTAACATTGGATGTGTTATTTTAATCAAATTCTTGGATTGTGTTGGATTGTGCTAATCGAAATGAGCAGTCTAGCATTTGCAAATCAATAGCCTAATCGTTAGGTCTATGCTTTCAATCAAGGAACCTTTTTTATGTTTTATTTATTTTTATTGTGATTATAATGTAGACTGAGAAAAAAACTTTACTGATTTATATGTTGTTGCAATAATTATGTAGAAATATAGCAATGCTATAATTAATATATTTTAACTTTTGGATTACTTCAAATTAAGGGTGTGGGATTAACTTCTCCACGATCTGTTTTGAAGAAATATAGTAGTGGTCGTGCTACAGCGAAAATCATTTGCAGTTTCTGGCGCCACAGTCTCACATTGGCTATAGGCCTACTGTAACGTTACAACTCGACGTGCATTACATCAGATGTTAACACACAGGAGTTACACTCACGGGACACTGCAATTCACATACTTTAATTATTTGCTTGTGCTTTAAAGCCTTGCCGGTTAAACATTTAATTTGCGTGCTGTTCTGAAGTGGGCGCATGTCATTTTCTGAGTGCACTTAACAGCGCCTGATTACTAAACTTATATTTCGCGTCTTATTGCGCTAATTCTGTGAAATATACACAATGTTTTCATGACACAGTTGGTTATGTCTAAAGTAAAAGTGAACTTAATTTAATCGGATGCGTTTATGTATTTTAGAAGCGTGCAAGTCTTTAAGCGACCAGCAGTCTAATAATGAACGGCAAATGCGCCTTTTCTTAAAGGGATAGTTCACCCAAAAATTTAAATGTGTCATCATTAACTAACTTTCATTTAGTTTGTTAGTTTGTTACAAACCTGTATTGATTGATTTCTTGTGCTGAACACAAAATAAGATATTTTGAAGAATGTGGTTAACAAAACAGTTGATGACCCCATTGACTTCCATAGTAGGATGATATGGAAGTAAATGGGGACCATCAACTGTTTGGTTACCCACATTCTTCAAAATAACTTTAATTTTCAACAGAAGAGTACATGATGATACAATTGCCCCACAATTGTTTTTGGGAGAACTATTATTTTAATGTTAATAAAACAAAAGACAGTGAAAATCACTCACTCCTCTTGACTTAAATACAGTGGCTTTAATAAGAATAAATTATTAATGTATACTGTCAAGCGAATGTATAGGGTTTTGTTTCATTTGTATATTATGTTGTGTATATGTAATGTGTATCTTTGTTCCTATTTTTTTTATTAACTAAGATAAAACAATTACTAAGCTTTTTATTATCATTCAATTTGGCCTAAAATATCTGCTATTATATTTTTGTTTTTAGCTTTGGTTTTGAAAGTATGGAAATTCGTTTGGCTATAATGCAAAATAGTAAAACCAACATAAAAAGAATTGTGATATCATATTTTGCCATATCGCCCACCCCACACTTTAAAGGTTTGAACACTATATTGATTTATAAATGAAAATGCAAAGCCGTATATTAAAAAGTGTGTATGATAATATTATTTTCTTCATTTGCAGAGCATGCTTTGTGAGATGAGACATGCAATGGAAATGTAAGTACTGTTTTTTTTCCTGTGAAAAGAGAGCTCTCCTATTGAAGCATTATCGCATAAAACATGGAAGCTACACCAGAACAACACACCATTTCCATGTCTTCACGCAGACTGTTTGTGTTCATTTAAGTCATTTAATGCATTGAAGGTTCATTTAACAAGAAGTCATTCCCAACATATTGATGCAGAACAAACAAGTGGATCAAAAGAATCTCCAATAATATTTCATTGTCTACTCTGTGAATTTAAGGAACCTTGTACAGAATCTGAGTTTTTTCACCCACTTGCGTCAGCATTTAAAAAAGAATGAAAAGGTTCAGTGCCCATATAATGACTGCAGTTTTGAGAGCAGAATTTATTCTACATTTAATGCTCACAAATGTAAAGAACACCAATTAAGCATTCAGAGGAAGTTAAAAGCTAGCATTGCAGTTGAAATTCAAAATTTAGCTGCAGAATTACCACAAGATGTTACACAGATAACATCTTACCATGAGTCAATGGATTCTACTGAATTTGACGAAGATGAAATTGAAAAAGAGGACCAGACTCAAATCTGGATCTTTTGCAGAATCAACTAGAACGTAATTTAGGCTTGCTCTTTCTTAAGATGCAAACCATTCTGCATATCTCTGATGCAGCAGTACAGGAAGTAATTCAACAAATTAATCAGATATCTCTTCTGTCAAAGCCCCTTTTGCGTAATGCCATACAGCAGATTCTAGATCAACATGGAGTCCGTGATAATGATTCTGTTTTGAGAGACATCATGAAAGCTGTCACAGAGAATAATTTGATCTTGAAAATGACTGATTCTGGTGAGTCTCTCTCTACAATCAGTAAAAGAGCATAATATTTTCAAAAAGAGTTTCCAATAGTTGTGCCAACAGAATATAAACTTGGGGAAAGACTCACAATCATTTACTTATGTGCCAATTCTGAACATGCTGCAGGTGCTTTTAAACAGAACTGATGTCTTTGAGAAAGTTCTTGCTCCTTTTAACAATGCAAATGGGATCAACTCTTACAAAGACAGCACTAACTATCGTGAGAATGATTTTTTGATGGCAGGGAAATTTAGGATTTTGCTTACCCTGTACACTGATGAATTTGAGATTGCCAATCCTCTTGGCACTTCAAAAAAGAAACACAAGATGTTCAGTGTCTATTGGTTCTTGCTAATCTTCCATCCAAAACACCGGTCATCTCTTCAGGCAATTCAGCTGGCATCTTATGCAAGGGCTAGTGCAGTAAAACAATATGGCTATGAGAAAGTCCTTCACCCTCTTGTACAAGACCTCAAAACTCTGGAGAAACATGGTGTCTTTTTGGAGCAGTTAGGGGAATGTGTTAAGGGAACTGTTCTCAATGTATCTGCTGACAATCTTGGTGCTCATTCCTTGGCAGGATTTCAAGAGAGTTTTATTGTGGAACACCCTTGCCGCTTTTGCATGGTGAAAAAGAGTGAAATACAGCAGAAAGACGTACTGTCAGGAGGATTTGAACCCAGGACAAAGCAGAATCATGACAGGCAAGTTGAAGAAGTTTTAAAAGACCAAAATTTTAAAAGACCAAAATTAAAAGACCATTTTCACTTTGTCAGTGGCTTTCCACCTGACATCATGCATGATCTCTTGGAGGGTGTCATACCCATTGAAATGTCACTGTGCCTCAATGATTTAATCAACAAAAAGTACATCACCCTTGAGTATGTGAACAGAACAATCAAACAATTTCCATACAAATTCATAGACAAGACCGATCAACCTCAGGTCATTCCAACTACATTTGCCTCAAGAGGCACGATTGGAGGCAATGCCCATGAAAACTGGGCACTTGTAAGACTTCTTCCACTAATGATTGGCTTTGACATTCCAGAAAATGATGCAACATGGGAGATTTTAATGCTTTTGAAAGACATTCTCGAACTGGTGACATCCTTCAGATTTACGGATGATACTATTGATTTTCTTGAGGCTAAAATTTCAGAGCACAGAGGTTTGCTTTTAAAAGTATTTCCTCATTTCCTGTTGCGTCCTAAACACCACTACATTGAACATTATCCACAACCCAATAAGGACATATGGCCCACTGAGAGATGTCTGGACCATGCGTTTTGAAGGCAAGCATAAATTCTTCAAACAAATCATTCGTGACACAAAAAATTTCAAAAATGTCACACAAACTCTGGCAGTCCGACATCAGAGAATGATAGCATACCACTTGGACTCGTCATCCTTTTTTAAACCTTCAGTCCAGATGGACAAAGTGACATCTACACTGACTTCATATTTTCCTGAGAGTGTACAGAACGTGCTTCAGCAGAATTTTGCGACCCAAAGCACTGTCTTTGTCACATCTAATGTGTGCATTGATGGGATCAACTACAGTCCTGATATGGTTCTGTCTGCTGGTGCAAGTTCATGTCTGCCTGACTTTAGACAAATTGTAAAAATTGTCATTATCAACACTGACATTTTGTTTGTATGCAAACAACAGACAGCGTGGTACATTGAGCATTTACGGTCTTATGAACTATGCAGCCATGTATCAGAAATGAAAGTCACTAAGCTGTTTGATTTGAATGACCCTTTTCCACTGGCACCATACAAAATTCAGGGCAGGACCTTTGTTACAGCGAAACATTTTATCTTTTGCTAAATTGAACATTTAAAGGGATAGTCCACCTACAAAATAAAATCACGTTATTTACTCATCCTCATGTTATTTCAACCCTGCATGACTTTCTTTTGCTGGACACAAAGGATATTTTGAACAATGTTTGTTACCAAACAGTTTCAGTTCCCTAATGACTTCCATGGCAACCTGAACGTGTTTGGTTTCCAACGTTCTTCAAAATATCATTTTTTTATGTTCAGCAAAAGAAAGTCATACAGGGTTAAAACAACATGAAACAACATGAGGGTGAGTAAATAACTGAATTTCCATTTTTATCCCTTTATTATTGAGAACTCAAGTGTAAAATTTATTGATTTTTCTCATTGTTAGGTTCACTGGACACAATGGAGACAAGAACTATACTTAGAGTGATAGTGAATGAAAATAACATACGGAAAATCACGCTGCATAGGAAACCACAAACTTTGGACACATTGATGGAAGAACTTGAAGAGAAGTTAGGTCTTCCATACAAGTTTTCTCTTCAGTACGAAGATGCTGATTTCAACAATGCACTAATCAACCTCACAGACATTGCAGATTTACCTGAGAGGCCCACCTTAAAGGTGATCTCTCTTGTACTATCTCCGACACCAAGTACAGCTGACACAGACATTGTATCTTTGTCTTCTGAAGAAGGCCCATCTCATGTACGCCAGGCTCAGTGGCCAGAGACATTTGGAATCCCCAATTTTCCAGTAGATATTGAGTTCAGATTGCGCCAAGGAAACCTTCTGTACATGAGAGACCAGACATATATGCAAGTTCCCAGGGACATGAAGCACGAAATTCTTGAAAAACTTGCTGAGTGTATGTACAACTTTAAAGCATATCCCTGTGATGACGATTTCAATGATGTTGCATCTTCACTAGTCAAAAAACATCCATGCCTCACTGAACCAGGTTCCTCCACTGGATGGAACGGATGGAAGAACAGCCTCAAATTTAAAATGGGAAATTACAGAACGAAGCTACGACGAGCTGGATGCACAGATGTTCTTATGAACGTAGGGAAAAGGGGAAGCCAAGATCCTTTGAGAAGTGTTAAAAGGCCTAAACGATTTGAAATAAATTTTCTTCCCAATTATCCTGCTGGTGAAGAAATGTCATCCAAGTTCCACCCTGATATCACAGCACATGGATTCCACTTTTTCCTTGAGAAGAAAAGAGGTTGTTGAGATCGAGCCTCCAGTTAAAGAGACTCTTCAAAGATGGCCATCACTCTTCACAGAAAGTCAAGTAAGTAACAATTAAATTACACCACCGAAAAATAAAGACGTCTCTTCATTTACTTACCCTCATGCCATCCCAGATGTAAGACTTTCTTCAGATAAAAATTCTTAGAAAAATAGTCCATCTCTGAGTATGAAAGAATGTGAAAGCTCTTAAAAGCACATACTATACAGTGATCATGACATTAATCCATATGAACTCTCTTTTTCTAAATATATACATTTACGTTTATCTGAAGAATAGAGGTACATTTGGGATACTACGAGAGTGAGTAAATAAGGCAATTTTCAAGTATCCCTGTAACAACAGTAACCAAAAGCCTAATAGATATAACATTGTTCTTTTTCCTTTTACAGATCAATGCAGAGTTTATTCGCATCACAAGCAAAAACCTCATGCAAGAATTTTTCACAGCTCTTGATCAACATACAGCTCGATTTCTGGAAATTTTTGAATCCAAGAAAGGGGCAGTTGGAAAAAAACTTTCTGAATTTCTTAAGCAAATTAAGTCTGTGGTAAGCTTGTCTATGCTTATTTTTTAAACTAAATTCTGTAACTGTTATTTCCTAAAATTTAATTCTATGTTATAAAACTTTTTTTCAGAGCAGTCATCACTTCATTTTAAAGTAGTTTATTCCGACTAATTTTAAATTTAATTTGGTTTTCCAGGGCACTGACATCACTGCTAATCGCACAGCAGTTCTTCGTGGACTTCCCCTCATTTTTGGAGAAGACACCTCAGACTTTTTCAAAACAATATTGGCAAGTACCATTCTCTGTATATTTCATTCTAAACTAATCCCCCACACATACATCACATATAGCCATTCAATTATGCTTCATTCAACTATCCCAGAAACAGACTAGACACAAACTCTTCAAATGTAATTGTTCATTTTCTTGTGTGTTTGTTCTGCCGTCATTGTACTGTGCATTGTTTTTTGATGTCTAATTTTCACACAATACTTTAACGTTTGTCTGTTAGTTGAGTTGTATGTAGAACAGAAGGTGATGGTCCTGATTCTTTAAGTTACATGTACATTTTTGAGATTTCCTATTTGTTATGTAACCAGAATTTTAATATTTCTGTTCTTTTTTTATTAGGACTGTGATTGCGACACACCCCAGATTTCCATTGGGATTATAACTGTGATGACTGAAGAAACCCAGGGTTCTTCACAAGCACTGCATTTGGAGGCTTCACACACAGCAATTATCCTAGAAGGAGCCATTGTTATGGATGAACTTCAAAACCTTCCGGATGCCATGTGCCTACTTTTTGGGCTGATATATGCGCTCAATTTGAAGTACCCTCTACAGCTCAAGAACACCTTTGATTTTATTCAGAGAGTGTTTCTTTCTCTGGGACACAAATTCCTGAAGCCTAAACTACAGTCACTTAAAAACATGTTGCTCATATAAGTCAATGTTGTTTCAGATTGAAAATTCTGTCATAATTTACACTCCCTCATTTTGTTTCAAACCCGTAAGAGAAAGGGTCTAGTCTTAAAACAAATCATAAAGACATCTTAACAATCGTTTTAGATCTTTTAATTTAGGGTTATCTGGACTTTCAATAGAGGGACATAAAACTCTTAAATGGTTAATTTTAAATATTTGTATTTGTGTTTCAATGACTATCCAAACTTACAGGTTAGTTACGAGATGTGGGAGAGTAAATTATGACAGATTTTTCAGTTCAGTGGCTATCCCTTTACTAAAGTTTGTGATTGCACAAAATTTCTAAAATACACAAAACATTTCTAAATTGTCACTTGTCAACCTTGGTTGAAAATGTTTTTCTTGTTTTATAACAGTTGTATTGTTAAATGATTTTGTTTAACATATTTTTGCAATGCAACTTTTTTGTTTTAAAGTGTCAATTTTCCTGCATTACCCCTAATGTTGATGGTTTTAAAAGGTCAACTGTTCTGTTCCTTTCAGGTCAAATATTGTCAAATTCATTCATCAGTCATATTTAGAGTTTTTTTGTTGTTTTTTTAGTTGCACTTGCACTGCACATTTGAGTTGCTTTAGGGTTAACAAGAATAACAATGTGCTTTTTGTGATTAAAATTGTTAGTTACATTAACAAAAAACTGTTTCATATTTAGGGGTGTCTGAATGACATTTAGTACACTGTAGTGCATAGACTATTGATGAGTAATAAAATAATGTTTTACCTGAGTTCAGTTTTGTCTTTTTTTCTTAACTTAATTTGTTTAGTTCAGCTTACTTAAAAATTAAGGCAATCGGTTTCCTAATTTTTTCCTAGTAATGTGAACTTTAATAAGAAGTTAACACAACCAATGATTTTGAGTCACCTTTACTTGAGTATACTTGATTAACAAGTTGTCTATACAAATGCTATTAAGTTGCGCCAACTAAAAATTAATACAATACTTTACTTAAATCTAAGGCAATCGGTTTCCTCACTTTTTCTAAGTAAAGTCAACTTTTTACATTTTACTGTGTGTAAGAGCAATTTTCAGAGGTTAACAAAAACAGCATCGAAAGGTCAAGAAACTTTCAAGAGGCAAATTGTAATAAAGAGAAAATATTTATTCTTCTGAGGACCCTTTTCAAAGCCACAGCTACCCAGCTTTGAAAAGGAAAGACCTGTTTGATTTCCACAAACAACACATTTTATACAGTTTTCCTTGAGAAGCCGTAAACCCCTCCTTTTCCTCAGGAGGTCAAATTGTCCTTTGTTCTTGAAAAGTCAAAAGGTCTTCATTTACTTCTCTCAGAAGGGGGCATGGGACTTTATTTTATTAGTAAACGACCCCCTGTTGTCACGTGTAGCGTGGTTGAAGCAAGAATGAAGCAGGATCCAACTGCAGCACACTTTAATCAAAAACTCAGGAACAGGATACACGATACAAGGACCAGAACAACCAACACTAGCGTTTAACATAGACAAGAACTCACAAAGACAGGCCAGAAACACAGGGCTTAAATAATCAGGGACAAACGAGCTAATAGGATATCAAGGGGGCGGAAATAACAAGAAACACCTGGGATAACTAAATGACAAGACAGGGAACCACTTAACATGACAGGACACAAAACCACATTGTAACACCTGTATTCTCCTGACTAACTTACTTCTTGGGCCCTAGGTGTCTATCTTCCTGGCCCATCTGGTTTTATTACGTTTGTTCTTTCCTGTCCCCCTTCAGCTGCTAGAAACCCTCACAGAAACACATGATTAAATGAAATTAACAGTTTGGAAACAAATGAATATAAGTAATACTGAATTTTTCCGTAACAGTTTCCTGCTCTTTATCATTCTCTGATAAACTATATATGAAAATTCAGCCTTGTTTTTCTAATTTTAATCCAACCCATTATACTATTAAATCTAAAGAATAGAATTAATTCAAGTCTTTACATCAGTTATACTCTTCATGTCTGATTTTCGTATAGCTGATCATTTTACTTGGACTTGATTAAAATTTAGAAGGAAAAAACTTAGACTGTTTTCGTAAGGATAGGCCCTTAATTACTTAGCAAGCAAATAAATATTTATATGAAGCCGGGCTAAATCATAAACACTGTCATTGCATTCCTAACATTAAATCAGACCCTCAGTAAATAGTATAGGTTCTAGTAGGAAAAATATACCTTAACTCAATTAAAGCATTTCGCTGTAACTTCCGCTACTTGTATCGTCTGCATAATTTTTTTCAGCCTTGGGTTAGCCTGTCATTTTCCAATTGAACAGACTCCTATTTACCCATGAATAACAAAATAACACATACAATCCTAATTCCTACTATTAAGCCCTTTCCATTAATCACCTTGATTTTCCTAACCATTTTTGTTCACTTCTATTTTAATTTAGTAAGCTCTATTTTAATGCCCTTTTTAATTAAATCTTCCCAGAAAAGTTTTATCATTTTATCCATTCTTCTAACCAATGTAGTTATCCAAAAAACGTCTTTTTTTTTCTTGTTACACATCAGTTATCTTGTCATTTTGGTATCACATTCTTGTTACAAATCAATACTAAGCCCTAGTTTGAGTCAATCAAATAAAATCATCAAAATCATCACAAAAACAGATTCCTTTGCTAGACTCAAATCATTAGTTGGTGCACATCCTCCTCCAGGTGTGATGATTATCTCGTTCGTCCCACAGACATTCCATCTTCGCCATTTTGACACTTTGTGCGCCGTAGCAATGGTCTTTCCATCGTCGGTGAGGGAGGCTTGTTACCAGCACTAGCCTTTGATCCCTCACTTTATGATCTGATGGTTGATTTGAGGCTTGTCGGTGTAGTCTAAGGTTAGAGATGTTTGGACCCAGGTCAAACACTCTTCAATCATTTTCAAATCCTTACAAGATTTTCCTTTAGATCACGATCGCACCCCCCACTGGAATGAGTCATCTGCTGTCACCTGCAAATGGAGACCTAAAGTGATATTGTTAGTGAACGCTTGTCTTGTCGTCCTTTTTGGTGTGACCTGTGGAATTTTCAACCTGAAACATATCACCGGATAATTATTGCTCATTGAATAGCACTCAGGGTCCTTTTTGTCCCCTGAAAAAACTCAACCCACTTTGCTTATGCTAACAAGACAATATGCATTTGGAACAGAATCAGCTCTGTTTGATGCACTCCATCCTGCTATCCTGCGAAAGAAATTTTTTTAAGTTAGGCGCTGCCCTGATTTTGTCTGCTGTGCTGCCGCGGCCTTCGCTGCCGCATCTGCACTGGCGTTTCCTGTTGAAACAATCCTTGTTAGTAGTTATTACCGGACACCATGTGTCAAAATGATTGATGACTTCCGGTTGACCTTTGACCTTTTCCGGCCCCGCCTTTTCCTGGTGTGCATCCGTTATCTATAGATAAGGATTGACCTATTGACCCCACCCATCCAATCGATGTGTTTTGAGAGATTGTGCATCCGGCGTCTATTGTTAAGGGTCAAGCAGTTGACCCCGCCTATCTGATCAATGAAATGTTTTGACCATCTGGCCTCTATTGATAAGGGTTGTGGTGTTGAGCTATCTGATCAATCAACTGTTTTGGCATTCCAGAGGCCATAGTGGTTTCAATGTGATGTGGGTAATGTGAGAGGAAAAAAGTCAGTGTCACCGGGGGTCCCTCTGTATGTGTGTCACAGACGCTCCCCCTACCTCTGCTCTGGCCTCTATTGATAAGGGTTGTGGTGTTGAGCTATCTGATCAATCAACTGTTTTGGCATTCCAGAGGCCATTGTGTTTTGCTGTGTAATGTGAAAGGAAAAAGGTCAGTGTCACAGGCTGTCCCTCACCTCCCCTCTCTATGTGTGTCACAGACTCTCCCCCTACCTCTGCAAGTGTGGCATTCCAGAGGCCATTGTGGTTTCCTGTGTAATGTGAGAGGAAAAAAGTCAGTGTCACCGGGTGTCCCTCTGTATGCGTGTCACTGACGTTCCCCCTACCTCTGCAAGTGTGTCACGGGGGTTCTTGCCTACCCCTCCATGTCTGCTCTGATATCTGAAACAATGTTACATAAACAGGGTCTATCGTTTTAAATATTATTCAAATGAAAGCAGAGTTGAAAAACATACTGATCTTTATAAATGTTTATAAAATAATTTAACTACAGTTGAAAACGTTTAGTTTAAATGATGTAAATGAAATGGTTATAAAATAATTTAACTAAGGTTGAAACATACTATTCTTTATAAATGTATAAATGAAATGGTTATAAAATAATTTAACTAAGGTTGAAACATACTATTCTTTATAAATGTATAAATGAAATGTTTATAAAATAATTTTACTATAGTTGAAAACAGTTTAAATGATGTAAACGAAATGGTTATAAAATAATTTAACTAAGGTTGAAACATACTATTCTTTATAAATGTATAAATGAAATGGTTATAAAATGGTGTAAATGAAATGGTTATAAAATAATTTAACTAAGGTTGATCGTTTAAAATATTATTCAAATGAAACTAGTTGAAAAACATACTGGTCTTTATAATTGTATAAATGAAATGTTTATAAAATAATTTTACTATAGTTGAAAACATATAGCTAAAATGGTGTAAATGAAATGGTTATAAAATAATTTAACTAAGGTTGAAACATACTATTCTTTATAAATGTATAAATGAAATTGTAGTGTGTTCAATGTAGTTGGAGGAAGAAGAAGACAGGGTCGGCGAAGTTTGGGACTCGCACTTTATTAAAAACCCTCAAACAGCGAGGAAAAGCAAAGGGTGCGCTCGTGCGCGGCCGCCGTGACACTCTCGCTGCACACAGGCAATAAACAATAAAAAAACAAACACTCAGTCTTTCACTGCTTCACGCGTCGGCAATCGGGGTGCGAGTCCCAGGTCTCTCTCAGCTTCTCTCTCACCGCCGGCAGCTTATATGCAGTCTCCACGCCAATTACTGCAATCAGACACAGGTGTTCGTTATCTGCACTTGACCCACTTACTCACCGCGCGGCTCGCTGACTTCTCTCCCGCTACAGACTTCGCGGAACCACGCCCCCCTCGCCACATACCCCCACCGCCCGTCGCAGGCCGGGGAGCCGTCCGGCCTGCAGCTTCCCCCCCCCCCCCTCCTGGAGAGGAAGTCAGCCACAACCATCTGTGCACCCGGCCTGTGGATCACCTGGAACTTAAAAGGCTGTAAAGCTAGATACCAACGGGTGATCCGCGCGTTGGTATCTTTCATGCGGTGGAGCCACTGCAGGGGAGCGTGGTCCGAACAGAGGGTGAACTCCCGCCCCAGGAGGTAGTAGCGGAGGGTGAGAACAGCCCACCTGATGGCCAAGCACTCTTTCTCAATGGTGCTGTACATCGTCTCTCTCTTAGATAGCTTACGACTGATGTACAGCATCATCGCTCTACACCCTCCACCTCCTGGGACAGGACCGCGCCCAGCCCCCTGTCCGATGCATCCGTCTGTAGGATAAAAGGAAGAGAGAAGTCAGGAGCATGCAAAAGCGGGCCGCCACACAGAGCAGCCTTTATCTGGGTAAAGGCCTGCTGGCAGTGCTCCGTCCACTGGACCGTATCTGGCGCTTCCTTTTTAGTTAAATCAGTCAGCGGGCTAGCGAGGTCCGAATAATTAGGCACAAACCTCCTGTAATATCCCGCTAGCCCCAGGAACTGTCTAACCTCCTTCTTGGTCTTGGGTCTCGGGCAGGTCGCAACTGCTGCCGTCTTATCAATTTGGGGACGCACCTGTCCGTGACCCAAGTGGAAACCCAGATACCTCACTTCCACACGCCCAATTGCACACTTCTTCGGGTTGGCCGTGAGCCCCGCCCTTCTCAGCGTCTTTAGGACAGCCCGCAAATGCTGCATATGACGCTGCCAATCGGTACTATAGATGATAATATCATCCAAGTAGGCAGCGGCATATGCAGCATGCGGCCGGAGAATCTTGTCCATCAGACGCTGGAAGGTCGCTGGAGCCCCGAACAACCCGAAAGGAAGGGTAACAAATTGGTGTAATCCAAACGGCGTTGTGAAAGCTGTTTTTTCTTTGGACATTGGAGACAAGGGGATCTGCCAATAACCCTTTGTTAAGTCCAATGTCGAATAAAAACGAGCCGTACCCAGCCGATCAAGCAATTCGTCAACCCTCGGCATTGGATAAGCATCAAATTTGGACACCGCGTTCACCTTTCTATAGTCGACACAGAAGCGGATCGAGCCGTCAGTTTTAGGAACTAAGACTATCGGGCTCGCCCAGTCACTGCTCGACTCTTCTATTACCCCCATTTCCAACATAGTCTCTAATTCAGTCTGAACTACTTTTTTTTTATGTTCAGGCAAACGATACGGGCGGCAGCGTACCACTACCCCAGGTTCTGTCTCAACGTGGTGCTGAATGAGGTTCGTCCGACCAGGCAGGGGAGAAAACACATCCGCAAACTCAGCTTGAATATTTTTCACGTCAGTGAGCTGGGAGGGCGAGAGGTGATCTCCACCAAGAGCCAGCGCGAGAGATTGCGATTTTGAACTCGCCTCAGGCCCGAGATCCTCCTCTCCGCTCACCACCGTCGCCAGCATCACTGACTCTGCCTCAACCCACTTTTTGAGGAGGTTGAGGTGATAAACTTGATGTGCTCCACCTCTGTCTGTACGGGCTACCTCATAGTTAAGATCATTAACTCGCCGTGTGACCTCAAAGGGCCCTTGCCACTTTGCGAGTAATTTAGAGCTGGAAGTAGGGAGTAATACAAGTACCTTATCTCCCGGTGCAAATTGGCGGAGTCTAGTTCCCCTGTTGTAAAGCTGACTCTGTCTGCCCTGGGCCTGTAACAAATTCTCCATTGATAGCCGCCCCAAAGTGTGGAGTTTTGTTCTCAGGTCCAGGACATACTGAATTTCATTCTTAGCAGCGGACGGTCCGTCCTCCCAAGTCTCTCTAAGAACGTCAAGCACCCCGCGGGGCTGCCGTCCGTAGAGGAGCTCGAAGGGGGAAAACCCCGTGGAGGCTTGTGGGACCTCGCGTACAGCGAACAAGAGGGGTTCTAGCCATTTATCCCAATTTTTGGCGTCCTCGTGAACGAACTTACGAATCATGGCCTTCAAAGTGCGATTAAATCTTTCCACTAAGCCGTCTGTCTGTGGGTGGTAGACGCTAGTGCGAATCGATTTAATGCCCAACAATTCGTAGAGTTCGCGAATCGTTCGTGACATGAACGCCGTGCCCTGATCAGTGAGAATCTCCTTGGGGATTCCCACTCGGGAGATTAACGAGAAGAGCGCGCTCGCAACACTTTTAGCCGAAATGTTGCGAAGCGGAACTGCTTCTGGGTATCGCGTTGCGTAGTCTACCATAACCAACGCAAAGCGATGCCCTCGTGCCGACCGTTCTAATGGCCCGATGAGGTCCATACCAATTCTCTCGAAGGGGACCTGCATTAACGGAAGGGGGCACAATGGTGCTTTTGGATTGGCCGGTGGATTCACCAACTGACATTCACGACAAGACGCGCACCACCTGCGCACGTTCTCGTGAATGCCCGGCCAGAAGAACCGGGCCATGAGACGGTTTAGTGTCGCCGCCTGCCCTAAATGCCCGGCCATTGGGTTAGAGTGAGCCGCCTGAAAAAGCATTTCCCGGCGGCTTTTAGGAACCAACAACTGAGTTGTATCTTCTTTTGTCTGGGTGTCTTGGGTCACCCGATACAACCTATCTTTCAAAACAGCAAAATAGGGATAAGAGAGCGGTTGGTCTGGGTGGAGGAGCTGGCCGTCGATGGAGCGGACCTGATTAAAGGCATTTTTTAGCGTCTCATCCTGGGACTGCTCCAGGGGAAAATCATCACGCTCGGAGAGAACCGTTCTCGCCAGAGCCCTCTGTTCCCCTGCAGCAGGACCCAGTGGTCCCGGCTCAGCATCCCCCACCTGAACAACCGCTGTCTTTCGCCTATTTTGCTTTTTCCAAGAGGCACCCGCTGATAATACCCCCAATAATTCATTAAAGGCTGGCCAATTCGTTCCCAGAATGAGCGGATGCCGGAGGTGCGGGTTAACAGCCACCTCCACACTATGCTTTTGCCCCCTAAATTGAATTACGACCGGCATTAACGGGTATCTCACCACCACCCCGTGAACACACCGCACCTTAACCATGCGGCTGTTATCCAATGCCCCCGGTTGTATCAGACTTTGATGTATAGAGGTTTGGTTACAACCTGAATCCACCAAAGCCTGATAAGTACCCCCCTTGATACTCACTGGTATCTGGTACAGGCCAGTTTGATCGGGGGCAGCCTGCGGCGCGTCGGGGACCCGGATCAGCGTCCCCACCTCCATAACCAGACACCGATCTACAAAGTGACCCGGGTCCCCGCAGCGCCAACAGGCCGGCCCAGGCCTCCCCGCCGCTCCAGTGGCGGGAAGCGGGTCAAGGAATTGGCGTGGAGAGTGCAAGGCTGCCGGACTCGGGACGGGGTAGTCGGTTGTAGCGGGCCCCCTGGGTGGGGCCCGGGACGCAGGGACGGGCTCCGCCGGTGTCCCTGTCCTCCATCTCGGCGCCGGCCGGGGCACCAGCCCCCCGCGAGACCTGGGAAGGGGCACAGGTTTGGGGAGAGAAGGGGTAGTGAGAGAGAGAGAGAGAGATGGAGAGAGAGAAGCCGATGGTAGGGGTTCGCCGACCCCTGAGCACGCCACCATGTGGTCTTCCGCCAGGTGGATGGCCTGGTCCAGCGACGTCGGGCGGTGGCACTGGACCCACTGTGCAGTTTTCTTCGGTAGCTTAGTGACGAACTGCTCCAGTACCACCTTGCTGATGACATCCTCGACGTCGCCTCCGTCGGCCATCAGCCATCTGCGGCAGGAGTCCCGGAGCTGTTGCGCCAGCACAAAGGGTCGGGCAGACTCCCCCAGGCTCAAGGACCGGAACCGCTGGCGATGTTGTTCGGGGGGACCGGCCGACCCGCTGGAGAATGGCGCGCCTCAGATCTTCGTAGACCAGGAGGTTCTGGACTGGCAGCTGGTTGGCGGCGATCTGGGACTCGCCCGACAAGAGTGGGATGAGTCGCAGGGGCCAGTCCGCTTGGGGCCATCCCCGGGCCTCGGCCGACCTCTCAAAGAGGTCCAGGAACGCCTCCGGATCGTCCTGGGGTCCCATCTTGCTGAGAGGCAGGGGCGGGGCCGAGGCCGTAGCTGGAGCGGGGACGGCCCGAACCTCCCGGTCGAGCCAGCTCCGGAACAGCTCGCGGTCTTCTTGCTGGCCTTGGAGGAGCATCTGGAACCGTTGATCCTGCTCCTCTTTTACGGCCAGCAGGGCGTGGTGTTGCTCCCGGTGAAGACCCGCGAGCGTTTGAATGAGCTCCGCAAATGGCGTTCCCGGCGGGGTCTGCATGGCGGCGGCAGTCTTCTTCTTCCCGGGTTTCGGCACCAGTGTAGTGTGTTCAATGTAGTTGGAGGAAGAAGAAGACAGGGTCGGCGAAGTTTGGGACTCGCACTTTATTAAAAACCCTCAAACAGCGAGGAAAAGCAAAGGGTGCGCTCGTGCGCGGCCGCCGTGACACTCTCGCTGCACACAGGCAATAAACAATAAAAAAACAAACACTCAGTCTTTCACTGCTTCACGCGTCGGCAATCGGGGTGCGAGTCCCAGGTCTCTCTCAGCTTCTCTCTCACCGCCGGCAGCTTATATGCAGTCTCCACGCCAATTACTGCAATCAGACACAGGTGTTCGTTATCTGCACTTGACCCACTTACTCACCGCGCGGCTCGCTGACTTCTCTCCCGCTACAGACTTCGCGGAACCACGCCCCCCTCGCCACAGAAATGTTTATAAAATAATTTAACAATAGTTGAAAACATATAGTTAAAATGGTGTAAATGACTGTGTGTGTGTGTGTGTGTGTGTGTGTGTGTGTGTGTGTGTGTGTGTGTGTGTGTCATGGTGTCAAAGCACTAAACAATCTATCTCTGATACACACGGATGAATAGGTATTTGTTTAAAAACACTGATCCTATAAATTTTGTTGACCGTTTGAATTAAATTAAAAAGTACTTATACATATACATATATTATACTCATATACATCCTCATTGTAATTTATTTATCCAATTTCAAAGACTTTTTCAGTATGCGCTCATTAAAAACCTCTCAAACATTTTTAAGTTTTACTATTGTAAATCAGAAACACCTGTCATTTTGACTACCCTTATTTATTGTATCTTAAAGAGGTCACCTCTTTTGGGGTTGAATATTGAGAAAATTGTAATGATCTTTTGAAATAATAGTTCAATGTTTTTAATGGATAAGCTGCAAACACATTTCATTTTGTAAGTGTAAGTTCTAGATGTGTGTTGCACCTTCCACTCTGCATATCAGAGGGGATGATAATCATTAACTGGTATTTTGGTCAGTTTCTCACACAAAGCTACTGTATGGTTTTGAAGATTTTGATATTATGGTACTTTTCATATGATAGCCTACTTTTATGGGGCTTTTTTTATTGTGGAGCTTGACAGGTCTCGTTCCTTTCACTTTCATTATAATGAAAAGAGGTGTGCAGGATATCTTTTTTAGAAATTCACCTTTTGTGTTTTACTGAAGAAAGAAAGTTATACAGGCTTAGAACTAGGTTTTCACAGTACCAACATTACAGTAGTCGGTACCAATATACCAGTCTCAATACCAGTTCTCACTACCAGTTTTGGTACCATAGCAAAAACGATTTAAACTATTTTGTTTAATAAAAAAAAATATGAATGGCTTATATAGAAAACGAGCAAAGAATGCTCCTTTTAATAAATATGCATGGGAGCCAGGGTTGCCAGGTTTTTGCTACAAAACTAGCCGAATGGTCAAAGTCAAAGTTTATTCATATAGCACAATTTATACAGCGACAGATGACCAATGTGCTTTACACTACATCATAAAACATAAAACAAAACAAAGGAAAAGGATAAAAAAACATCATATATGAAAGGAATGTGAGTATATATCAGCATTTAATGATCATTAAATGCCAGAGAGAATAAATAGGTTTTTAACAAAGACTTAAAAAGAGGAAGGGATGGCGCGGATCTAAAATAAAGAAAGCATAGAAACTGTACACAAAAGCAAGGCACTATACTGTACATTTAAATTTAAACCCATGTAAACCCCTCTTGAATCAGAAAGAAATATCCTAAGACATATGACAACATTAAGAGTTATCTTGATCTGAGTGCGGCCTTCGATACTATTTCACACACCATACTTCTTGACAGACTCTCCTCTATTGTAATTACTAATATACCTCTTAACTGGTTTAATTCATATCTCTCTGGCCGCACTCAGTTTATTCAGTTAAAATCATTCACCTCTTATTCTGTCCCTGTCATAACAGGCGTGCCGCAGGGCTCTGTTCTGGGGCCCTTACTGTTTATTATTTATCTTCTTCCCCTTGGTTACATCTTCTGTAAACATCATATTAATTTCCATTGCTACGCAGATGACACCCAGCTCTATCTTTCAACTAAACCTAATTCCACACTTCCACCATCTTCCCTTACTAACTGCCTTCTTGACATAAAATCCTGGTTCACATCAAATTTCCTTAAATTAAATAGTAATAAAACAGAATTGCTTCTTATAGCTACAAAATCAACATTAAACAAAATCCATAATTTCTCTATTGACCTCTTTAAGATACAATAAATAAGGGTAGTCAAAATGACAGGTGTTTCTGATTTACAATAGTAAAACTTAAAAATGTTTGAGAGGTTTTTAATGAGCGCATACTGAAAAAGTCTTTGAAATTGGATAAATAAATTACAATGAGGATGTATATGAGTATAATATATGTATATGTATAAGTACTTTTTAATTTAATTCAAACGGTCAACAAAATGTATCGGATCAGTGTTTTTAAACAAATACCTATTCATCCGTGTGTATCAGAGATAGACTGTTTAGTGCTTTGACACCATGACACACACACACACACACACACACACACACACACACACACACACACACACACACACACACACACACACACACACACACACACACACACACACACACACACACACACCCACACCATTTTAACTATATGTTTTCAACTATTGTTAAATTATTTTATAACCATTTCATTTACACCATTTTAACTATATGTTTTCAACTATAGTTAAATTATTTTATAACCATTTCATTTATACATTTATAAAGAATAGTATGTTTCAACCTTAGTTAAATTATTTTATAACCATTTCATTTACACCATTTTAACTATATGTTTTCAACTATAGTTAAATTATTTTATAACCATTTCATTTATACATTTATAAACAATAGTATGTTTCAACCTTAGTTAAATTATTTTATAACCATTTCATTTACACCATTTTAGCTATGTTTTCAACTATAGTAAAATTATTTTATAAACATTTCATTTATACAATTATAAAGACCAGTATGTTTTTCAACTCTAGTTTCATTTGAATAACATTTTAAACGATCAACCTTAGTTAAATTATTTTATAACCATTTCATTTACACCATTTTATAACCATTTCATTTATACATTTATAAAGAATAGTATGTTTCAACCTTAGTTAAATTATTTTATAACCATTTCGTTTACATCATTTAAACTATGTTTTCAACTATAGTAAAATTATTTTATAAACATTTCATTTATACATTTATAAACAATAGTATGTTTCAACCTTAGTTAAATTATTTTATAACCATTTCATTTATACATTTATAAAGAATAGTATGTTTCAACCTTAGTTAAATTATTTTATAACCATTTCATTTACATCATTTAAACTATACGTTTTCAACTGTAGTTAAATTATTTTATAAACATTTATAAAGATCAGTATGTTTTTCAACTCTGCTTTCATTTGAATAATATTTAAAACAATAGACCCTGTTTATGTAACATTGTTTCAGATATCAGAGCAGACATGGAGTGGTAGGCAAGAACCCCCGTGACACACTTGCAGAGGTAGGGGGAACGTCAGTGACACGCATACAGAGGGACACCCGGTGACACTGACTTTTTTCCTCTCACATTACACAGGAAACCACAATGGCCTCTGGAATGCCACACTTGCAGAGGTAGGGGGAGTGTCTGTGACACACATAGAGAGGGGAGGTGAGGGACAGCCTGTGACACTGACTTTTTTCCTTTCACATTACACAGCAAAACACAATGGCCTCTGGAATGCCAAAACAGTTGATTGATCAGATAGCTCAACACCACAACCCTTATCAATAGAGGCCAGAGCAGAGGTAGGGGGAGCGTCTGTGACACACATACAGAGGGACCCCCGGTGACACTGACTTTTTTCCTCTCACATTACCCACATCAAATTGAAACCACTATGGCCTCTGGAATGCCAAAACAGTTGATTGATCAGATAGCTCAACACCACAACCCTTATCAATAGAGGCCAGATGGTCAAAACATTTCATTGATCGGATAGGCGGGGTCAACTGCTTGACCCTTAACAATAGACGCCGGATGCACAATCTCTCAAAACACATCGATTGGATGGGTGGGGTCAATAGGTCAATCCTTATCTATAGATAACGGATGCACACCAGGAAAAGGCGGGGCCGGAAAAGGTCAAAGGTCAACCGGAAGTCATCAATCATTTTGACACATGGTGTCCGGTAATAACTACTCTTGTTATTTGCACACTTACAGACAGATTATTATCCATCCTCCTCTCGATGCAAGACACACTTACAGACATTATTATCATCCTCCTCTTGAAAAATTAGATCTCATCTTTTTTATCAATATAACATATTAAGATTCTCTTACATTTATCAGACGACACATTTACATTCTTATCAGTTCTTGCTTTCCCTCGGAAATCAAACCCATGACCTTGTTGTTACAAGTGCCAATACTGTTTGAACGACAGGAAAAACTGCAATATTTGTTCATATTTGTTTGGTAACATTTGTTTGGATAAAGTTTGCTTAACCCAAACGTTGTCCTTCAGACATCTTTCTCTGCCTCTGAAACAAAAATATTACTTTATCTTCTTCTCACAGCGTAACCTGTTTTTCAGGCCTGTTGTTGGTCTCGCAATTCAGTCATCTACAAACATTATCCAGGTCATCAATTTGTCAGGTCAGGTTTTTTGTGTGCACACTTCGTCAACGTCAGTCGAATAACAATCTCCCCCTTTTCACAATGCATAACTGTAAAGGGCTCTCTGGATAATCTGATATTTACTTAGCCTACGTGTTTGTTGCTGTCAAATCTATTACATTTTCTCAACACATGACTGACGGCTATCTACGACTTCACAATTCTAATTTACACATCAATACTTAAACCTGTCCAGAAAGTAATTCAAATCTACTGCACATCATCTGTGTTGTCTTCTCATCAGATTGACTCACAATCCTCAGCTTACTTTCAAATTTGTCATTTGCCTTAACCCATCTTTAATGTTAAAACACTCTTTCCAGAGGTTAATGACACATTTATACACACTATTCAGACAAAATAGTTGTTCTAAACTAGCACATACTGTACAAAACATGAATTAACATTCACACTCATTCATAGTCCCTGACTATGAACCGCTCATATTTCTCTAAAAAGATTTAAATGACATTTTAACCTTACATTTTCCCTGTATCTTCTATCTAATGTTTTATGGCCTCTTAAACCAGTTTCAAAGCATGTCTGTTCATTATTCATTTGATTTTAGAAAAGTCAGCTGTGTTGCTTTGGTTCATAATCATTATCTTGCTTCAGTTTGCCTTGGCTGACTGATAACAGAAATGCAGAGTACCCATCCCCCTTCCTTCACTCAGACAGTCTCTCTCTCTCTTTCTCTCTTGAACAAACTAATCATATTTTCAATCAGCCTCCTAAGACTGTATTTTAGACAGAATGTAAATTCCTTACACTAAACTTTGACCATTGTTATTCAGACTTTTGAGTTGTCTTCATCTTAAGCCACCACCATGCCTTTGTCGTACCCTGACATCTATGCATTTTCCTTGCCCTTAAGGCAACTAACATCATATAATTGCATTCACCTGTGGTCTGTATGTTAATGACGTTGAGACACCCCATTTTCTGATAAGGTTCCCTGTGTCTCACACCGGCCCCATTCTACAATTGTCTACCATTTGCTCATTGAATCCCAATGGTGAAGAAACAGAATAACTTCACTTCTTTTATCTCTATGGTAATTAAGCCATTTTGGAGGATGAGTTCATTCTAAAGTATATTCGGGAGTGGACTCTGGGTCGATGCAGACTGAACTGTATTACAGTCCTCTGACTTCCCTCTCTGATGCCCTTTGCCCAAAGTGGCATCACATCCACTCCCATTGCACAGATTACACCTCCGCAGCCTGGTGGGCAAGTGCCCAGTGGCGGTGAAAACCCTGGCTTGGGTTGTCCCCTAGGGCTATAGAAGATCGTACTCGTCATGGGGAAGGCACCTCATGCACACCCGTATGGCTCCATCCAATTGGGCAGAATTATCAAAGAGACTCTTCTAAAATTTGATAGTATGATATACAAACTTTTCCCTTTGGGTGTTGGTGAGAAGACATTCAAGAATCATCACAGTCAGTAGGAGTATCCTAAAACAATAATAACAGTAATCACTTGAATCCATTAACCATCTTAAAATCAGCAACCTAGCTGCTTAGACTATACTCAGTGAATTTAGATCAACCGTACATTCAGTGTACTTCATCTGTAGTCAGAGCCATGGTGGAGACTAAATGAGACAAAGTTGTTACTGGTCCTAAAATAAAGACTTCTTTAAAGTCATTCAGTTTTACTTTTAAAACATTTAAAATACAGGCTGCCCTCGGACTGGCAATGATTTCTTTTAACATCTCTGTGTCTACTGTCTATGATTTTCAACTGAGCTTATTATCACCTATGACACAGGCACAGATATCAGCTTTTAGCTGACATTGAATGAGAGAGAGAGACTGTTGAGGCATTCAGGGCTGGCACCTTTTGCACTTTCATAAACTTCTAACTTCAGACTTTATCTATCATTTTTTAACTCTAGCTCAGCTCAAAGCATCTTTTCCATAAATTACATGTATTTTCAATACAAGCATAATTTTTTATAGTTTTCTTTTGCCCATACAGGGAATTACATTACATTAGACATTACAAATTTCCACTCAGATTGAGTCTCTGTGCCACATGGCAGCACACATACACATTCAGATAAGCCAATTGTTTCAGCCAAATCACAAGCTTATCTTCCTAAATCAACGCATCAGCTTCTAGTTCTCTCCTGGTCAACACTAACAGGCTTTTGTTTAAAACAAATGCCTTTCTCATGTATTTTACATTTAGCAACTGTTAATCCTGTAACACTGCTTTTGCTTAACTTATTTATTTTTATAAAAATAATAATGTTTCAAATTTCATCTAAATTTTAGTTGTCAGGTTCTCAATTACCATAATTTAATACCCTCTAGGAGTTTATCAATCTGCTTCTATGATTAATACTAACTTTTTAGGCTGCGCTCTCTGCTTGTGATACATTTTATTATCACTATAAATCGTTCGTTAGATTTGTCTCTCTATATCATCTAAAACCTCATCAAAGCGTTTCATTCAAAACACAATCATCCTTTTATTTACCGGTACCTTTAAAATACTTTACAACTCATTTAGTCTTATCTGTAATTTTACATCAACCGGTGCTTTTTATAATTATTTCCTTTCAAAGGGAATTCCTTACACTTAAATCTTTTAATCTTCTTACAACTTTCAAAAGTTCTATCAACTTTCTTTTCACTTTCATTAGTTCCTTCTCAGAACAAAACTTCAATATTGTCATTTAAATACTGTTGTACTTTCAAACCCACATCAATACACCTACCGAGTGGGCATTTACAGTCACTGCAAAATGACCCCCGCTGACCGCAATAAAACACTCTCTGTTATCCTGCCTATTGTTTGGTCACGTGAGCTTTCAAAACAGCTCCAGCTTACTTCACACCCCTGAAGCAGTGTGTCCTATTCAGGAAAAGAAAACAGAGCCACTGACAGTTCTCTGCATTTTTCCCCCACTGTCCCAGCTGCAAATACAATTACAATAGCCGAATCATAGTCTTCATCATATTAACCTTAATCTTCTTTCTAACTCATATTAACACAGAATTGTCTTCAAATTTGTATCATTTTGTCACTTTCTTTGTTTTGAGCCAGTCAAGTTATTGTTTATCTTTCCAATCAGAATCAAACTTTTATAAAAAGATCATATCCGACATTGTTCATTATTGATTTTCCATAATCTTTAGACATAGCTGTCTACATTTTACTAATTTTGTATTATCATCAACACTAATTACAGAACAATCACTGTTCCACTCCCAGTATAGCTGGACCTTCAGTCACTCCTCAGTTATTAGATACAGACATCGTCTACAATCATAAATACCAGGATATATGCATTCGTTTTTTATTTTTATAAAACTATAGTTTCCAATTCCTTTTATAATAAATGAAGGTTGATATTTAATCCATCTTTTCACTACCCCCACTATAGACCCTTTAGGTTCAAAAACACAATGGTTATCAAACTAAACTAAACATCATCTGCAAATCTCTTTAAAGTGAGGGTTTCAGAGCTGAGCTGTTTACAGCATTTGCTCTTTTCTGTCTCACTATCATGGCTGTTCAGTTACTCTTCATACAGTATAAAGAAATTTAGCATGTCATCAATTTCATTAACACTGGTTTGAAGGCTTATGCTTCTATCAAATGATAAGTCTGCAGATTCAACTTAGTACTATCATTATTCCTCATTCCCACTTATCTCTACTGTTTCACAGAAACCACAAGATACTCATATCTCAGTCCCTAAATTACACAGACAGCTATCATAGCCGCTTGCACCTTCAACTCTTGTTATAAAAAAATATGGCAATCTATTCTTCAATACCCTTGTTTTCATAACATTAATACAATACAGCACATTCATATCATCATTTCAATCATTATTTTATCACTAAAATATAGAATTTTCCCCATTCTGCTTGATAAAACGTTTCATACCATTTCAACTTTTCATACCTTTTCAACTTAATTTGACTTAACAGGCGTTCATAAATGGTTCCATGAATTTTGTCTTTCTCTTACATGCCAGTTCCTTACCAATACTTTCTCTAACCATCTATTATCTTTCTCTCAACACTAGTAGTGTTCCTGACTTCTTGCTCCCTACATGCACATACCATCTTTCTACATTCTGATTCTTTTCATTCTGCTTCGATCCAACAACTCACTGTTTGTAAATTCTATCAGAAATTTTATTTTCATAAAATATAGTTTTCTACTATATTTCTTCTCAATCTTTCCCTACATGCCAGTTCCTTCTGTGTCCTTTCCTTTCTTTCTACATCCTCAGTTCAACATACCAATTATTTCTTCATATTCAGTCCTACATGCTAATTCTTTCTTCATCTTCTTTTTCATTTTGCTTCGATCCAACAATCTATAGTCTGCTCACATTCTTTATACGCATTACGAATTCAACCACAATAACTGCTAAAAAAATTCATCATTCACAACATTGCTCAAAACACACAAAGATTTACTAGCAGATTCTTCAGAAAGTAAATCAGTGTATATGTGTATGTGTGTGTGTGTGTGTGTGTGTGTGTGTGTGTGTGTGTGTGTGTGTGTGTGTGTGTGTGTGTGTGTGTGTGTGTGTGTGTGTGTGTGTGTTAGTAAAAATAATTTCACTTCCCTGTCTTTGCGTACACTCACTTTCCGCTCCGAACCAATCCGACTTCGAATTCGGGCATGCACTGTTCCAATGCCCGTCTCTCTTGCACAGTCTGCATACGGTACAGTCTCTGACCGTATGGTTGTTTGTAGCACACACAAAGCACCGCCATTTCTTTCCCTTCTTTTGTTTAGTTTTAGGCTGGTTTGTCTCACGTTGCACAGCTGAGGCCTGTTTTGCTGCTTCTGCCGCTGCTCGCGCTTGTGCGTCTCGTGCTGCTTTTCGTGCTGGTCTTCGGACCGGAGAGCAGTCGAGATCGTGGTCCAGTTTCAGGGCTCTCAGTACAAAGACAATCTCGGTTTCATTTTGGTAAACTGTTGTGTAAAAAATTACCTAGTTTTTTGTTAGATGACCCCATTTTGGCTGAATCTCCTCTCTTGAATTTTTTTTCTTTCAACGCGCGTCAACAATCTGTCAAACGTCTTCAACAGACCCGGTTCTGTCACCTTGGACCGACAAGGGTAGCAAATTTGCTCTGTAATTACGGTTTACTCAATCTTTTCGTGCACCCAATCAATCAAGCATGCACAAGAATTAATTTCAAGCGCGGTTCTTCCGTCCGCTCTTTTACATAGAATTAACTCAAGCGCTTTTACTAGAATTAATTAAGTTACAATCAAAGATTTTTTGTAAACCAATACTTCAGTCGTGTCTCTCTCCGGACACTGGGTGTCTCTTCCTGTACACCTACGAGCAAGTATGGTACTTCCGTTCCCACCTACAGGAGCTTAGTTTTTTGTAGAGACCGGTCTGTTTTTTTTTTTTTTAGATCAATCTCTCCCTCAAAAAAAAAACGTACTCTGCTCGTACCAAAGAGACAAACTCAGCCAATATGGTTCATGTTCACTCACAATTATCAATTTACACTTAACATCAATAAAACAATTTGCAGTTTCTTACCCAGAGATGCTTTTTCTTTTCTGTAAGTGCCACTGATTCTTTTTGATCCTAGTGGGATTTGTTCCTCTGGTCCTGAGTGCGGGAATTGTCTCTCTCTCCCTTAATCTGTTGAGTTCTATCTCAAACCGTCGAGGTATGAGACTGGCCGCCTGCTGCTGCCAGGGTTGTGCACTTCCATCAAATCCGCTCAGGACCAGGAGAAGAAGATTCCGCACGGGATCCCAACTTCTGACACCACTTGTGAGAGCAATTTTTCAGAGGTTACCAAAAACAGCATCAAAAAGGTCAAGAATCTTTCAAGAGGCAAATTGTAATAAAGATAAAATGTTTATTCTTCTGAGGACCCTTTTCAAAGCCACAGCTACCCAGCTTTGAAAAGGAAAGACCTGCTTGATTTCCACAAACAACACATTTTATACAGTTTTCCTTGAGAAGCCGTAAACCCCTCCTTTTCCTCAGGTCGTCAAATTGTCCTTTGTTCTTGAAAAGTCAAAAGGTCTTCATTTACTTCTCTCAGAAGGGGGCATGGGACTTTATTTTATTAGTAAACGACCCCCTGTATTCTCCTGACTAACTTACTTCTCGGGCCCTAAGTGTCTATCTTCCTGGCCCATCTGGTTTTATTACGTTTGTTCTTTCCTGTCCCCCTTCAGCTGCTAGAAACCCTCACAGAAACACATGATTAAATGAAATTAACAGCTTGGACACAAATGAATTTAAGTAATACTGAATTTTTCCGTAACACTGCCATTTTGATTGCTTCCTTTACTGCTACTCGGATTACAGCGCACTGTTTATAGACGTACTTCCTCTCAGCCGTGTGTCTTGATTTGATTCATTTGGCGTTACTATTTCAACCATGGTAAACCGTTGCTGTATTGTGGGTGTCACGGAACACGTACAAAAATGGGAAGAGAACTCAAGTACAAAAACAAGGAGGATTTAATAACCAAAACAGTACAAACACCAATAAAAAAAAAAACACGAGGGGGAAAACATAATAAATGAACATGAATTCCAACACTGACTCTGAACATAAGAACATCAACAAGGAACTGGGAAGATGTATGACAACAAACCGACAAAGACTGCATACAAGAGGAGACTTAAAAAGGAAACAAATCAAGAGGGGACAGGTGGAACAACTCAAACACTAATCAGGTAACGAGGGGAGGGATCAACAATCACAACAGCACATGGCACAACACAACAAACACCCATGTGCAACACAAGACAGGACAGGCATGTGACAGTGGGGTGTAACAGCGTAACACATAATCACCCTGGGGAAAAGATCGACAATGGATTAACTTTCCACCGCTTTCCTGCTTGGAGGCGCACCCACGGAGACCAGGTATCCGAGATAACAAAGAGTCGTCGGCTCGCTTGGATCTCGGCTGTAAGACGACCAAACATAACTTTCCACAGTATCCCGGTGTCGATGAGAGTGTGTTCCCTGCATTTTCATTCTGGTAAGTTAAAGTTGTACGATTTTCTTTTTATACATTGCTTCTTTCCTTCAACCGCGACACCACATACATACACATAAATGTGCGCGCCCAAACATAACACAACATTATGGTTCTATATGTTTTCAACATTTCTGCTATGGGATGATAATTTTGGTTGTGTTACCAGGAAAACCAGCAAAGGAAATGTACAACTCGCATCCGGATTGGGTACCATCACTAAACCTGGGCCACACTTAGAAGAAGGCCACAAAGACTGCACGCTATGAAAGGCAGGAAAAGAGAAAACGGCAAAGGACTGACAGTACACCTGCAATGGATGAGACAGTTATTGATGACCTTGTTCCACCAGGTAAGCCTTACAGAGCCAGCAGATACAAGACATTATATTGTTTTTGTTGCTGTTGCAGCTGCATGTTGCACATTTAGCTAAAAAAAAATCATTATTTGATCCACAGTGGAGACACCAGTAGAGGATGGAGCTGACTTCTGTCAGCGTCGGCGCGATGAAATCGACCGGCTGCTGGAAGAGAACAGGGCCCTGAAATGTAAGCTTGGCCAGAGAAAAATGGGTGAACATTTCCTGAAGGATGACAACGTCAAAGTGAAATACTACACTGGACTTCCACACCTTGAAGTTGTCAGGTGTTCTAGCCTGTGTTGGACCGTACGTGACACAGAGTAGTAAAGTACTGTCACCTTTTCAGATGCTTTTTCTGACTCTCATGCTCCTTAGACTAAATTGACCAATACAGCACATTGCCCACCTCTTTTGTGTAGACAGAAAAACTGTTTCCAAAACCTTCAGTAACGTCATAAATGTTTTATGTTGTGTTCTGACAAACATGAGCCCTAGTGTTGTGCTGAAATAAATGTGCATTAAATACAGCCATTAGTGTCTGTTGCATCTATACCCACAATCTTCACAATAAACATACTTAAATGCATGTGTCTTACAAACAAGAATCAATAACAGTATGATGTGCAAAAGCAAGAAGTGTCACACAATCAGATGTTTTTCAGTGTTTATTTGCAAGTAGTGCAACTTGAGAACACAGAATGGTGTAGTGCAGTTGGAATACTAAAGGTAAAAGGTTACAAATAAAAAATGGACACATAGATCTCTTATTTTATAATTTCTTGTAAAACAATAATAAATACATTTTTTCAATACTATAAATAAATAGGTATCTATAAATAACATTGGACACAGAAAATGGAGGTAGTGCAAATTATAAATATAGTAAATGACAAGAATGCAATAAAGGATTCAGATAAAAATGGAGTTAGTGCAAATTCTTATGTAACAAATACACTTTATAAATTATTTCAATACTATGAATAAATATCTATAAATAACAACATTGGACACAGAAAATGGAGGTAGTGCAAATTATAAATATAGTAAGCGACAACAACGCAATAATGGATTCAAATAAAAATGGAGTTAGTGCAATTTCTTATGTAACAATAAATACACTTTATAAATTCTTTCAATACAATAAATAAATAGGTATCTATAAATAACAACATTGGACACATAGAAAATGGAGGTAGTGCAAATTATACATATAGTAAACGACAACAATGCAATAACGGATTCAAATAAAAATGGAGTTAGTGCAATTCCTTATGTAACAATAAATACACTTTCTAAACAATATACAATATATAATCTATACAATGTATGTCTTTGGACAGCTGTGTGACTACAAACATGCATCACAAAACCAGGAGTCACCTGCTGCAGTAGTTGGATCAAGTCCAACACAGGAAAGGTGGAACCACTGCGTCGCACAACTCTTGTTGTCACATGCAACCATGTCATCCAGTTCCTCAGGCCCTTGACACATGCACCACATATTCTCTTTACTTTCTGTGGTGCTCTTCCTCGCTCTCTTTTGCCCTCTTACTTGTGGGACAGAGTTATGAGATTTTACAGCCAAAACTCTTGAGGGCTGCGGTGTGGAGGCATCTTGTGTGTAGTGGTGGCAAATGAGCTCAGGGAAGGAAACCTTCAGGAAAAATTCTTGTGCCATCTGCAGACATGACTCCCAGAAGCTGACATCTGGCATGACTTGGACAACCACGAGATCTTTCTGTGTCAATACCACAAAGTCACAGTATTTTGACTCAGTCACAAAGATCTGTGTCTGCACCTGTGTGTAGTATCTGTGGCCTCGATTAAGTAGAAATGTGTTGTCCACAAGTTGGAGACAGAAGTCCCTGTCACCATCACAAGCCTCCTGGACAGTAGTATTCTTGTGCTTTGCTGGACACTTTATTTCCAGGCAGCCTTTCCCACAGCAGATACAGTGAAGAAATCCATCGGGTGAAGCACCTACTTGTGGAAACCCAGGGTTGATGCAGAATCCAGACAGCTCAATTTTCAGGTCAGTGTGGTGTGGTGCTTTTTTGGCCTGATAAGCACTCCTTGCAGTCTCCTCATGTTCAATTCCCCATCTTGTGTCTTGTGTAGTCAACAGTGCTGTTGGGTAGCACACTTTTCTCACCGTGGACAAAGCCGGCTTCTCAAACAACAACTGCTTGCATAGCTGAGGCGGTTACTCTCCCTGCCCGTACTCCATACCAGGCAGATGACTTATGATGCTGCTTTGTGTGTGTGCTGATAATGTTGGCTTGTTCCTTTGTCACAGCTGCCATGTCTTTCACTGTCTCACAATGGTGGAGAAGGACAGATAGTGGAGCATGATCAAACTGTGGGTCACGCAGATGGTCTTGCAGGGGTTTTGGCATCACAGCTGGCTGGACAGGGTCAGCATAGTAGTGATAGTAGTTGTCCATTGTTGACATACAAACAGCCCTATGTTAATGAAGAACAGGGAGCAGTGATGACAAGTCGTCAATGTGGCTTGGGGCATGTGTCTGCTGGCTCGTCCGTAGGCCAGGCATGGGACTGTTATCATTGATGACACTGTCCAGAGCAATCCTCTGAGCTTTAGAAGAGGTAAAGTCCATCTTGTGGGCGACCTCTCCGTGGACTTTGTTAATTCCAGATGGTATTTTCCAGTAAGCAGGCACATCTGTCACGGTCTTTTTTCCGCGGGTGCGGACTGTTGCCTCAATCTCAAATAGTAGAGCCCCAAAATGTGTACACGACTCTGCAATGCCAGCCATGCATGTACAGCGTGCACAGCAAACCTGGCCATCGTTGGCAATGATGACCCATGGCTTCAGAGGAGTCTCATTGATGCGTTGAGAGTGCAAGACCTGAGGAGACAAAAATGAACATACATTACGCATTTGTTCATTTGTCTTAAAACTGGAAAAAGACAGCAGTAATGATAAAGTAACACTTAACATTAAAAATTACAGATAAGGACAACACATCATTGTTTCATTCTATGCAGGAAACCAAACATTAACCTCAACCCTCAGTAATGTGTATACATGACATATAAATGCCATTTATATATACGACAGTAAAGTATAACATAACATCTGAATATTAATTTATATAGCTTAAGTCGAATTCATGATGAAGACAAAAGAGCTCAAAATACGTGAGAAACCCGGAAAACTACACTTTTAAAACACATAGTTAAAAGTACATGTGTGAATGGTTGTTAGTACTAACAGTTACTAAACTAGCAGCTAGGTGGAGCGCAGCTTACCTTTGTCCGGATTACTGTGTTCCCACTGTTTGCCGGCTTTATGATCTGCAGCTCCTGAACCCATCCATTAGTGAACTGCATATGCGACTCCAATCCCTTGTAGCTTCGGAACTGTTCTGAGGTGTAGGCGCTCACAAGGTAGCCGAAGATGTCGTTTATACAAAACTGCGGCAGCAAGTCGTCATCGGTGCTCCAATCTTTGTTTGAAATTTCATAAGGATCCAAACCGTTGATAGTGCCGATTTTGTCCACATAACGGTCTCTGGCTTCCCTAGTTAATGTATCCCGGTATATTCCACATCCTTTTAGGGATTTTAACATATTTATTTCTTTTCTTTTCTTTCTCTCAACTCCGCTTCTCCTCGTTCGACTCGCTGTTTGTTTACATTAGCTTAGCTATCAAGATGGCCACCACATCCCAGAATGCAACGTGGCACCCAAGCCCTATAACTAATGTTAACAAATTAAACCTTATTGTAAAGTGTTGCTGAAAACTATTTATGACATTATTTTTGAAAACATTCTTAATTTACAGCATTTTCTCAGACCAGATCCTATGGACCACACAGTCTGTTTTTGGACTCCTTGTGCATACAGAAATCTTAGTGGATTATTACAGTTAAGGGCAAAATGAAAATTTGTAAATGTAAACGTCTCGGTTACATATGGTATCCCTCGTTCCCTGAGGGAGGGAACGGAGACGTAGGTCATGACTGACCAATAGGAATCTCGCTAGAGAGGCCAATCTACTTCGAGTGAAACTAAAACAGGCCAATGCACATTGGCGTGCAATGATTTGCATCAGCTGCGCGACCTCGTTAGCGCGGGTATTTAACAAGCAGCTGAGCGATTGCACAGTTAGTTTTTTGCTGAGGAGCCAAGCCTGAGAAGATGGCCGCCCCGGCGGGCGGCAGCAGATGTGGCGACGGGACCTACGTCTCCGTTCCCTCCCTCAGGGAACGAGGGTTACCATATGTAACCGAGACGTTCCCTATCGGTCAGTCACTACGACGTAGGTCATGACTGACCAATAGGAATCCCTACCAAAGCGCCACAGCTGCTGCACCCCATCCAGCGCCCCCGTGCAAGCCTCTACACCTTCTTGCCTGGAAGGACGATAGGAGGAGGCCTACACAGAGAGTTTGACACTGTTGTTCCGTGATAACCCATACAGTGACATATTGGATAACACTGGGAAAGCGTGCCTTTCTTGTTTAGGAAGGAACGCTGCGGAAGCCACTTCTTCAAAGAGTTACGTGGAAATACATATGGACTAACCCGAAGGCTGAACTGCATATGAAATAATGGGTGACTTAGCCCAAGGGAAAGACACGGGCTTCCGATAGGAGCATCCGTGGAATATATACACATATGGGATCCCCGTAGGGTCACACATATGGAACCCAGCCCAGATCCGGTTCTCAAGGATTCAACGGATAAGGGCCTGGCGCCGGACGCTCCGCCAAGTCCGGGCCGAGGGGTTTTGGAGGACTCGACAGGTTTTTCACTCTGGAGCAATAGGGGTGCACAGTAGGGTGCAGCAAGCCGACAGAGCCGGACCTCTCAGTGCTTCTACCCGTTTAGGGTGAGAACACGGGAGGAGACCGGCTCTACACGTAGGCTATAGTATCTAGCGAACGTGTTAGGTGTCGCCCAGCCCGCAGCTCTACAGATATCTGTTAGCAAGGAGCCACGTGCCAGCGCCCAGGAGGATGCAACGCCTCTCGTAGAGTGTGCATGCAACCTAAGCGGGCAGGGCACGCCCTGTGCTTGATACGCCAAGGCGATGGCATCCACTATCCAGTGGGCCAACCTCTGCTTGGAGACAGCCTTTCCCTTCTGCTGGCCTCCGTAACAGACAAAGAGCTGATCTGAGGTCCTGATGCTTTGAGTTCTGTCCACGTACATACGCAGAGCGCGAACGGGACAGAGCAAAGCCAGGGCTGGGTCTGCCTCCTCCAAGGGCAGCGCTTGCAGGTTCACTACCTGGTCTTTGAAGGGAGTGGTAGGAACCTTGGGCACATAGCCAGGCCGGGGTCTTAGTACCACGTGGCCGTCACCCGGCCCGAACTCTAGGCACGATTCGTCGACCGAAAATGCATGCAGGTCTCCTACCCTCTTGACAGTGGCCAATGCAACCAGCAGCAAAGTCTTCATGGAAAGAAGCTTTAAGTCTACTGATTGCAGAGGCTCAAAGGGAACATCCTGAAGTGCTCGAAGCACCAGGGAAAGATCCCAAGAGGGTATGGAGGGGGGTCGAGGAGGATTTAATCGTCTCGCCCCCCTAAGAAACCTGACGACCAGGTCGTGCTTTCCAACTGTTTTGCCATCTATGTGGTCATGATAAGCAGAAATAGCGGCAGCATGTACTTTGAGGGTGGAAGGGGACAGTCTACGCTCCAACCCCTGCTGCAAGAAGGAAAGCACAGACCCTATCGAACATCTTCGGGGGTCTTCTCGGCGAGAAGAACACCACTCGACGAACAGGTTCCACTTCAGGGCGTAAACACGTCTCGTGGATGGCGCCCGTGCTGAAGTGATGGTGTTAAGTACCTCTGGGGGTAAGTCACCTAGAACCTCCGCGTCCCGAGGGACCAGACATGGAGTTTCCAGAGGTCTGGGCGCGGGTGCCATAGGGTGCCCCGTCTCTGAGTCAGGAGGTCCTTCCTCAGAGGGATGGGCCAAGGAGGGACTGTCGCGAGGAGCATGAGTTCCGGGAACCAAGTCCGGGTGGGCCAATAGGGAGCCACCAGAAGGACCTGCTCCTCGTCCTCCCTGACTTTGCACAGTGTCTGTGCAAGTAGGCTCACTGGGGGAAACGCATATTTGCGGAGGCCCCGGGGCCAGCTGTGTGCCAGTGCGTCCGTGCCGAGTGTTCCCTCGGTCAGGGAGTAAAACAGCTGGCAATGGGAGGTCTCTGAGGAGGCAAACAGGTCTACCTGAGCCTCTCCGAACTCTCTCCAGATCAGCTGAACCACCTGGGGGTGGAGTCGCCACTCTCCCGGAAGCACAGCTCGTGATAGCTCGTCGGCCACACGGTTGAGCACGCCGGGGACATACATGGCTCGAAGCGACCTCAGATGCTTCTGACTCCAGAGGAGGAGATGGCGGGCGAGTTGCGACATGCGACGGGAGCGTAGACCACCTTGTCGGTTGATGTACGCAACGGTCGCAGTGTTGTCCGTGCGGACCAGTACGTCCCTGCCCCGTAGCGGCCTTTTCAAGCGGCTCAGAGCGAGATGTACTGCTAGCAACTCGAGGCAATTGATGTGCCAATGCAGTTGGGGAGCCGTCCACACCCCTGACACTGCATGCCCGTTGTACGTGGCACCCCAGCCGGTGGCAGAGGCATCTGTGAATACCACAGCATGCCTGGAGACCTGTTCCAAGGGGACTCCTGCCCGAAGGAACGAAAGGTCTGACCACGGGCTGAAGGTCTGACGGCAGGCCGGTGTGATTGCCACCCGGTGAGTGCCGTGATGCCACGCCCATCTCGGGACTCGGCCGTGAAGCCAGTGCTGAAGCGGTCTCATATGGAGCAGGCCGAGCGGGGTTACCGCTGCTGCCGCTGCCATATGCCCCAGGAGCCTCTGAAAAAATTTCAGTGGTACCGCCGTCCTGCCTTTGAACGTGTTCAAGCAGTTCAGCACCGACTGAGCACGCTGCTCTGTGAGGCGCGCTGTCTGAGCGACCGAATCCAACTCCATACCGAGAAAAGAGATCCTCTGCACAGGGGAGAGTTTGCTCTTTTCCCAGTTGACCTGAAGACCCAACTGGCTGAGGTGCCTGAGCACGAGGTCCCTGTGTTCGCATAGCTGATCTCGAGAGTGTGCTAGTATGAGCCAGTCGTCGAGATAGTTGAGGATGCGAACGCCCTGTTCTCTCATGGGAACAAGGGCCCCCTCCGTGACTTTCGTGAAGACACGGGGGGACAGGGACAGCCCGAAGGGTAGGACTTTGTACTGATATGCTCGACCCTCGAACGCAAAGCGCAGGAACGGCCTGTGTCGAGGAAGAATCGAGACATGAAAGTACGCGTCTTTCAGGTCGATCGCTGCAAACCAATCTTGGGGACGGATGCATTCGAAAATGCGTTTCTGCGTGAGCATTTTGAACGGTAGCTTGTGGAGGCTCCGATTCAAAACTCGCAGATCCAAGATCGGTCGTAACCCACCACCTTTCTTGGGTACAATGAAGTAGGGACTGTAGTGCCCTGACCTCATATCGGCTGGAGGGACCGGCTCTATCGCGTCCTTCGCCAGTAGGACTGCGATCTCCGCACGCAAGACATGGGCATCGGCTGCTCTCACTGTAGTGGAGTGGATGGCCCGAAACTTGGGGGGACGCCGGGCGAACTGAATCGCATAGCCGAGCCTGATGGTCCGAATGAGCCAGCGAGACGGACTGGGGAGCGCTAACCAGGCTCTCAGAGACCGTGCAAGCGGGACCAAAGGGACCGTAGGCGTACCCGGATTGGGGCAGCGAGGTGGAACACAGGGACGCGGCTCGGGGGGCTCTCTCTGGGAGGCGGCCCGTAGCGGGGTCTGTGCGTGCTGTGCAGCACTTACCTGGTTCCACAGGGCAGGAGGTGCAGGAGGCGGCTCGGTGGCGTTCTCGAACTGCACACTGCTGCTCACTGGCGAAAGAGGAGGCGGATGAGAGTGGTGAGGATTCTGACCCCCCACTGCTCTCCGGGTCCCCTTCGGACCCAGAGATGGTAGAAACTGCTCTTTTATTGAAAATGTGGGTACCGCTGGTTTTAAGGCCAGCGGCGGAACAAAAGGAAACAAAAGATTCTCCACCCGGCCCTCCTCCGGGGGAAGGAGCGATGCGGTCATCGTCTCCTGAAGAGCAGTTCCCTCCATCTCCGGGTCGCCCGTCCTAGGGCCGCTTACTCTTGGCTTTGCCGCCCCTCTTGGCGGGGGCCCGGACGGGCGGGGCGCCCTGCCTGCGACTGGCTCCACGGCGCCGCTTAGGTGGAGGCTGCTGCTGCGGCGCGGGAGCAGGGGCAGACGCAGGAGGACGCCCTCGGCGACGAGCAGACTGAGGAGCCGCAGGCGGTGGAGTGGAGGCAGCAGCTGACCGCCGCGGCAGGATGTGACTTATCGCCTCAGTCTGCTTCTGTACAGCCGAGAACTGCTGGGCAAAGTTCTCGACCGCGTCGCCGAAGAGGCCGGTCTGGGACACGGGGGAATTAAGGAACCTGATCTTGTTGGTTTCCCTCATGTCGGCCAGACACAGCCAGAGATGGCGTTCCTGGACCACCAAAGTGGACATCGCACGACCCACAGACCGCGCGGTAACCTTCGTCGCACGAAGCGCGAGGTCCGTCGCGGTACGAAGTTCTTGGAGAACTTGTGGGTCATGACCACCCTCGTGCAGGTCCTTCAGTGCCTTAGCCTGATGAACCTGCAACAACGCCATAGCGTGTATGGCAGAGGCAGCTTCCCCGCAGGCCTTGTAAGCCTTGTCGGTAAGTCCGACGAGTACTTACAGGCGCGCGAAGGAAGACACGGTTCTCCACGCCAAGTGGAGTTAGGGCACAGTTGCATAGCAACGGCCCGTTCCACTGGCGGGATACGCGTGTATCCCTTAGCTGCCCCGCCATCAAGGGTGGTGAGGGAGGAGGAGCCACCGGGACGGTTTCTGGCAGTGAAAGGTGCCGTCCACGTCCCCGTGATCTCCTCATGCACCTCCGGGAAGAAAGGCACTGGAGTGGGTTGCTGAGAACCAGCGCGCGCCACCCCGAGATACCAATCATCCAGCCTCGAGGGCTCGGGGCACGGTGGAGGGTTCCACACGAGCCCGACCCTGTTGGCGGCCCGGGAAAGCATGGCCATCATCTCCGGGTCCGACTCGGTCACCGCTGGCACACCCGAAGGAGGCAGCGGGTCCGAGCCGTCGTCCGCGGAGCGGTCTGACCCACCCTCCGATGCAGCGATCGACATCTGGTCGTCGCGGGGAGCGCCGAACGAAACGACCGGTACGCATCTCGAGGATGGTCCGGCGCGTTCCGTTGGCAGCTGAACTGGTTGCAGAGCATGAGAGGAGTGGGGGTTCCTAGGGGGTTGGTTCCCCGAAGGAAGCGCGCTCACTGTAATCCTCAAGTCACCCATGTCACTGCCGGAAGCAACCCGCGAAAGGGGGTTGGACCGAGGTGCAGGCACGGGGACTCCGCCCCTTTGCAGGAACGAGAGTCTCGACCTCAGCTCTGAGATGGTCATCTTCCCACAATGGGTACATGACTCATCCACGAACGCTGCCTGTGCGTGTTCGAGGCCCAGACACACAAGGCAGCGATCGTGACCATCCCGCGATCCCAGGTAACGACCGCATCCAGAAACACACAGATAGAACGTCATCTTGAAAAAGACGCGAACTATCTGTGTTTGCTCTTTTAGGAACTACTCTCACTGGTGCTGAAGCACGCAGGGGAGCAGCCTCAGCGATCACAGGGGATGTGCACCCGACTGTGCGCTGGGAGATCTTACCAGCCGTTAAAACAGCTTTTTGTTTTGCTCTTTAGAGAGGCTGCTCACGCTGCCGTGCTGTCGCGCCCAGCACCAGAAGAAAGAGAGAGAGTTCAAAGAAAGGCCTGTAGAGTTCTTCCACTGTAGAGGCATCGAAGTGCTTGGCTCCGAAGCAAAAAGCTAACTGTGCAATCGCTCAGCTGCTTGTTAAATACCCGCGCTAACGAGGTCGCGCAGCTGATGCAAATCATTGCACGCCAATGTGCATTGGCCTGTTTTAGTTTCACTCGAAGTAGATTGGCCTCTCTAGTGAGATTCCTATTGGTCAGTCATGGCCTACGTCGTAGTGACTGACCGATAGGGAACTAATATTTCCTTTTTTGCACACTAATGCAAATTCGAACATGCCTAAGACCTTTGCATAGTTCTGTATATTTAAACATTCGTATTCTATCTATATCTATATGCTCATTAAAAGTGCCAACACAATGTTTGTGCCCGATCAGGCACAGCTAATAAAAGACGGCTCTCAAAAAATACAAGCTGTGAGGCTAAAATGGTTGCACTCTGGTAAAGACTGTAGACAAAAGGAGAGGATCTAGTAGGTGGGTTAGCAAAGTGAAAACGAAAAAAAAAAAAAAGTTTGCTTTTGTCAGTTACTGTGTAAGATTTTTAATAAATTTTTCAGGAGCAATGATCCCCATATACCCATTTACCCAATTTCTGTGCGCTTGTACAATGTACATAATCATAACATCTTTGTTGCGGAGGCACTGAGGCACAGAGATGTGGGGGTCAAGGCAATTAAAAATCAGTTGTTTGAGATTGGGCACAGCCCTTCGTCAGCTCTGGTAGTTCTGAAAAGTGACCTGTTGGCTGAGCATGGCAACAAATATGTATATGCCTCAGCTAACCGTGCCCTTTGCCCAGACCTTCAGTTTTGTTACAGGTATGTGAAAATGTATGTGGTCTTCAAATCAGTAGCTTCGACAGACTTATGTAGAAAAACAATCAATTTAATTTGCAGACTGTATCAGAAGGTGAATAAGCAGGAGTTTGGAGAGCAAAGTGGGGAGGGAATGCTAGCAGCTTTGGAAAGACAGGTAGAATCATACAATGCAGCGTGTGATGACAGCTGTGCCAAGCTTACAATGTCCTCAGCAGGAACACCACTAGTAGCCATTTGTTCCCCATTAATGAAACGAACACACAGCGTTTTCAATAGTGGATAATTGTGTTTTATGGATTCATCTGGTAACATGGACCGGGAGAACTGCAGGGTGTTTCTGCTTCTCACATATACTTGTGCTGGTGGTATTCCTCTTGGAATAGTGATAACCCAGTCAGAGGATGAAAGAACAATTCGTGAGGATTGGAGCTGCTGAAGTCCTTATTGACAAAGGATGCCTGTGGAGGGCGAGGTGAGGCAGGCCCTTGTGTGTTTCTTACAGATGACTCAAAGGCAGAAAAGGGAGCTATAGCCCAGGTCTTTCCTGAAGCCACACAGCTGCTCTGCATATTTCATCTTCTGCAAGCTGTGTGGAGGGGGTTGTGGAACAAAGATCACAGCATTGAGACTAAGGACAGGCAGACACTGTTCAGCATAGTAAAATACATGCTTTATGCCAGGGAGATCAGTATAGTTGAATTGCTGTACCAGCAAGCCCTGGACAACCCTTCTTAACTCGCTAAAGATACAAGAAGTTCCTGACCTATCTACGGGTTCTTTACAATCGCCGTGAGAGTTGGGCTCTCAGCTATAGGAGAGACAAAAATGTGGTTTAACAAAACCATAGTTGTATTCGGTGCAAAGGGTAATCTACTAATTTTATTCTATAATGTTATTAATAAAATAAAAAGTTGTATATGTTCAAGCCAGGGTGTGCAGATGATATTAAATGTAATACCAAAAAGAGTGTGATTATTGTATTTTTGTTCAAACTAAAGAGGACCTTAAGTACAATTTTCCATATTTTTAAGTGACCAAGTATTAAATGTGGTAAATAAAATAAAATACTTGGGTCACATTATTAGAAATGACCTAAATGATGATGATGATGTGCAGCGTCAGTGGTGTTAATGGTGTAGATTTAGTAAAGTTAATGAAAAAGCTGCAGGGCATTTAATGATGCATTAAAGGGCACCTATTATGGAGTTTTGAAAATTACCTTTCATGTAGTGTGTAACATAGATCTAAGTGAACAAAAACATCCTGCAAAGTTTTATATATGAAAGTTCACCGTTAAAAAAGTTATTGTTTCTCAAAAGTATGAGTCGACTCCTTTTCGTTGTGACCCGTTTCAATAACTAATATTGGGCCCTACCCACATAAAACATAAACAGAGCAGAAAGGCAAAGATTCCTGTTGATTTGCATCAATTGTATATTATTTCATTATGTGCACTTTCAGCTTCATGAACAGGCAGCTCAACATATAAATAATCCAACCTTATTTGATTGAACTATATACAATTATACAGCGTTTTACGTTGGAATAAGCCTCGTCCTTAATTACTTAAGGATGTAACCTTAAAACCTTTCTTTAAAGTGAATTTCGTTTTGTATTAATTGTATCTTAATTGTAGTCAATGTTTCATCAACTAATTGCCTGGATTTAATAAATAAGAAGTAAATATAGCAGATATATAATCACGACACGGAGGCGCCGGCGCGTGAACTGGAGCTTGTCTCAAAAATTACCAAAACTCAGCAAATAAGGTAGCTTACTTGCCTCTCAGACCTGAGAAATATATATCAAATGTCTACTTCTAAAAAGAACAGTTCAAAACGAAAGAAAACAGACTGCTCTCTGTTTATGTTTGCCGGGAGCCAGAGCGCCTGACATCAAAGCAAATTTAAAAGTGCTGGCTAATGCTAATCGTAAATTCTCTAAGATCATTATTCATGTCGGCACTAATGATGTTCGACTCCGCCAGTCGGAGATCACCAAAATTAATATTAAAGAGGTGTGTGAACTCGCAAGTACGATGTCAGGCACTGTAATTTGCTCTGGCCCCCTTCCTGTTCGCAGGAGTGATGAAATAGTTAGTAGATTGGCCTCACTCAATGGTTGGTTGTCTAAGTGGTGTCCGCATAATAATGTAGAATTCATAGAAAATTGGAAAAGTTTTTGGGGCAAGCCTGTCCTGATGAAAAGAGATGGTATTCATCCCTCCTGGGATGGTGCTGCTCTTCTCTCTAGTAATATGGCACATAGTCTTAGAGCTAAAACATGACAATCTGGGGCCCAGGTCAGGAAGCAGACAGACTGGCTAAACCGACCGTCTGCTAGCGGCCTCGCGTCACCAAGGTCAGATAAATCTCATCACATAGAGCCTCTTTCACCTAGATATCATCATATAGAGACTGTGTCTGTTCCCCGAATTTGGAAATCCAAAAAATGTCAGGTAAAAAATGTAATTGTTTTTTTTTTTTTTTTTCATTTTATTTCAGGCAATGGCACAGAAAGTACAAGGCAGACAAAATATTGTTAAGTCATAAAGTGCAAAAAAGAAACAAAAACAGAACATACAGTATTTAACTGAAAATCGAATTCTGCCTGAAAGGGAGTGGGAAGAAGACAATTTATTTAATCCCACCCCAGTTCCCCATTTGGTGATTAATACATTGAGCTTCATTGTTACTTTTGTCACGGATTGTTTACATATGTTGTATCATGGTGTCATGGTATCAATGTTCAACACATAAAAAACAGATATAATACAGATGAGCAAATGATAAAGCTTGGGTTGCTAAATATTCGATCCCTTACTTCAAAATCGCTCATAGTTAATGATATGATTTCAGATTATAATCTAGATGTGCTGTGTTTGACAGAAACCTAGCTAAAACCAAACGATAACATTACTTTAAATGAGTCAACCCCACAAGATTACTGTTATGAAACATGAACCTCGTCTAAAACGCAAAGGTAATATTAAATATAGTAATTTTTTCAAAACCACAAAGAAATCTATTTTTAAATATACTTCTTTTGAAGTGTTGATGCTTAATGTAAAAATGTATAGTGTAAACGATAAATCACGTTTGAGATTTCTACTGGCTACTGTATACAGGCCATCAGGGCACCATAAAGATTTTATCAAAGAATTTGCGGACTTTCTAGCAGAATTAGTATTGGCTGCTGATAAAGTACTAATTGTTGGTGATTTTAATATACATGTAGATAATGAAAAAGATGCATTGGGATTGGCACTTAAAGACATTGTAAACTCAATTGGAGTTACACAACACGTGTCAGGACCCACTCATTCTGCAGCAGAGCGATGACATCTCAGATCATTATCTAGTGTCATGTAAATTACATTTAGCCAAGGCTGCAAAGCCGGCTCCGTGTTATAAATATGTTAGACCTATAACTTCTGCCACTAAAGATTGCTTTATCAATAATCTTCCTAATCAGTTTCATCATCTCAGCATCCCGGATAGCTTAGAAGAACATGATATTGCAACAGAAACTTTTAACTTTCTCTTTTCCAGCACTTTAGACGCAGTTGCTCCATTGCGCTTAAAGAAGATTAAAGATAATAGTCAAACACCGTGGTACAACGAGCACACTCAGGCACTTAAGAGAGCAGCCAGAAAAATGGAGCGCAACTGGAAGAAAACAAAACTAGAGGTATTTCGGATTTCATGGAAAGAGAGCTCGATTGCATACAGAGAGGCTTTAAAAGCTGCTAGATCTGCTTATTTTTCAACCCTATTAGAAGAAAATAAACATAATCCTAGATACTTATTTCAAACAGTGGCTAAACTAACGAAAAAGAAAGCTTCAAGCACAGAAGTTTCCGGGCAACACAGTAATGACTTTATGAACTACTTCACTTATAAGATTGATAATATCAGGGACAAATTATAACTATGCAACCGTATACTACAGTATCGCATCAGGGAGTGCATTGTAGTCTCCCTGAGGAAAAATTTCATTCATTTGTTCCTATAGGAGAGGAAGAATTCTGCAAACTCGTTAATTCATCTAAATCGACAACTTGTATGTTAGAACCTATACCGACTAAGCTACTGAAAGAGATGCTTCCAGAGGTCATAGATCCTCTTCTTAATATCATTAATTCGTCTTTGTATCTAGGATACATACCAAAAACCTTTAAGCTGGCTATGATAAAACCGCTTGTTAAAAAAACGCAACTTGATCCTTCAGAATTAGTCAATTACAGGCCAATCTCAAATCTGCTTTTTCTGTCAAAGATATTAGAAAAAGCAGTATCCTCACAACTGTGTTCCTTTCTTGAAAGAAATGTTATCTGCGAGGATTTTCAGTCAGGATTTAGACCGCACCATAGTACTGAGACAGCTCTCATTAGAGTTACAAATGATTTGCTCTTACCATCCGATAGTGGTCGTATCTTTCTATTAGTGTTACTTGATCTTAGTGCTGCATTTGACACAATGGACCACAACATTCTTTTAAGTAGACTAGAAAACTATGTTGGCATTAGTGGAATTGCACTAGCATGGTTTAAATCATACTTATCTGACCGTTATCAGTTTGTAGCAGTAAATGAAGAGATGTCTTATCGATCACAAATTCAGTATGGCGTACCACAAGGCTCAGTACTAGGACCGCTGCTGTTCACTCTGTACATGCTACCATTAGGAGATATCATTAGGAATAATGGAATTAGCTTTCACTGTTATGCCGATGATACTCAGCTCTATATTTCTTCAAAACCTAACGAAACTTACCAATTCACAAAATTAACGGAATGCATAGCTGATATAAAAAATTGGATGACTAGTAATTTCCTACTACTAAACTCTGAAAAAACAGAGATTCTAATTATTGGACAAAAAACTTCCACACGTAATAACCTAGAATACTGTCTAACACTTGATGGCTGCTCTATTAAGTCTTCGTCGTCTGTTAGGAACCTGGGTGTGCTCTTTAATAGCAATCTTTCATTTGAAAAACACGTGTCTAGTATCTGTAAAACCGCATTTTTCCATCTAAAAATATATCTAAATTACGACATATGCTCTCATTGACAAATGCGGAACAATTACTTCATGCTTTCATGACATCAAGACTAGATTATTGTAATGCTCTACTGGGTGGTTGCCCTGCACGCTTAATAAATAAACTACAGCTGGTCCAAAACGCAGCTCGAGTTCTTACCAGAACCAGGAAATATGACCATATTAGCCCGGTTCTGTCAACACTGCATTGGCTGCCTATTAAACATTGTATAAATTTTAAAATATTGTTGATTACTTACAAAGCACTAAATGGTTTAGCTCCACAGTACTTGAGCGAGCTCTTAACGTATTATAGTCCTCCATGTCTATTGCGATCTCAAAATTCGGGCCAGTTGATAATACCTAGAATATCAAAATCTACTGCTGGCGGTAGATCCTTTTCCTATTTAGCACCAAAACTTTGGAACAATCTTCCTACCATTGTCCGGGAAGCAGACACACTCTGTCAGTTCAAAGCTAGATTAAAGACACATCTTTTTGACCTAGCATACACATAATACATTAGTCAAGTCAAGTCAAGTCAAGTGTATTTATATAGCGCTTTTCACAATATAAATTGCATCAAAGCAGCTTCACAATATCAATCAAATAACATAACAATGTTTGTTTCTTAGTGGAAAAAAAAACATCCACGTTTGGTAGGGCTGATCAATGGTATTAATGCTTGGTTAATTAATTTGAATATCCCCAACTGAGCAAGCCAAAGGCAACAGTGGCAAAGAACCGAAAAACTCCATCAAGTGACCTACTGGTGTCCTAAAACTCCATCAGGTGACCTAATGGAGAGAAAAAGAAAAAAAACCTTGGGAGAACCCAGGCTCAGTCGGGGGCCAGTTCTCCTCTGGCGTTTATGAACTAGAGACCGGATTTACAGTAACTGTAATTTGATACAGAATTTTGTTTTATTTTATCACTTCGGGGTGGGTACGCGAACCGGAATCACAACGTTTTATCTGTAGAGTGGGAAAGGGATCCTCCATAGGGAGAGGCTAGTTGGCACTTCAGCACTGCGTTGTCATCGGGTCCAGGCAAAGCTCCTAGTCAGATCTGGATACGGCCTGGATCCGGTAGGCTGCGGGAAAACCTCGGGATAAACAAAGACACTAAAATTAGCGTAGATGCCATTCTTCTTATGATGATGTAACGAGTACAACAGGATTTAAGGGAAGTGTTCCCAGTTATAGACATTATAGACTTGTATAATTCAATGTTAGGCTGCATAGATTAGGTCAGCCGGAACTGGGAACACTTCCCTTAAATCCTGATGTACTCGTTACATCATAAGAAGAATGGCATCTACGCTAATTTTAGTGTCTTTGTTTATCCCGAGGTTTTAATAGCAGCCTACCGGATCCAGGCCATATCCAGATCTGACAAGGAGCTTTGCCTGGACCCGATGACAACGCAGTGCTGAAGTGCCAACTAGCCTCTCCCTATGGAGGATCCCTTTCCCACTCTACAGATAAAACGTTGTGATTCCGGTTCGCGTACCCATCCCGAAGTGATAAAATAAAACAAAATTCTGTATCAAATTACAGTTACTGTAAATCTGACCTATAGTTCATAAACGCCAGAGGAGAACTGGCCGCCGACTGAGCCTGGGTTCTCCCAAGGTTTTTTTTTTCTCTCCATCAAGTCACCCGATGGAGTTTTAGGACACCAGTAGGTCACTTGATGGAGTTTTTCGGTTCCTTGCCACTGTTGCCTTTGGCTTTTTCAGTTGGGGATATTCAAATTGTTGTAGAAATTTTAATAGTCCTTTATTCCTAACAGATATCATAAGGGATTGAACCTATTCAATGTGTAAAAGTATATGTGTGTACGTGCTTGTGCGTGACGTTTCAGGAATATATGGGACAGGACATCTTGACCTTAGGAATGGTCAAGATTTGGCTAGTTTATTTCAGGGCCAGGATGTATCTTTAGTAGAAACTGAACAGCAGTGGGGACCTTATCTGAGTGGGTGAAAGGGTAGCTGCTGTGAGGAGGAACCTTGAAAAGAGTATAAAGGCTGTCTCATGTCTTCCTGGTGCGCGTCACTCACTTCACAGGGTAACTGCTGTGTTGGCGACTGGGCCTATTCTTGCAAGAATAAATACTTTTCTTTTTTTATTAATTTGACTCTGAGTGTCTCTTACGCAGTGATGATGTTTAACAGAAGTTTTGCCACAACAATTTGGTGTCAGAAGTGGGATTCCTTGGAAGTGCCTTTTGGACCTGAGAGCGGACGGTGTTTGGCCACCTGGACTGAGCAGTTCCAGCTCTACCTCGTAAGTTTCAGAGAGAGGGGCCGACCGCTATCAGGGCCAGGAGGGGCTCCACTGGAATCAAATGAGAACGAACCCGTGGCAATCCAAGACATCTCTGGTAAGAGACGGCTAAAATATTTTATTTTGGGTTAAAATATTATTCAATTGTGGGTAAAACCATAGTGGCTGGGTCTGTTCGTTTCTGTGGTGTAAGTCAAGAGCACCGGTACAACACTGCTAGGAATGTGCGAAAGTGCGTATTTGCGAAACAAGGCACGGGGTGCGGTTTTGCAAATCGAGTGAGCTTCGTACGGCAGTCAATTGGGGGTCGGTTGAGACTTACGGGCGGGTCAAGGGTTAATGCAGTGGGGCTAACTGCGTGAGGAGCGTATTTGCAAAATAAGGCACTGGGTGCGATTTTGCAAATCGAGGGATACTCACGTAGCAGTTTACTGGGAGTTAATCGATCCGTCAGGAAAGCACTGGGTGCGCCCTGCCTGGTCTGAGGGTAAGTGGATCAGATCTGGTGGAGACGTCCATCAGATTAGTAGACGCAGCGTCGAACAAAAATCCACAGAGTAACAGAAACAGCCAGTATGGGAAAATCTCAGAGCAAGATTGCCAAATTTGACACACCGTTTTTTTTTTTCAAATGAGGAAATATTATGAGGGAAAATGTATGTTAGACATTGAGAAAAAAAAAAAAAAAAAAAGGGAAAAAAAAAAAGTCGAACTGCAGAGAGAAATAGGGTTTTACTTATGCATCCAGTAAATGGATGCATGACATTAGATGTCTATAGAACTTACATTTATATGATAAGGATTGAAGTAGCAAGCAGCAATAAGGCTGTCTGTGTGAAATAGAGTGATAGAAATAGAGTGGAACTGTAAGTGAGAAACTTGATGGAAGAGGGAAGTGAAGGGAAAACAAGAAGGTTGGTGTGTGAGATATGTGTGTGTGGGGATTGTAGTTAAACAATCATGTACTGGTTAGATAATGAAGGAACTGGCATGTAGAGAAAAGAAAGGAGAGGATACAGAAGGAACTGGCATGTAGGGAAAGATTGAGAAGACATATAGTGGAAACCTATATGTGATGAAAATAAAATGTCTGACAGAATTTATGGAAATTATAGTTTTATAAAAAAACGAATGCATATAACCTGGTATTTATGATTGTAGACGATGTCTGTATTTAATATCTGAGGAGTGACTGAGGGTCCAGCTATGCTGGGAGTACAGCAACAGTGTTTGCTTATTCAGCCCGGCTTCCGGACGTTAAATATATACTTGTCTTGTAATCAGTGTTGTTGCTGACAATACCAAATTAGTCAAATGTAAAGACAACTTTGACCAAAGATTCTGGAAATCAATAATGTATAATGTCGGATATTTGTTGATATTAAGTAATTGATGCAAAAGATGTCTGTGTTATAATGGAAATTCTGGGTCAGGGATCATTTCCCTGGACAAGTATGACTAAAGTTAAATGAAAACTTTGTGCAAACAACTTATGCAGCTTAAGAAAATTGATGTGCGGCCAATAATAATGATAAAGATTATGATTCGGCTATTGGGATTGAATCCGCCACTGGTGGATTGTAAAAGAATACAGAGAACTGCTTATCAGCTCTGTTTGCATTCCTGAATGGGACACACTGCTTCAGTGATGTGCAGTAAGTTGGAGCCGACAGAGAGTGCTTTAATTGTGGTCAGCAGGACCATTTAACACGTAACTGTAAATGCCCACCGAGAAGGTGTTTGGAAATGTGATAGTGACACATTTCTGGTAATAATGTGGGTTTGAAAGTAGATCAGTGTTTAAATGACGACATTAACATTTTCGTCTGAGAAAGAATAAGAGATAAAAACAGGGTCAAAAGATCGAAGTCTTAAAGTGAATCCTTTTGAAGAAAAGATCTATAATAGTCATTTTTTTTGAAACAGTGAAACAGTTTGATGAAAGTTGAAAATATATAAAAGTAACTAAAAGGATGATTGTGTTTTAATTCAACATTTTAAGAAGGGTTCAGGTTATATAGAGAGACAAATCTCACGGATGATTTATAATAACTGCAAAAGATGCAGAGTAGCCTTGTCAAAGTTAGTGTGAATCCCGATTGGAGAGTGATAAACTCCTAGAAAAAAAACGTTGAAGTCAGATATTAAGCTATGGTAATTGAGAACTAGAATAATTATTTGTATTTAAGATCAAATAAGTAGAAGTAATAGGCTACTGGATTAACAGTTGTTAAATGTAAAATGTGTTCTGTTAGTGTTTTGACCATGAAAGAACTAGAAGTTGATGTTTTGCTTTCAAAAGATAAGTTTGTTATTGGCTGTAATGAAACAGCTCGCTCATCTGAATCTGATGTCTGCTGTGGCTGAAAACCGCCAGTACGACAGACTCAATCTGAGTGGAAATTTCTAATGTCTAAATTCCATGAGATATGGGCAAAAGACAACTATAAAAATGTTTATTTGGAAACACATGTAATTTCTGGCAAATATGCCTTAAGCTGGGATAGAGTTAAAAGATGGTAGATAGAGTTTGATGTTAGAAGTTTATGAGAGTACAGTGTGCCAGTCCTGAAAGTCTCAGAGTCTCTCTCAATCATGTCAGCTAAAAGTTGTTATTTGAGCCTGTTTCATAAGTAATAAGCTATTTATAGTAAAAGCACAGTGTTTCGGTTGAAAATCAGACACAGAGATGTTAAAATAAATCATTGCCATTAAGTGGGCAAGTGGTATTTGAGAATGTTTTAAATGTAAAACTGAATGACTTTAAAGAAGTCTTTAAAATAATGATGCAGATCTTAAACGATAGAGGACCAGTAACATCTTTAAGTTTCCACCATGAAACAGGGCCGAAGGCTATGGCTACAGATGAACAGTAACAGTACACTGAATGTATGGCTGTGATCTAAATTCACTGAGTATAATCTAAGTAGCTAGGTTGATGATTAAGATGGTTAATGGATTTAAGTGATTAAATACTGCTGTTATTAACCTGTCTCCCTGTGTGAACACTATTAGGCAATCGGAATGGCTCTGGTGACTCTTGAACGTGCCTTTCCTAAGCTCCAGAAAACAGCTGAGTTCTGTTGAAGAAAACTGATTGTGTGATGGGAAAGAGCGGTCACCAGTGTGTACGAGTGGCTACTCAATGACGGGATGATCTTCCTGGCCAGGGGACAGCCCAACGCAGGGGGTCACGAACACTGGGCACCTCCGGATGGAGGTGTTATACGTGAGAAAGGTATGAGAGTTGAGGGCTGATTACTGGAGGCCACTGGGATCAGCAGAGCATTGAGAGGTGAGATGCGCTGTGAGGAGTTACGGCAGTCTGACCCAGAAAATGTGAGTTTCCTCTATACCACTCGCAGGAAGAAACCGCATTGGTTGTATGGCTTGTTTTTCATTATGACAAGTGTCTGCAACTATACCAGGGGGACAACACCCTGAGGAGAAGAAAATTATAGGTAAAGAGCCAATGGCCTTTCAAGAGCCAGCTGACCCAGGAGGGGATTGCCATTATTTGTTGTGGAGACAGTAGCAAACTTGTATTATAGGCAAGAAAATGTACAGAAGTGTTGATTTTTAACTAATATGTCTATAACATAGTTTTAACTCCTGAAGGTCAGTAGATATGGTGGTGACTAAAGATGAAGACAGCTTTCGTAGATTTAAGAAAGGTGTGCATAACAAAGATGAATGGTCAAAGGTTATTGTAATGAATTTAAATTTTGTCTAAGTTACAGTCTTAGAAGGCTGTGGAAAATACTATTTGTTAATAGTGAGAGAGACTGCCTGAGTTGGAGGAAGGGATGGTAACTGTGTCTTTCTTTCTTTCTTTCTTTCTTTCTTTCTTTCTTTCTTTCTTTCTTTCTTTCTTTCTTTCTTTCTTTCTTTCTTTCTTTCTTTCTTTCTTTCTTTCTTTCTTTCTTTCTTTCTTTCTTTCTTTCTTTCTTTCTTTCTTTCTTTCTTTCTTGTATCGGCCTGCTAGAGCAAGCTGAAGAAAAATAATGATAAGGAACCAAAACAACCCAGCTGCCTTTTCTAAAAATCAAAGGAATAATGAACAGACATGATTTGAAACTGGTCAAGATACCATGTAAAATTAGGTAAACCTAGAGGAAAATGTGAAGTTTAAAATCGTACTTAAAATTTAAATCTTTTTAGAGACGATATATTGATAAGGAGCAGTTAACATGCGTGTCTAATATGAGTGTGTGAGTGTGTGTGATGGTGACAGCACTTTGTCTTGTATGTGACTATGTGTTAGTTTGGGGTACTAATACTAAGTCTGAATGGGGTGTATATTGTGTCATTACCCACTAGGATGGCTTTTGGCAAATGACAAATTTTACAGGAAGCTGCTAAATTCTGTTAGGTGAAAAGATGATACAGAACATAGGACGAGCTTTAAACTGATTGGTCATCAAGCTCTGTCTGGTATTAATTACTTTTGTCTTTATGATGTTGATTTGAATTACGTTCTGGATCAGTTTAAGTATTTGATGTAAATTGGAATTGTGGAGTTGTAGATTACCATCTGGCATGGGCTGAGATAAATGAAAATGTTATAGATTTGATGGCAACAACACAGTGACATATTGGCTAAGTCAACATGAAATTAGCAAGAGAGCCCCTCACATTTATAAGTATTGTGATGAAAAGGGGGGAAAATGATTGACTGACATTGACCAAGTCTGTACAGCACGACCTGACCTGATAGAAACAATTGATGACTTTGGAAATGTTTGTAGATGACTGACTTGAGAGACCAAACAACAGGCCTGAAAAGCAGGATTCGGTGTGAGACTCAGGGCCGTTGCCCTTCAAATACTTTGATAAGAAGATGAGATTGTGGCTTTAAGTGAAGAACGTAATACTTTGTTTCAGAGACAGAGAAAGATGTCTGGAGGAAATTTGGCTGAAGGATGCCATTTGGGTTGGTGTTAATGGCAAATCAAATTAGTTTAAATTGATGCACGAGTTGAGTCGTGCATCAAAAGGGAGATGGTAAGGATTGACAAAATATGGGTTACTAAAGGACAATATATGTTGGGAGGACACTGGGTTTAATTGGGTAAAAGGCCGTTCCAAACAAAAGTTGCTGTCTGTAAGTGTGCCGCACACGCTGATAACAAAATTGCAGGACTGTTTCAACAGGAGACGCCAGGGCAGATGCAGCAGCGAAGGCTGCGGCAGCACAGCAGACAAAAGAAACTACGTGTACTTTACTATCTGAAAATAACCTCGACATATGTTTTTCTCTACAGATCATGCAGACTTTTGATACAGGGCAGAATGTGCCCAATAAAATGATGGCTATGGATGAATTTGGCTAACTATCCTGGCCTGGGTTATTATTGTAGGAGAAAGGTTCCACACCTGCACAGCGCATAACTTAACACTTTCCTTTTGCAGAATGTCAGGATGGATTGCAGCAAACAGAACTGATTCTGTTCCAAATATATAAATATTGTGTTGTGGACATGAGCAAAGTGGGTTGAGTGTTTTTCAGGGGAAAAGGACCCTGAGTGCTATTAAATGAGCAAGAAATTATCCGGTGAAAATATGTTTCAGGCTGTTGATTCCACAGGTCACACCAAAAGGGACGAGCGGCTAGACAAGCCTCACTAACAAAATAGTTAAGGTCTCCATTCACAGGTGACAGCCGGCAAGGAATGGTTCATTCCAGTGGGGGTGCGGTCGTGATTAAAAGGGAAGACCTTGTAAGGATCAGAAAATTGTTGGAGAGTGTGACACCTGGGTCCAAGCCTCTCACCTTAGACAACACCAACAGGCCTCAACCATCCAATAGAGCAGAAAGTGAGGTTTAAAGAAGACGGTGCTAGTAACTGTCTGCCTCGCCTACGAGGGAAAGACCATTGCAACGGCACGCAAAGTGTCACCCTGGCGAACACGGAACGTCCGTGGGGCGAACAAGATGATCAACACACCTGGAGGAACCAACTGCCAACTGACGGTTTAAGTTTAACAGAAGAATCTGTTTTTGTGATGATTTTGATGATTTGTTTGATTGAATCGAACTAGGTATTGACTTGATTGTAAATGTAGAAAATCTATTGATTGATGTGTCCGTACTAGAGATATTAGAGTTCATTTTGAACAACTAATTTGGTTAGAGGAATGGATAAAATTATAAGACTTCTCTGGTTAGATTTGTTAAACAGTGCATTCAATAGAGCTTAATAAATTGAATTAGAAGTGAATAAAATGTGGAGATGGACATAAATTTAATGGAAAAGGCTTAATGGTAGGAGTTAGAATTGTATGTGTTATGATAATTTTGTTATTCATGGGTGAATAAGATAACAGAAACAGGTGAAAACCTGCTGTCTGTTCAATTGGTAAAAAAAAATGACAGTCTATCCCAAGGATTAACAAAATGCGACGAGACAGGTAGCGGAAGCTACAGTGAGATGTGTTAAATGTATGTTCTGTTTGTTTTTCTTCTATTCTTTTTTATTTTCTGAGAAAGATTAAGGGCAAAGATTTAAAGAAGGTTACAAACAGCGGTCATCCGTGTTACGAGGTGGCGTACAAGGAGAGGGTTTGAAATGAAGGATTCTATTCTACTTTATTCTTTGTATTTTTGATGACCTGATAAAATAACCAGTGTGAATTGATGGTGTTGTTTTCCTAAGTAATCTGTACACTATTTCTTATTTAATTGAGGTGACTGAGGGTTCGATCTAGGTCGAGAGTGCAATAGCAGTGCCTATTCATTTAGCCCGGCTTTAATTAAATTCTTTACTTGCTTGCTAATATTTAAGGGACTATCCTTGCAAAACAGCCTAAGCTTTTTCTTTTCTAAATAATATTTCACAAATGTTCATGAAGAGTGATCAGTTATGCGAAGACCAGAGATGAAGAGTAGCGTGATGATATGACTTAAAATTTGTCTTTTTGTTTATTATTGTGATTATGGGTAATCAGAATGATAAAAAGTGGGGAATTGTTGTAGAAATTTTAATAGTCATTTATTCCTAACAGATATCATAAGGGATTGAACCTATTCAATGTGTAAAAGTATATGTGTGTATGTGCTTGTGCGTGACGTTTCAGGAATATATGGGACAGGACATCTTGACCTTAGGAATGGTCAAGATTTGGCTAGTTTATTTCAGGGCCAGGATGTATCTTTAGTAGAAACTGAACAGCAGTGGGGACCTTATCTGAGTGGGTGAAAGGGTAGCTGCTGTGAGGAGGAACCTTGAAAAGAGTATAAAGGCTGTCTCATGTCTTCCTGGTGCGCGTCACTCACTTCACAGGGTAACTGCTGTGTTGGCGACTGGGCCTATTCTTGCAAGAATAAATACTTTTCTTTTTTTATTAATTTGACTCTGAGTGTCTCTTACGCAGTGATGATGTTTAACAGAAGTTTTGCCACAACAAAATTAATTAACCAAGCATTAATACCATTGATCAGCCGTACCAAACGTGGATGTTTTTTCCACTAACATTGTTGTTATTTGATTGATTCTGTGAAGCTGCTTTGATGCAATTTATATTGTGAAAAGCGCTATATAAATACACTTGACTTGACTTTATGTAATCTGTATGAAATGTGCATTTCTCTCTGGCGCGTTCACTACTGAAGATCACGATCAGCATCATCAACTTCATCTTTGCAGCCGACACTGACACAGAAAACACTTGTTTACAAACAATTAAAATGTCTCCTTGCTGTATTCGACATATTCATAATCATTACTTTTGCTGGTTCTTTGTGACAACTTTTAGGTGCTTTATTTGCAGCGCCACCCTTACATGTTACATGCGTAACCACGCATCAGCACCTGTAACGTAGTGCTTTAGAAATGGAGGAGGCTGGATCCAAATGCAGTGTGGCTTTATTAACAAACTATAAACTCTGACAGGAACAGGTTACAAGGACTCGGAACAGGTTAAAAGGAATCACCGACGTTAGCATAGATACATTCATGCAACAACTCACCAGGACAGGGCAGAAACACAGGGCTTAAATAATGAAGTACAAATGAGCTAACAGGATAACAAGGGGGCGTGGAGAACGAGAAACACCTGGGATCACTAATAAACAAGACAGGGAACCACTGAACATGACAAAACACGACAGGACGCAAAACCCACATTACGACATAACCCCCCCCCCCCCCCCCCCCCCCCCCCCTTAAGGGCGGCTCATGACGCCCAACAAAACAACAACAGAAAAAGTTCAGGAGGGCGGTGAAGCACAGGCAGTCCTGGGGGAGGGATGGAGGGCCAGGCCCATGCAGGGGAACAGAACCTGGAAATAGGCAAGGCGGGCCTGGGCCGTGGAGCGTAGGCGGGCCTGACTGAACAGGTGGCCAGGGCGGAGCAGGACCAGGCGGAGGCCAGGGCGGAGCAGGACCAGGCGGAGGCCAGGGCGGAGCTGTCGGACTCTCGGGCGTCCAGGGCGGAGCTGTCGGACTCTCGGGCGTCCAGGGCGGAGCTGTCGGACCCTCGGGCGTCCAGGGCAGAGCAGGACGAGGCGACGGCCAGGGTGGTGAAGCCCCTGCAGACGACCGTGGCGGCGCAGCCTTCATGGTCTCCTCACCGGACCCTTGGCCCCCCCCCCCCAAAAAATACTTGGGGAAATCAACGGGTTCAGGAAAGGCCTCCCGGAGCTTGAAGGGCGCAGGCAGGGCGGTGCAAGGTGCTAACAAAATGGTTAATGAGACACGTCAAGCCCGCCAAGAACTTCTGATGGACAACATGGATGACTACTTGAACCACGACACTGACTCCGCAGATTTCATGCTATGTGAGGAAGTATTTCCCTGTCTTCCAGAAACCCCATGTAAGTCCCCTGCCATCAAACAACCCAAGACCGAGAGTGCTGAAACAACTGCCATCCTCTCACAAATCGGGGAGCTTTCTAGGCTGATTAATAATCGTTCGGATGCTTTGGAAAACATGGTTGGGGAAAACTCACGTGTGATCGCTAGTATGAAAGAAACGATTAATGCAAATACCAGCCAGCTTTCTGGAGTGAAAGATGTTATTGACTTTATGAGTGCCAAAGTAAAAGATTTGAAAGTCAAAATCGGTGCGACTGAGTCACTAGCCAAAAGAGTCGAGTTTAACTCGCATGAACAGGAGACACGGCTTCTGCACCTTGAGGCTTACTCATGTCGATGGAGTCTCGGAGTTCATGGGGTACCTGAAAGTGAACGAGAAGATGTCCGTAATAAGATCATCGACGTTTGCCAGCACCTTCTGCCAGACTCGAAAGACAAACTCCCGGATGCCGTGGACACCGTTCATCACCTGGGTCGCAAACGGATGAACGACAGCAAGCCCAGAGGAATCATCGTCCAATTTACCTCCCGTTTTCAACGTCACTCGGTCTGGCATGCTGCTAAAGATTCAAATTTTCTTAAAAACAACAACCAGAAGATTTCCTAAGATCTGTCTCCAGCGGATAGAGAACGGAGAAACAAGCTATGGCTCGTCGTGGAAAAGGCGAGAAAAGAGAACAAGCGAGCTCACTTTGTGGGTGGAAGAGCTTTTGTAGAGGGATCTAAAATATTTCCTCCTGACTAATGGGTTTCTCGTTTATTCTTATCGTCTCTTGAATTTAATATTGCTTCCATCTTCTTGACTGGTTGGCGCTCTTCGATGTTCTGGACTATCATAAGTCTACATTTCTTCCCAGGACACTGAAGACTCATCTGACGGTACTACAACCTTCATTTTGTAAGACATTTAAAATGCTGCCTTTTCACATGGTTTAAATAGTTCTATTTTAGAACGTTACAGTTTTTTTTATATATATATATATATATATATATATATTGAGAGAGACGTTCTAGTATGCTTCAGACATTTGTGTTGTCTGGCTTGTATAATACAGTATAGTCTCATAATGACCTAATCGATCTGGTATTATACTTATGTGTTCTCAAATTTCATTTTAAGGCTTACTTAATTGGAATTTCATACTGTATTTCAATATCTTTATATTATTTGAGTTGCGGTTCTCATCCTAATGCTCATTTCTTGACCGTTTAAAGTTCTTTACAACAAGTTACTTGTTTTACTCATCTAGGTCTATTCAATTTCATTTGTTTTTTTCTTTCTCTTCAATTTCCCTTTTTTTTTACTTCATGTCTTTATCTGTTGTTTCTTTAAATGCTAGAGGGCTAAGCAATCTTACTAAGAGAAAGGCTGTTTTCTTATATCTCAAACAATTCAAATCAGATTTTTGTTTCCTCCAAGAATGTCACTCAACTGTAGAGGATCTGCATTTCTGGAGGTCACAATGGGGACTGGACATATGGATGTCTCATGGTACATAAATCAGTTTAAAGGGAAGGTATTACTTAATGTAAGTGATTTAGGTGGACGTTATATTTGTCTTGTCACTGAAATTTGACTTGACGTGTATTCTTGTTTGTGTTTATGGCTATTGCTACGGTTATACTGAGGAACGAAGACACAAAGGTAGAGTGACAATGATTTATTTAACAAGGATAAGCAACTCCACGATTCTGGAAGGATCGTAATGCCACAGGAAAGTCTTTAGCCCCAGGGGTCCATGAATGGGGCCGGTACAGGAAGAGCTTGATAGGATCCGCCGTGTCTTACTGTTGGATGCTTGTAATAATGGAGATCAGTACACGAGAGACGCAGGGAAGGTAATCAGGAATCTCCGGAACAACCACTTCACTGACGCTGCAGAGGAGATACACACAGGACGTTAGAATTCTGGCTTGAAACCACTTGAAGTAGAGTAATATCTGGAACCAAACAACGAGATCAAGTAACCAGTGAGTCACAGGTATCCGAAAGACGAGGCCGGACATCGAGTGAAGATTGTCTGAGGCTTATGAACAGCGTGCATCAAGGTGAGTGGTGACGAAGAGCAGGTGGGAGTGATTAGAACTCCGGGGATGATGAGCGGGACCAGGTGCGCTGAGTTGAGATTGATGGGTTGGTGTCATCAATGATTGGAACCGCGACAGCTATAACCAGCAGAAAGAAAATTAAACCTGTATTAGTCGTTTAGAGGAACATGTGTTAAAATTATTAACTAAATATCCAAATTCCATGCTTATTTTTGGTGGACATTTTAATGTTGCCATAGATGGCAGCATAGACAGATGGCCTCCAAAATTCCCTGACAATACTAGTTTATACTTGAAAACGTTTATGCAAAGATTCTCTATGATCGATAGTTAGTGAGTGATAGAGAGCGTTACATCCCTCTCAAAAGATGTTCACATGGTGTAATAACTCTCTCTCCTCCCAGTCCCGAATTGACATGTGGCTCATCTCTAAAGAATTATGCAATATCTCTACTGACATTTTGCCGTCACCATTTTCTGACCACAAGAGTATCTTCATTCGTGCCCATTTTCTTGACTCTGATAATGTGCACGGATTCTCTTCTTACTGGAAACTTAACAACTCCATTCTGTCTTACAGTGAAGTAGAAGATGAAATTAATAAGATAATTCACAAAAATTGGAATAAAGCAAGAGAGGAGAATAGTTACAGTAGCAAATGGGAATTTACTAAATATGAAATTGGCAAAAATCTTAGGAAATTTAGTACTGATTTGGCAAAAAAGAAAAAAAAACTGATGAAAATTCCATTATATGCCAAATCACCAATCTTTTATCTAAAAATGTGGATGATTTATTTGATTGTGAAAAAGCAGAATTGGTTAAATTACAGAGAAAATTAGACAACATATATAAACATAAAGCTGAAGGGGCATTTATTAGGTCGCGCAGAAAATATATTGAAGAGGGTGAACAAAACTCTGCATATTTTTTCAGATTGGAAAGACAGCAAGCTAAAAACAACCGAATTCAAAAACTAATGATTAACGGTAATATTACTGATGACCCTAAAAGTATCGCAGAGTTCGGTGCCAAATTTTACAGTGATTTTTATACTTCTAAATTTTCCCCAAAACATATGAATGATTTCTTTAAACCATTACCTAATATAAACCAGTTAAGTGATTTAGATAAACACTTTTGTGACGCCTCTATCACATTGAAGGAGATAGAGGAAGCTATTAACTGTTTAAAAGCCAACAAATCTCCCGGAACAGACGAACTCAGCTCAGAATTTTACAAGCTATTTAATCATAGTATAGCACCATTCTTGTTAAAGGTGTTTGAGGAAAGTATAGAAAAAGCATTACTTCCAGACACATTATGTCAAGGATTAATAACTCTTATACCAAAATTAAATAAAGATCCCCACTTAATAGACAATTGCCGTCCAATTACACTATTAAATAATGATTATAAAATAATAGCTGCAGTCCTAGCAAAAAGACTAAAATATGTTTGGATTTATGCAGGAAAGACACATTTCTAATAATATACGGTTAGTACTAGATATGGTAGACTATTCAGAATTAATTGACAATGATGGCTTCATTTTCTTTTTAGATTATTACAAAGCCTTCGACACATTGGAACACAAATTTTTATTTCAGGCTCTTTGAAAAATGGCTCTGGCGACTCCTTTTGCAGGATGGTCCAAATGCTTTACATAAACGGAAACAGCTCAATTAAGCTAAGTAATGGTACTTCACCTAGATTCTTTTTAAAACGACGAGTTAGACAAGGATGTCCAGTGTCCCCTTACCTATTCCTAATTGAAACACAATTCCTTAGCGTACATATCAATGGTAGTTCTTTAAAGGTTATCACAATTTGTAACACTAAAATAAAAATGAGTCAATTAGCGGATGATACAGCTTTATTCTTGAATGATTCTTCACAAGTTCCAGTGGCTTTGGGTATTCTTCAGTCCTTTTCTGAAGCCTCTGGATTAAATCTAAATTTTAATAAATGTGAATTGCTACCCATTAAAAATTGCTCTCTTACTTCAATTGAGAATATTACTGTTAAAAATAGGGTAACATATTTAGGTATACAAATTACTAAAGATGAATGTAGGTGTTCAGCAAACTTCAAACCTATTATTACCAAGACTCAAAAAAGATGCAATTCACTTTATGCACGATCGCTTCCGCGTTTTGTCCCAGCCGGCCCAGTTACATCCGGTGCTGCGTCAGAAGCCGGTTTTGCATTAGGTGGAGATAATGGCAAATTACACTTGCTGTTTACAAAAACTTCCTGCAGTTAACGTGAATGATGTTAACAACACTGTGAGGCAGTTAGCTGTCACACATAAGAGTAAAAAAGAGAAGGGCTTTAAATTATATATTTCGAGCTACATCGACAACTTTGAGGGTGAGTATTCTCTCATATCGTGCGAAATCCGACTAGTGAATCAGTTTCTAAAATCGTTGTCTCCGTTTCTGAGAAAATGAATTTTATTAAAGTTTTGCCGCTATACACTTTGCTATAGAACACGCTATGCGGAAGTAAAGAAGCTGGCTGAGATCCTACCGGACATACGTCAGCAGGATTTGTGCATAAAGCCTATTGCTGGTTACAAAGGGATCTGTCCTTAAAAGGCAGAACACTGCTCACTAAGGCAGAGGGTCTGTCTCGTTTGGCCTATCCAGCTCATTCTTTTTTTGTGGAAAAGCCCACTTCTAAATTAATTAATGAGGTTTTAATAAAATTCTTATGTAAAAATAAGTCTCATTATATGAGAAAATCAGTAATACTAAACTCTTATAATAATGGTGGTCTGAATTTTATTGATTTTGATTCCCTCAACAATAAATTAATTTAAACAACAATTTAAAATTAATTGGCTGAATCAGTACCTAGCCAAACAATCTTCTATTTGGAATGTTTTTCCTCAACTTGTTTTTTCACAACTTGGTGGCATTAATTTTCTCTTAATGTGTAATTATGATATATCCAAACTCCCTATCAAACTCTCCAACTTTCATCGTCAGGTTCTCTTAGCATGGGCTCTAATTTATAAACATAACTTTTCACCACAGAGATGTTATATTTGGAACAATAAGAACATCTTATTCAAGAAGAAGTCTGTGGTGATATGTGTAAAAGTTCATTGACTTGGGGCGGGGTAAGAGACGACTGATTTTTTGCTAAAACTGCGTACGTTCAATAAAAGGAGACTGAGTTGATCATCAAGTTGTTTTCAATATCATGAAATGGTGTCAGAAGTGAAAGATCTTCACGCACTCCTCTGATCAGCGAGGGAGAACGGAAGAAGGAAAATGTCGAAGTTTAACGCACCTGAATCCTTTGATTTCGCACAGCCAGCAAGTTGGCCGGCATGGAGGCAGCGCTTCGCGCGGTTCAGGATTGTGACGAAACTCGACAAGGAAGATGGTGATGTGCAGGTTAATTCATTACTGTATGCAATGGGCAGACAGGTGGAACCTATATTCAGCACATTTACATTTTCTGCTGAGGACGAAAATCAGTACTACAATGCAGTAGTTAAAAAGTTTGATGATCATTTCGTGCCTGAACACAATTTGATTCATGACCACGCTTGCGTTCATAAAAGAAATCAACAAAGTGGTGAAAGTGTGGAAGCATTTGTCAGGAGTCTATATGAGCTGGCAGAGTTTTGTGATTTTGCGGCCACCAAAGATGAGACGATTCGCGATCGCATCGTGATTGGAATAGCGGATAGCGACGTGTCTGAGAAGCTGCAGCTAGAGCCAGATTTAACGCTCGAGAGGGCCATACAGATCGCTCGCCAGTCAGAATTGATTAAAATGCAAAGTGCTCATATGTGAAGTGCATGTGATGTAAGTGAAGTCGGGCACCAGTTTAAGCACACAAAACAATTCAAGAAACACACAGGAGGTAAATACAGGAATTCAGATAAGAAACAAAGAGAAGATAGTTGCAATGTGGCCTGTTCAAGATGTGCACGTGTACATGACTGTGGGGCTTGTCCCGCCCGAGGGAAACGATGTCGTAAGTGTAATAAAACAGGTCATTTCGAGATTGCTTGTAAAACAAAGACTGTTAAAGAAGTGACCAGTGACAGTCATGAAGTCGAATCAAACAACATGTGGTTTCTGGGTTCTGTTTCTGATAGTGCTAACGAGGATGAGTGGTATGTGAACCTTCCAATAAATGGCGCTACAGTGAAGTTCAAGATTGATACTGGTGCTGATATCACAGTTATGTCTGAGCAAACATTTCTGAACCAACCTAGGCGCCCACAACTTACTAAAACACTGGCAGACATCAGGAGTCCGGGTGGCAAACTGGACTGTATCGGCAGATTCTTAGCCTGTACAGAACGAAATGGACAAGAAGTCAGTTTTTGGACATATGTTGTTAAAGGTCCATATACCAATAATCTCCTTAGCCGAAAAACTGCCTGTGAAATGAAACTGGTGAGCAGGGTTGACTTCATTAGTACTGAAGATGATGTTTTTGGAGATTTTGGACTTTTAAATTGTGAACCAATCAAAATTGAGCTCAGACATGACGCCAAACCATACAGCCTTTCTACCCCTCGTCAAGTTTCTTTTCCATTACTGCCAAAAGTGGAAGAAGAGCTGCAGCGTATGCTCCGGTCAGGGATCACAACAGAAGTCACGGAGGCGACAGACTGGTGTGCTCCAATGGTACCGGTGGTGAAGAAGAACGGTAAAGTGAGAATTTGCGTTGACCTTAAGAAATTAAACGAAGCAGTAAAGCGTGAGAGATTTATTCTGCCCACTCTTGAGGACACTGCACCACAACTGTCCAGTGCATGTGTATTCTCAACGTTAGTTGCTTCTAGTGGGTTTTGGTAGTCACCATTAGACCCAAGCAGTAGGAAACTCACCACCTTCCTCACCCCCGTGGGCCGCTTCTGTTTTCAGAGACTACCCTTCGGTATAACTTCAGCTCCGGAGATATTTCAGAGAGAAATGAGCACTTTTCTTAAAGACCATGCCAGCACTGTAGTTGTGATGGATGATATACTGGTGTTCGGTAGAGATAAGGAGGAACATGATAACAACCTCAAGGCAGTTTTGAAGACCATCAGAGAATCTGTCTAAAGTTGAATAAAGAGAAGTGTCACTTCAGAAAATCTGAGATTCAGTACTTTGGACATGTCATCGGAAAGGATGGAATCCGGACTGATACAAATAAAGTGAGGGCCATAACTGAGCTTCCGAGCCCTAAGAATTTGACTGAACTGCGACAGGTATTAGGGATGATTAATTACCTAGGCAAATTCGTTCCGGCTCTTTCGTCAATTCTTCATCCAATGACAGAGCTACTGAAAAGTGACACAGAATGGGTCTGGGGTGAGGCTCAGACACAGGCGTTCAATAAGGTCAAAAGCTTGTTGACTACAGCACCAGCACTAGCATTCTACGATGCCAATAGAACCACAGTGGTCAGTGCGGACACAAGCAGCTACGGCCTCGGAGCTGCCCTGCTGCAGGAGCATGAGAACGGACGACGTCCCATCGCTTTCTGTTCAAGGACATTAACAGAGACAGAGCGCCGATACTCACAAATCGAGAAGGAGTGCCTGGCTGGAGTGCGGGCATGTGAACGGTTCTCTCGATACCTACAAGGTATGGATAAATTTGAACTTCAGACTGACCTCTTGTGTCCTTGATAAATGCATATGATATTGACAAAACTCCTGTAAGATGTCAGCAACTACTAATGCGGCTGATGAGATTTAATGTCAAAGTCGTGCATGTGCCAGGCAAACAGCTCGTGGTGGCCGACACTCTGTAACGAAACCCATTGACACATCAGGGCGAGTCTGACACAGAGGATGACGTCAAGGCATTTGTACAGGCAGTACTGTCTACTATGCCTATAAGTGAAGACAGGTTAAGTGCCATAAGGAAAGCCATGCAAGATGATGTGGATCTTCAGTCAATTTGTAAATACATTCACCAAGGCTGGCCCAGTCAGATGTCTCAACTGTCACACTCACTCCACGAGTTTCACACTGTCGAAGCTCATCTCTCTGAAATTGGTGGACTTTTGTTGTATAAGGATAGAATAGTGATTCCAGGTTCACAGAGACATGAGGTGTTACATCAGCTTCACACAGGCCACCAAGGTCCTACTAAATGTTGGGAAAGAGCTAAAACGTGAAAGTCAAGTTGGATGGAGAAAAGGGATGGAAAACATCGGCAACGGTCGTCGGAAAAGCTCCTGAACCAAGGTCATACATTGTACAAACAAAGGAAGGTACAATCTCTCGTCGGAACCGGAGACACATCCAGAGTGTTCCGGAGATGCCAGAAACACCTGAAACACCAGACAGACAGATTGTACATGGGCACAGTGAGGTAACTGATGGACCCTCTCTTGAGACTGATTTATACACAAACTCTGAGAATGAGTCTAGTCCCTTCACACCAAATATACGTTCACCCACCTGCAAAAGAACCCTTGCCAGTAGAGAAGTTAAACAGCCTGCAAAGTTTCAGGATTATGTGGTGGGCTAGGTGATAATAACTACCATGTTGATACTGGTGATAATACTGATGTAAGGAGTTTTCTTGCATGTTAATTCTCATAGCATAGTCTAAGCGCAGTACAGGAAGAAAATGTGAATTAATGAATGCTATAACATGTTCTGTTAATTAACAGGTTATGTCAAAGAGATTGGCTGTGATATACACTATATATCTTAAAAATATATTTTTTTATATATAGATAATCTGCCACTTTCTTTTTTCCAGGAAGTAATAATAAGGCTGAGTACTTTACAAGGGGAGATGTGGTGATATGTGTACAAGTTGATTGACTGTTAGCCTCAGGTTCCAGCGTTGCTGGAGTTTTTGCTATAACTGTTTGCAAAATAGTTTGCTATAACTGTTCAATAAAAGGAGAATGAGTTGATCATCAAGTTGTTTTCAATATCATGACAAAGTCTCTATTTGATGAAAATTGGTTCAGTAATGGTTTATTTTTAGTGGAACAGTTGTTTGATAAGCAAGGTCTTTTGTTCAGATATTCAGAATTTCTTTCCGAATACTAAATACCAATAACCCCAAAAGAATTTGCTACAGTAATGGGAGCTATTCACTCTGGTTTATGTATGCTTTTTAAAACCTGTAATTACTCCTCCCCAGTATCTACTGCATCCTTTCCTAAACCTTGTGATACTTCTGTTGGTCAAATCTGTTTTTCTGAGTCAAAAGCTAAAAACTTAGCCTGGATGCCAGCCCGAACCCCACCCACAATTTTTTTTGGTCTGGAAGTTCGGTCTGGACTCGATCCATTGAGGAGTAATTATGATCGGGTTCAGAAATCGTCCAATCAAATTGTCAGGGCGGGCTTTATACGATGATGGACAAATGATCTGCAGTTACGTATTCATTACGTCATCAAAGAGCGCTTGGTTTGAACTGGTTTACAACAAAGATGACAGCAGCTGGAGAATTGAGATGTATAGATTCCGCTATCGCGTCTGTTGTAAAATAAATCGACAGCACATTAATTTTAAAAGACGAACAGAGAACTGCAATCAAGGCATTTGTCGATCGTAAAGATGCGTTTGCCGTCCTTCCTTGCCGTTTGCTTGCTCTGATTGGTTGTAGGTCTATCCAATTGATTGCAGAGTTTTTTTTTCCTGGTTCGGTTAAGACACGCCTCATAATCAAAGCCCTATGGAGCAGTATCAGACTCACATTCTGACTAGAATATGAGTATGACGAAGTCAGGCTACTAAAAACTATTAAATAAGATCTTTATTTCTTAAGGATTTGATTTCTGCTCCACCTGTTATTTCCTTTTGGAATAATTTGTTTGTTAACCTTAATTGGAAAAAAATCTGGTCTTTACAGCAGAAATTCTTTCTCACAAATAAAGTGAAAAAAATTTCCTTTAAGATCCTGCACAGGTTCTATCCTGTTAAGAAATTTTAAAAGATTTAAATCTGGTATTGAGCTAACATGCTCTTTTTGTTTGAATTCTGATGAAACAGTGGTTCACTTATTTTGGTTGTGTCACTGCACTTCTCCCTTTGCTTTGGAATGATATTGATGTATTTATCAAGTGTAAGATTTGGCAAGGCTTCTCAATACATATGAGAAACATTATACTTGGGTATTTTGACCCTAGACCCCACAAACGAAAATGTTAAAATGTTTTGTTATTAATTTAATTATTTTCCTAAGCAAATTTTACATTCACAAATGCAAATCTTCAAACTGTAAACCTGGCTTCTCTATCTTCTTAAAAGAAATAGAAAATTATCTAAATGTGATTTCAGTATCTACTAATAAGAAAGCCATAAGGACTGTTAGAATCTGCACTGCCTTTGATCTCTTCATGTGATGCAATGGCCCTACCTCTTCTTTTCTGTTTTCAAATATATATATATATATATATATATATATATATATATATATATATATTCCTCGCTATTGTCTCCTTTATTGTCTTGGTTGATACCAGGGCCGGCCCGAGGCATAAGCGAACTAAGCGGCTGCCCAATCGAGTTTACAAATTATTTTTTTTAGATGACTTAAACAATTGACATAAATGAATGAATGAATATTACTGAATGACTGAATAATTCAAGACAAGAAAATTCTGATTTCATGATCAATATACCTGCCTACAACTGCTGCTGTGTCTGCCAGCGTTTAAGTCATGCGCATAATCTAGACACCTCGCGCGTGCATAGACAATTCGTGCGCAAGTGCGTATAGTCACGGTATCGGTTTAAGTTGGAGAAAATAGACGCAGGGGAACTGAACCTTCTAGGTGTAAGGGTAGCAGTTTGAATAAATACTAAACATAGCAGTTTGAACTCTTCTCCACTTTATTATACCACACATCAGATCACTAACTCCAAAAACCCGCGACACTCCAGTACCAAATGCGCACGACCCAATCCAATCTACGGCAAGCCCCGAGGGGAAAAATACATTGCATGCACACATACAACGAGCGCCAGTACGACAGTACCGGTATTATAGTAACAGACTTTGTTGGATGCACACATACAACGAGCGCCAGTACGACAGTACCGGTATTATAGTAACAGACTTTGTTGGATGCACACATACAACGAGCGCCAGTACGACAGTACCGGTATTATAGTAACAGACTTTGTTGGATTCTGTCATGTACAAAGTCTGTTACAATAATAAATATAGCTGCGAGCAGCGATTGCGGGCCCAAGCCGGTGGCACCGCCACCCCGGTGCCTTTAGGGTTATTGTGCACGACGTGCAAAAACTTAACCCCGCTTTGACTGTTGAAAAGAAGTGTGCTGTAGAGCTTGCATCAGTGTGGTCTCTGCAAAAGTGCATATCGAGGGCACATATCAACCACAAAGTATGCGTGAGCAACCTTCTGAAACCTAAAATGAAAAATGAGACAGCCTATGGTCTCATTGATTTAACAGACACATGAAATAAGTACACAAGACCGAAAATTCATATGAAGTGTGCCATTTGGGGACAGGGCCTATGATCGTGAACCACAATAGCCACATATATGAGATCATTTAAATTTAGAATAATTTTTAGGTCAATATGTTTTGCAGCACTTAAATGTGTAAATCCAGAAGCCCAGTATTTATCTGGAGGTCTTTGTCCTTTGCCTGTCAACCTGGTTTGTCTCTGCCTTTTCTGTTCTGCCCTGTTTGCCATTGTTCACCCTGCCTGTCTTGACCATTCTTAATAAAAAGCTGCAAATGGATTCCCCTGGCCTGACCCTGCCTCCATACAACACATATGCTGCATCTGCTCGCTATCTGCCGAACGCCTCTGGTAGTTCCGCTTCAGCACTGATGATGTTTTAGGAATAGTGCGCTCTGGTTGGTCTGGATTATTAGGAAATTTTTATTTTATAGAGAAATAAGTTATTTAAAATTCATATATATAGATAGATAGATAGATAGATAGATAGATAGATAGATAGATAGATAGATAGATAGATATACATATATAAAGACACAGAGAATATTACTTGCCTTACCTGTTTAGTAAAATGAAAAATGAAAAATAAATAACTAGGGAAACCGAGATAATTATTCTGATTTGATGATACACTCAAAATATTACACAAGCAATTGCTTAAATTTAATGATATTCAGAACAGAACAAGAATTTTAAAAAACTATAAACAAGAAGTAACCGAAATAATGTAAAGCGAAAGTGAAAGTAAGTGGTGTTAGGCTCATGTAACTCTCTCATTAGGATCAAACTGTTTCAACATTTGTGATGTATTTGGATGCTAAACTATTCTTTATTATAGGCTTTGTACTTCACTCACGTTCCAATATGTGTGCGTGTGTGTGTGTGTGTGTGTGTGTATGTGTGTGTGTGTGTGTGTGTGTTTGGTGTGTGTGTGTGGGTGAGGTGTGGGTGCGATTGAACTGTTACACAAAAACATACTCCGTCATTTTGTTAATCGAGGACGATAATTCAAACTGCAAAGTGTTTATTTATATTTATGTACACTCACAATAAAACACAAAGTGCTTTTGTCAAACTATAAACTCAAACTGTAACCTACAACTGTCCCCCAACCAAAATCTCACCCACACACACCAACACCCACACACACAGTTTAAAAGCAAAAAATATTTATCCAACCTCGTTTAAAAACAGTCTGTGAGTGCCATCTTTTGGACATTCATCATATTGCATTGGTTTTAATTTCTTGTCCTCAAACAGAGCACTGATCTGTTTATTTTTAAGTTACACATTCTACATTGATTAAAATAGAAAATCAAATGTTTTTTTTTTAATGGTAGTATTATTTTATACAATAATTTATAAATGTGATGAGAATTAATGTAGTGTGCAAATTTTTTTAAGGAAAACATTGATCTAATATAGCACATTAAAGAGAGAGAGACGGAGGAGCGGGCGCGATTGAACTGTGTGTGTGTGTGTGCGTGTGTGTGTGTGGGAGAGAGAATAAAATTTTTAAGGAAAACATTGATCTAATATAGCACATTATTGATCTAATATAGCACATTGGAGAGAGAGAGAGAGAGAGAGAGAGAGAGAGAGAGAGAGAGAGAGGGGGAGAGGGGGAGAGACAGAGAGAGAGAGAGAGAGAGAGAGACAGAGAGAGAGAGAGAGAGAGAGAGAGAGAGGCGCGGGCGCGATCGAACTGTGTGTGTGTGTGTGAGTGTGTGTGTGAGAGAGAGGCGCGGGCGCGATCGAACTGTGTGTGTGTGTGTGCCTGTGTGGGAGAGAGAGAGGCGCGGACTCGATCAAACTGTGTGTGTGTGCGTGAGACAGAGAGAGAGTCGCGGGAGCGATCGAACTGTGTGTGTGTGTGTGTGTGTGTGTGTGTGTGTGTGTGTGTGTGTGTGTGTGTGTGTGTGTGTGTGTGTGTGTGTGTGTGTGTGTGTGTGTGTGTGTGTGTGAGAGAGAGAGAGAGAGAGAGAGAGAGAGAGAGAGAGAGAGAGGCACGGGTGCGATCGAACTGTGTGTGTGTGTGTAATACAGGTAATAAATGAATAAAAGTGCGTATAAATACAATTTTGGACACAGGAGGGCAGTATGGCCCCATGAATGACTTTGTGTTTAAACTATCACCCGAAGATACCCCCTCCCCCTCCCCCTCCTCACACAGACACACACACACACATACAGAATGCCAGGGTGCATTCTCTCTGTCAGAGAGAGGGAGAGAAAATTCTCAGAATCCACATTCAAACTACAATATCTGACTTTCTGTTTGTCTGAGCTAATGACAATAAATTAGAAAGTTGTTCGGCTTGACGAGAACAATATACACGCAGAGTTTTGTAACTGTAGATAAAATTAACTAAGTTATAACACACTTTATGTGTCCTTTTTTAGTCATAAATTTATTTCCTCGCCACGGCCAAACCGTTTGAGATATCAAAAATCCGTTCGCAATTTAGCATCCTCAATGTCTTGACTTCACGCTAACCGAGTTTTGTGGTGTTTGGATTAATTCTCTAGGAGAAGTATATCAAAAATAAAAGCATGCATTTTCCAAACAACCCATAATAGCTGACTTCCTGTTGAGCTGTCGTAAAACTTAGAGCACGAAAGTTGTTCGGCCCGATGAGATCTATAAGTGTACCGAGTTTCATATTATTACAAGCAAGCATGTTTGATATATGGACAAGTGTTCGAATCCCGTTCCAGGGGGCGCTGTCGAGCCCCCCTGCCACGCCCGGGTACCATCTTCAGCCCGGCCCTGATGGCCGCGGGTTCTGACCCGTGTGCAAAGTTTCAAGAGTTTTCGAGCACGTTAAGGGCCCCAAAACCTTGAAAAACTAAAATAAAAGTATTCTCACTCAGCAGACAAACCCCCCTCCCCTCAAACACACGGAGAGACGTAGGGTCAGAGAGAGAGGAAGAGAAAATTCTCCAAAACATCCACATTCAAACCAAAATATCTGACTTCCTGTTGGTCTGAGCTAATAAGTGTAAATTAGAAAGTTGTCCAGCTCGATATGAACATTATACATACTGAGTTTTAAGATTGTAGATAAAAGTATAGACCTAACTCCCCCTCTTTTGTCAAAAGGTGGCGCTACTGAGCCCCGGCACCACGCCCGTTTCTGAAACTTTGCACATGTCTACTGGCTAATAAATGTGATGTGTCTATCGAGTTTCATGCAATTTCAAGTATGCTAAGAGTCTCAAAAGCATCAAAAAAGAATCTTAAAGTTTGATGCGTTGCCACGGCAACAGTATCTAAGATATCAATAATCCTTTCACAGGTCTAAATCTGCCGTGTGTTTACATTATACACATAAAGTTTGAAGCAAATCGGGTAAAAATAAGAGGGTGATTTCAAAGCATTTTGAAAGTGACACACTTCCTGCTGCCAGTTGGTGGCGCTATAACTTTGACTCACAATAGTCACATCCTTGTGATCGGCCTCTTACAGCGAACACACTGCTGAAGTTTCATCAAGATCAGTCAATGTATGCAGAAGTTATAACACACTTCCTGTTTCCATTATTCGCCATAATTTCGTTTCCTTGCCACGGCCAAACCGTTCGAGATATCAAAAATCCCCTGGCAATTTTTCATCCTCAATGTCTTGACTTCATGCACACCGAGTTTGGTGACGATCGGGTGAATTCCCTAGGAGGAGTATATCAAATTCCTGAACATGAGTTTCCAAACAACCCATAATAGCCGACTTCCTGTTGGGCTGGCGTAAAAAGTAAGAGTGCAAAGGATATATGAAACGATGAGATCTATATGTGTACCGATTTTCAGATTAATTCAAGCAAGCGTGTTTGATATACGGACATGTTTTCAAATCCCGTTCCAGGGGGCGCTGTCGAGCCCCCCTGCCACGCCCGGGTACCATCTTCAGCCCGGCCCTGATGGCCGCGGGTTCTGACCCGTGTGCAAAGTTTCAAGAGTTTTCGAGCACGTTAAGGGCCCCAAAAGTGCCCAAAAGGTAGTAAAATAATAATAATAATAATAATAATAATAATAATAATAATAATAATAATAAATAATCCTAAGGAAAACAATAGGGCCTTCGCCTTTTCAAGGCTTGGGCCCTAATAATAATAAAAAAGATTTTGAGGACAGTTTCACAGTATTGAGACAGTTGAGAAATAATAATATTTTTACAGTTTTCAACAATAATTGTCATTGTTGAACCCTTGCTCTTATTATGTTTCTGATTTCTCAGTTTTGTCATTATTTTAGCAAATAATTTATTTTATGTTTTGAGACCGTTTGTTTTAAGAATTTTCAAAGAGTAAGTAAAAGAATAAAGTAAAGTTAAAACTTTAAGTAGGCATATATTTTTTATTAAGTATTTTTTTATTTTTATTAATACATAACCTCACTGTATTCATTTATAATGTATCATTTTTGCGTGACATTTGTGTCAATAATCGTCAAGCACAAGTGACTTCGCGTAGTGGGAGGGGGCCCCCAAATCAAATTCTGCTTAGGGCCCCCAAAAGGCTCGGACCGGCTCTGGTTGATACTATGTGATGTATGTATGCTTTCTGTTTTTGTATGTTTCCGTTTTCAGCAGTAATAAAACATTTAAAAAAAATCTTTCTGGCATACGTTTCCGTCATGTCTGAAATAAAAGATATTGCTGCTTTGTACTTGTTGTGGAAGTCCCAAATACGGAGGAAAGCCAAACGCCGACGTGTCTGGGTTCACAGCACCATTCAGAGGCGCTCTCAACTCGGTGAATTTCACCGTCTTTCTCCAGGAACTGCGCCTGGATGACAGCCGCGACAGCGCTTCCTATCAAATTGGGTCGGATAAACATGTGAAGAACTTAAGCCGAAACGCGAGTATCGTCAATTTTATTTAGCAAATACTCATTCATTTCTTTTTTTTTAATCAAATTACTTTATATCTCATCGATACACCAACATATGAATAGTCCATTTAATATTTGTAAAGACAGTTTGTAACAAAATTTGAGCCGTTAATGTAAGCTATGCTTTTTCGCCTTTTTTCCTTGAAAATATTTTGATAACTAACGTTAGCCTTTAACCTTGGACTTTTTGTAGACAAGCCATTGTAAAAATTTGATTAAAATTAGTTGACAGTAGACCAATTAAATACATTAAGTGTGTTCATATCAAAGAATGTCATCATTAATTATTTAATCAGATTTACTGTTTGACCTTTTTTTAATTACCGGACCTTTTCTCCTAAAACTATAAATTGAATTAATTAATGCCGGAGTAATTTTACTTTATATAATTTATGTAGACTACTTAAATTAGTTCTTATAAAACTTAAGTATTCAAATTAATCAATATTAATTTAACTGTGATATGAAGTTGTTGCCAGCCATTTACAACTCATACAATTGCCTAGTCTATGGTATTAACATGTGAGCTAGAATGTGTCATTTGGCCTTTTGTTTGGGTTTCTTGTTTTATTTTGTATTGACTGAAATTCGACTGTATGGGCTCTGTGGGGTGGTCTTAAAATTTGAATTTGACTTTTAAAGATGGATATAACAATTAAAAGAGGGAATTCACTTCCAGAAATCCAGAAATGTCATAAATGCTTCAGTGATTTTCACTGTAATTAAAAATAGTATTATTACACAATATTTTTGACAATAGCATTCATCTTTTATTTTAGTGAAGTCGAGGAATTTGACAGAACGATTGCAAAAAGAATGAAAAAAGAAGGAACATTCGCCTACCAGAAAGTAATTTACCACATTGCATTTTACATTTATTCATTTAGCAGACACTTTTATCCAAAGCGACTTATAATGAGGAGGTTTTTTTAATGCAATTGAAGATGAAAAGTAAAGTCACTAACACAATTCTTTCTTCCTTTTTTCTTTGCTTTGTTTACAGAAATATGATGTTTAGGTGATCGTTAAAGTACAGAATTGTTTATTATTGGTGTTTTGTCTATTCTTATTTGAGTTTTGCTTCACATTCAAAATATAAAAAAACAGGTTTTGTAATGTTTGCATGGTATAATGTTAATTAGACCATTATAGGTTGAACTTAAAGAAAAATTGGAATTTGAATAAAAACATTGTAGCAATATAATATCACGTAATATAATATTTACACCCACGCTCAATAAATAACTGGGTAATTTGTTAGCGAACACAACAGGGGCGGAGTGGGACCAAAAAAATCTACCAAGAAATTTCCTAGACCACCGGCCCTCGTCGCCAGCATGGCCGGATTAAGAGTTCAGAGGCCCCTGGGGACAATGTCTTGTAGGCCCCCCCTTAGGCAGGCCAAATGTAGGCTATATTTTGTCCAAGGACATTTTAATATGGCATTTACAGTTTTACTGACTTGAAAGGAGCTTTGTTGTACTATGCTGGAGTAAAGTTCATAAATTGTCGTTCTTTTACGTAGGATTTTGTAAAACTATGTTGGGTGGACCTCTGTGCCTCTAGGGGGGTTCGGGGGCATGCTTCCCCGCAAGAAAATGTTGACGTGTACCCACCATAGACTGTAAAAAGAATGGACGTAGTGTGCGTGACGTCACCCGTAGGTTTCTGAAGACCGCTTTTGAAGCCTAAAGTGGGCGTAGCCGATCGTCGCCATCTCGGCAGCGCGTCACTCCCGGATAACCGAAAATGGGCAAAGAGGCGGGACGTGGGTGGAGCTGAGGTGCTAATACTATATGCTACTGGCCTCGCGCTAAAGTGACAGCTGATTGAATAAGTAAAATCAATAGTTAAAGTTCATGTTTTTGCCCTTTGAAATCCTATAATAGTTTAAAGACGTAACTAAAAGTGAGAATATGTATCGTGATGCATTATTATTCTGGTAGTTAAAAATGTATTATCATGCAGTCACTATAACAATATTGCTCTGAGCTTGTGCGAGTGATTCATGCGCCTACATGTCAGTCAGCGCGACATCGCACGTCAAGTTTGTAAAGAGCTTTATTCACATATTCAGTCCATTTTGAAATCTGATTTTGTCCGCCTCTCAATTTCTCAAATGGATTAAACCAAAGACATTCCCTCAGAAGTTCAAGTAAATGCACTAGAATTCCGCGCTCATTCAAGGGTGTGCATATACAGGTCCGTCTAAAAAAATTAGCATATTGTGATAAAGTTCATTATTTTCCATAATGCAATGATAAAAATTCAACTTTCATATATTTTAGATTCATTGCACACCAACTAAAATATTTCAGGTGTTTTATTGTTTTAATACTGATGATTTTGGCATACAGCTCATGAAAACCCAAAATTCCTGTCTCAAAAATTTTGCATTTTTCTTCCGACCAATAAAATAAGTGTTTTTAATACAAAAAAAAGTCAATCTTCAAATAATTATGTTCAGTTATGCACTCAATACTTGGTCGGGAATCCTTTTGCAGAAATGACTGCTTCAATGCGGCGTGGCATGGAGGCAATCAGCCCGTGGCACTGCTGAGGTGTTATGGAGGCCCAGGATGCTTCGATAGCGGCCTTAAGCTCATCCAGAGTGTTGGGTCTTGTGTCTCTCAACTTTCTCTTCACAATATCCCACAGATTCTCTATGGGGTTCAGGTCAGGAGAGTTGGCAGGCCAATTGAGCACAGTAATACCATGGTCAGTAAACCATTTATACCAGTGGTTTTGGCACTGTGAGCAGGTGCCAGGTCGTGCTGAAAAATGAAATCTTCATCTCCATAAAGCTTTTCAGCAGGTGGATGCATGAAGTGCTCCACAATCTCCTGATAGCTAGCTGCATTGACCCTGCCCTTGATAAAACACAGTGCACCAGCAGCTGACATGGCACCCCAGACCATCACTGACTGTGGGTACTTGACACTGGACTTCAGGCATTTTGCCATTTCCTTCTCCCCAGTCTTCCGGCACCTTGATTTCCGAATGACATACAACCACTGAGCAACAGTCCAGTGCTGCTTCTCTGTAGCCCAGGTCAGGCGCTCTGGATGTTTCTACTCCAGACTCAGTCCACTGCTTCCGCAGGTCCCCCAAGGTCTGGAATCGGTCCTTCTCCACAATCTTCCTCAGGGTCCGGTCACCTATTCTCGTTGTGCAGCGTTTTTTGCCACACTTTTTCCTTCCCACAGACTTCCCACTGAGGTGCCTTGATACAGCACTCTGGGAACAGCCTATTTGTTCAGAAATTTCTTTCTGTGTCTTACCCTCTTGCTTGAGGGTGTCAATGATGGCCTTCTGGACAGCAGTCAGGTCGGCAGTCTTACCCATGATTGCGGTTTTGAGTAATGAAACATACTTGGAGTTTTTAAAAGCCTCAGGAATCTTTTGCAGGTGTTTAGAGTTAATTAGTTGATTCAGATGATTAGGTTAATAGCACGTTTAGAGAACCTTTTCATGATATGCTAATTTTTTGAGACAGGAATTTTGGGTTTTCATGAGCTGTATGCCAAAATCATCAGTATTAAAACAACAAAACACCTGAAATATTTCAGTTGGTGTGCAATGAATCTAAAATATATGAATTTTTATCATTACATTATGGAAAATAATGAACTTTATCGCAATATGCTAATTTTTTTAGAAGGACCTGTATTGCATGGATGGAGAGAAAGCACTGTCACTTGCAGGATTTCATCTGACTGTACTTTTTTTTAACACTAAAAAAGTTAAATAAGCATATCTTCCGTCAGAGCATCAGTGCCGCATAACGAGTGTCTTTATATCTATAACTTTAGACGTTTTTAAATCTAAACTCCAAAAAGCAACGAAATTGTCAGACATCCATTAGTGCCAAACAACTGGAAATAACAGCGCTGGTTGTTCTCTCCATACTCGACAACGACGGAATACAACGGCGTGGGCGAAGGTATAATGCGTGTATTAAACTGTATGAAATAATCTAGAAAAACACACACACACACGGCAGAGATGTCAAGTACAGCAGCGGCTGGAATTAGCTGAGGGTGACGGTAACACACAGCAGACAAACAGCTAGCATTGACAGCAGCCGCAATCCACCTGTCACTCAAGTGGCCACGCCCTTAATTATGCAGAAATGTAAGGCTTAATATAATTTAAACGGATGAGTTATAAAAAAAATTCACCCCCCTCACAGTTGTCATGAAGGGCAAAATTAGCTGTATAGACCAAAACAACTTAAGGCACCAGACTGTAAACATAATTTTTTCGGCTGTAAAGTTGGGCATTTTAACATGGGAGGGATACAGATTTGTCTCACTTTTGCAGTCAGCCTCAATCGGCCAGTCAATGAATTGCAGTTTAATTCAGTTCTGTGTTGGTTTCAAGAGGGAGACAGGGAGGTTGCCGCTTGGTACCCACCGGAATCGACGCCTATGTGCGTTACTATTATAGACAGTAAAGGTTACTATGTAGGCTATTGATTGAATAAACTGTAATCCGAACGCACCCCGTGGCTCACACAGCTAGTGAGGAGGTGGGTTAATAACGAGGTAAGCGATTATGATTGGCTAAGGCAGAGTCATGTTTCCTGGTAGCCAATCAGATCCAGTGTTTTTACACACATGCCAGCACAAGCGCCCCCCACACACACACACACACACACACACACAACAGCTAAACAGAGATTCGATCAAGCAGCAGAGATGGCGAGTCAGGAGCAATCCGATGAAAAGTTGCCAATTTCAAGGTGTAATATAAGCACTACTTCTGTTCTACTAATTTCAACTGACTTGTGAAAACTGCTAAAAAAAACGTCTTTTTTTAACAGTAATGCAAATAGTTACTTTCCCTGGTAACGAGTTACTTTTACTATAGAGTAATTCAGTTACTAACTCAGTTACTTTTTGGAACAAGTAGGGAGTAACTACAACTAATTACTTTTTAAAGTAACATTCCCAACACTGCTCCTCGGTAATCAATACAAGGTCGCAGGGATCCGTCCTTCTTCCCCACAAAAAAGAACCCCGCCCCCGCTGGAGAAGAGAAATGGCGGATGAACCCTGTTGCTAGAGAATCAGAAATGTATTTCTCCATAGCCTCCCTCTCTGAAACAGAGAGCGAATAAAGCTTGCCTTTAGGTGGAGACTTACCTGACAGTAAATCTATGGCACAGTCATAGGGACGATGCGGAGGAAGAGAAGCAGTACGAGACTTACTGAACACTTCCTTCAGGTCTAGATACTCCACGGGCACGTTAGATAAATCCACTGCCTCCTCCTCAAAGACAGAGGCAATAACAGAAGAACAAGCAGACACAAGACAGGACTCATGACATTTACTGCTCCACTCCAATACTGCTCTCTGCTGCCAGTCTATTTTCGGGTTGTGTTTGATGAGCCAGGGATGTCCAAGAACAATAGGTGCAAGAGGGGAGTCCAATAAATAAAATGAAATGGTTTCAGAATGATTGCCAGAAGTAATAAGCGTGATGGGTCCGGTGATGAGAGAAATGATGGGTAAGTCTTGGCCGTTGAGTGCATGAACTGCTATCTTGTGTGAGAGTGGAAAAACAGGAACTTGAAATCTGTGTGCGAAAGAATGGTCCATAAAATTACCTTCGGCTGCAGAGTCCACCAGTGCTTCACAGTTGTGATCGTGGATTGACCATCTTAGTCTTACCTGGAGGAGCGCAGATGTTGATGAGGTCTTCGCAGCGGAGATCCCACCCGACAGTAGTCTCATACTTACTGCCGAGCTGGGCCTTTTACTGGGCAGTTATAGGCGAAATAACCTGGCGCTCCGCAATACAGGCAAAGGCCTTGGGATCTCCGCCTTCTCCTCCCGGGAAAGCCGAGCTCGCCCGACCTGCATGGGTTCGTGATTGTAGACGGGGCTGACCGCCACCCCGCCGCTGGGCCGCTGACTCTCGGCACCCTCCGGAGACCGGCTGCGCAGTCTCCAACGTTCCACCCTGGTCAGGCGTGCATCAACTCGGAGGGCCAGGTCCACCAGAGCGTTCAGCGAAGTAGGTAGGTCCAGGGCGTAGATCTCCTTCTGGACACGGTCAGCCAACCTATGCAGGAACATGTCCCACTGAGCCTCCTCGTTCCACTGGCACTCTGCCGCCAGGGTCCTAAATTCGATCGAGTACTCCGATACCGATCTCTCTCCTTGCTTGAGTTCGGTGAGCATTCGAGTTGCCTCTCTCCCGGCGATGGCTCGATCAAACACCCTTTTCATCTCGGCGGCGTGTGCCTGGAACGTGGCGCAGTGTGGGTCTTGGTTCTCCCACACCGCCATCCCCCATAGCGCTGCTTTCCCCTTCAAAAGGGTGAGCACAATAGCCACCTTGGCCTGTTCGTTGCCAAAGGTTCTGGGCTGCAGTGAGAAATGCATAGAACAACGGGTTAAAAATGCTCTGCAATAGTTTGGCTCACCGAAATAAGATTGTGGAACAGGTAGGCGGGGCTCCAACTGAGGAACGCTCTCCGGTGGTGTGGGGGTACGGCCGGTGTGGGTGGCGCAGTGGGAGCTCGCAGATGTTGTAGTTGCGGGGTGAGCTCGGACACCACAGTCACCAATGCTTGAACCGCCCGAGTCGTGTCGTTAAGATCTCTCTCCTGGTTGTCCATGCGTCTAATACTGGAATTCACAAAATCCTCCAATGATGAAGAACCACTCGCTGCTTCCATTTGGGGGTCAGATCGTTCTGTCATGATCGATGAAGCGGAAGCAAAAATGCAAGTGTACTCTTTATTTGGTCAGATACAAAAGGTTACAGTCTCTGTAGCGTTGGTGACGCAGGGACTAGATGGTCAAGATCCAAGTGACGAGTGCAGGGATGATGGTGACGAAACGATGAATCCTCCAGACATGAAACAGAAGCCGGGAACAAGGACAGGAACAAGACTGCAACAAAGCCACGCTGACTGGAAACAGGACCACACACAACTAGAACACCAAACAATGATCTGACAAAGAGAGGAGAATGCGATGAGTATTTATGCAGGAACAGATTGGGTGCAGCTGGAGAGAAGATTGATCAGCTGATCGCTGATCAAGTGTAACGAGCCGTCACGCCAACAATCACACACGCCTACACACATAACAACAACTACATGAGACAAGAAGGAAACAATGAATTTATGAACCGTGACATATTTAAATTCGCGTTCGGTGTGAACACACCATTAGTCATCTGACCAATCACCGCAGATTAGCGTCACGCAAAGGAGGGATTTGGAAAAATGAGTCGTTGAACGAATCATTTGGGAGTCGGTGAGCAATTCAGGTAAAAATAAATGCATATTATAAGACAACAAAAGTGTTTTTTTTTTTTTTTTTTTTTGTCATTGCATGCATGTAAAACTGTTGTTGCGGACTCCCAAAACAATATTAGGAACATTTTAAATGCCATAATAGGTGCCCTTTAAGAATGATGCTTAAGCTCCCAAGGTGGACAAGTGCAAGCCAAATGTTCGTATTTAGTGATGTTCCTATACGTTGCATGCTGTGTTAAGGAATTATATGTATATTATCATGTGTCGATTAGGTGATTCAAGAATAATGTTTTTAAATGATCATTAAGTGAAACAAGGTATTCCTCCTGGTTCTGCAAGCACTGGAATTCAAGTTTGTATGTCTTTTAAATAATGTTTGTTGTATGTAAATGTATGTTTGTATTTTATTCTTTTCTTTTTCTTTTACATTATGATATGAACCCAGGGGTCTAAAGAATGAATGAATGAATGAATGAATGAATAGAATTTGACAAGCTCTCAAAAAGAAACATAGTTTTTCGAACATTCGTAAAGCAGTGTTTAGAACTCGTTAATTTAACTGGACTTCCTTTTCAGCAGTGTTATTAAAACCAATTAGGTACAGGGAAATTGGGACTTTCGTTTCATATGGGATGACAAAAATGTTTAAAATTGATTATGATTGACAATGATTAAACAACGATTAATAATTAATTTATTGAATGATTGATTTCAAAATGCACATCCCTTGCAATTAATGGCATTAGGAATAAGGTGAGGCAATGATGTTGGATAATGAGGTCTGTCTCAGGTTTTCAGATCAAGTCAAGTCACCTTTATTTACACAGCGCTTTAGACTATACTGATTGTTTCAAAGCAGATTTACAGTGACAAATGATTAATGAATAATGATTAAATTATGCAAATTTCCAATTTAGTAAGTTAAAAAAAAAATAAGTTACAGCTGCACAATAAACAAGGAAAACAAATACATACAAAAAGGATTTACAGTAAGAATTCACAATTTATATAAATTAATTTCCCAAAAGTAAAATTTTTGAGTGAAATAATGTTTAAACTGAGCAGGTGAGCATGTTGAGTTTTTGTCTGATAAAACAAAGATAAAATCTATGTGTGGAATGCGTTGGTCAAGCACTTGGGATAATCAAGATGCAAGGTATAGAACTCAATGGTAGCGCTTATAACCCATTTAAGATAATGTGGCAAACAGGGCGAGGCGGAGGGATGTGAGAGAACCAAGGTTATAGTTTTGCATTTTTCATTAGTTTTTATTTTTATTTCGTTTTGAATTTTTGTTTTCAAATTTTGTTAAGTTTTAATTAGTTTTTAAAGTGGTTTTGCTAGTTTAGTTTTTATTTTTTGAAAATGCTTAGTTTTAGTTTAGTTTTTATTAGTTTTAGGATTAGTTTTAGTCTTTTTTTGTTGTAATTTAGGTTATTTGTCAGGGGCAAGATTCAAAAAGGTCAGTAAAAGAATTGTGTAATAATAACTCTACAAAAACATCATACAATTTTTGAAATATATATTCAATAATAAAACCAGTAGGCTACATAAAATGTACATATGGGCACAAATATGTAAACAGTCTACACAAGACTTCGCAGTAAGTACAAAATGTGTAAGTGACGTGTGCCAGGAAAAAATTCACAATGAATTTCCTTTACCTTACAAAATCCACACGCCATACCAAAAATCTACACATCTTCTACATAAAATTCACACCCTATACAAATCCCACAGCTAAGGCTTGACATTAACTATTTTGCTCACCAGCCACTGTGGTTAGTGGTTTTCCAAATTTACTAGCCACTCAGCATTTTCACTGGCCACAATTTTGAAATCGATACCTTATGGAAAAACTGCCATATATATATTTTAATATTATCTCATAATTTGGCAATCGGTATATTAGGCTGCTGTTACTTTAAGACCTGACGCACGGACACATTTTATATAGCTTAGCCAATATATACTAAATATATATTAAACATCGTATCAATTTTAAAATATTTCTGATTACTTACAAAGCACTTAATGGTTTAGCTCCGCAGTACTTGAGCAAGCTCTTCACGCATTATAGTCCTTCACGTCTATTGCGATCTCAAAATTCCGGCCAGTTAATAATACCTAGAATATCAAAATCGCCTGCTGGCGGTACATCCTTTTCTTATTTAGCACCAAAACTTTGGAACAGTCTTCCTACCACTGTCCGGGAAGCAGACACACTCTGTCAGTTCAAAGCTAGATTAAAGACACAACTCTTTGACCTAGCATTCACATAATACATTATAGACTTCTATAATTCAATGTTAGGCTACGTAGATTAGGTCAGCCGGAACTGGCAACACTTCCCTTAAATCCTGATGTACTCGTTACAACATAAGATCTAATTTTAGTGTCTTTGTTTATCCCAAGGTTTTCCCGCAGCCTGCCGTATCCAGGCCGTATCCAGATCTGACTAGGACCTTCGCCTGGACCCGATGACAATGCAGTGCAGAAGTGCCAACTAGCCTCTCCCTATGGAGGATCCCTTTACCACTCTACAGATAAAGTGTTGTGGGGAAATTCGGTTCGCGTACCTACCCCGAAGTGATAAAATAAAATTCTGTATCAAAATGTATAGGCAAGACAAGTAGTTTGTTTAGGCATGGTTTGTAGGGAATTACAAACCTGCGCACATATATTGAAACGCACATAACTATAGAATCAATTATATTTTTAATGTGCATGTGAACGCCATCAGCGTTTATCACAGGTTTGCGTTTAAAGTCTGTTTAGAGAGAACAGCGTCGTCTTAGCGGCCCCTAATTTAATGATCATTTCGACGGAAGTGAATCAATCAAAACTAACTTTAGCTGGAAAGTAACATTATTCAAGAACCGCTATAAAGACAAAACAATCTCTGTTACCTTAAATTATATGTTTATCTCTGTAAAGCTGCTTTGAAACAATCTACATTGTTAAAAGCGCTATATAAATGAAGATGAATGGACTTGGCTGTCTGGTTGACTGAGTCTGACTCCAAACCGAGAAAAGAGATCCTCTACATCGGGGAGAGTTTGCTCTTTTCCCAGTTGACCCGAAGGCCCAACAGGATGAGGTGGCAGAGTACCCTGTGTTCGCTCAACTGAGACCGAGCCAGAATAAGCCAGTCACAAAGTTGAGAATGTGAATGTCGCATTCTCAAAGTGGAATAATGGCTGCCTCCGCGACTTTCGTAAAGACGCGAGGTGACAGGGACAGCCCAAAGGCCAGACTTTGTACTGGTCTGCCCACACCTCGAATGCAAAATGCAGAAACGGTCTATGTCGAGGGGGAATCAAGACATGAATGTACACGTCCTTCAGTTCGATCGCTGCAAACCAATCTCGGAGACGGATGCACTTGAAAATGTGTTTCGCGTTAAAATCTTGAACGGGAGCTTGTGCAGGACCCGAATCAAGGTTTGCAAGTCCAAGATTAGCCATAACCCACCACCTTTCTTGGGCACAATGAAGTAGGGGCTACTTTGCCAGTAGGAAAGATCTCTGCCCGCAAGACAGGGGCAGGGCAAGGCGATTACGCGTCACACTGTGGCTCCAGAGTAGCCCGGGGAAGTGTGGCTGTCAAGTCTGAATCTGATTCAGCATGAGCACACACACCATTATAGTGGGAACGTCTCGGATACGTATGTAACCCTCGTTCCATGAGTAGGGAACGGAGACATTACGTCGTGGTGACGAATAGGGTTTTGCTTAGAAAGCCTATCAACTTAAAATATTACAAAACGAGCCAATGGCAAAAAAAATGCCATGGGTCTGCGGAATTTGCATAGCGCAACTCCGCCCCACCTCGTGGGTATATAAGGAAGTACGCTGGAAACACGCAGTTATGCTACCTGTTGAGGAGCAGAGACTTCCAGTAGTACAGCAGAAGTGGCAGGGAGACGTAACGTCTCCGTTCCCTACTCAGGGAACGAGGTTTACATACGTAACCGAGACGTTCCCTTTCGTAGTCACTACGAGTTATGAAGCATATCTTAGCATATCTTAGTGGAGATATGTAACACAATGCATGCCCAAACTACAGAATACACATATGACCCGAGAGGGGGTAGCATATGGGAAAACACTGGAGTATCCAGCCAAAAAGGATAGCCAACATGAAAGGTGCCGCAGGCATAGACTCTTGCTTGGAGAGAGAGCCTTTCCCTTCAGCTTCTCACCATAACAGACACGAGTGAGGTAACTAACACTGCAGTCCAACTGTAGGAGAAGCACAACACAGATTGGGCATACCTGGGGTCTTCTCAGGGAGAAATGCACCAGGTGACGAAGGGGCTTCCACTTCAATGCATAAGAGTGTTGAGAGACAGGGACCCAGCGGAAATGAAGGTAGCCACCACCTTTTTGAGGTGGTAGGGTACTCAAACCTGCCTCGTCCCGTCGAGAAGCCACACATGCAGGTTTCTTAGATCAGGACGAGGGTGCCCCGTCTCTGAGAAAGGAGGTCCTTCCTCAGATGAATTGACCAGGGAGGGCCTGTAGCGAGGAGCACCAGTTCAGAGAACCAAGTCTGGGTGGGCCAGTGAGGCACAACCAAAAGGACCTTCTTCTCGTCCTCCCTTATCTTGCACAAGGTCTGTGTGAGAAGGCTCACTGGGGTAAACACATATTTGCGGAGGCCCCGCGGCCAGCTGTGCGCCAGTGCATCCGTGCCGAGCGTGCCCTCGGTCAGGGAATAAAACAGGCTACAATGGGAAGAGTCGAGGAAGGCAAACAGATCTACCTGTGCGTCACCGAACTGTTCCCAAATAAGCTGCCGACTGGGGATGGAGTCTCCATTCGCCTGGGAGAGGCTGAAACCGTGAGAGCTCGTCGGCTGCACGGTTCAGATCTGCGGGAACTTGAACGGCACGAAGCTGTCTAGGAGTCCACGGCATTGCCACGGACCATAGTGTAGCGGACTCCGCGGAAGCGGGGAGGAGATAGTGCGAACTGAATCGCATAGCCGAGCCTGATGGTTCTTGCGACCCAGCGGGACAGGTTGGGAAGCTCTAGACAGGCTCCCAAGAACTGAACCAGCGGGGTCATGAGAACCACGGACGTACCCTCGGTGGGGAAGCCCATCTCTGAGCTGTTCGCGTAAGGAGTGCTGCTTTGCCTGGCGTTTAGTGGGCTGCGGGGCTGGAGCGGACTGTGTCGCCTTTCTGCGGCGAACAGACTGAGGTAACTGAGCCGGCGGCTGGGTGGAGGCAGCAGCTGGCCACCGGGGCAGTATGTGCTTAATAGCCTCAGTCTGTTTCTTGGTGGCCGAGAACTGTTGGGAAAAGTCCTCGACCGCTCCGCCGAAGAGGCCAGCCTGGGATATGGGAGAGTTGAGGAAACGGTTTCGCTCAGACTCTCTCATATCGGCCAGGTTTAGCCAGAGGTGTCTCTCCTGGACCACTGCTGTGGACATCACCTGGCCAAGGGAGCATGCGGTCACCTTTGTCACTCGGAGAGCAAGGTCGGTGGCAACACACAACTCATCAAAGAGCCCTTGGTCAGCTCCACCCTAGTGCATATCCTTAAGCATCTTTGCCTGGTAGACCTGAAGGATGGCCATGGCATGCAGACAGGCAGCGGCATGTCCCGCAGCTCTGTAAGATTTCGCCACCAAGGTAGACGAAAACCTACAGGCCTTGGAGGGGTGCTTAGGATCACCATGCCACGTTGAAGCACTCTGAGGACACCGTTGCATCGCAACATAGCCTTCAATGGGGAATCCCAGTGTACCATTTAGCCACGGCCCCGTCCAGGGAAGAGAAGGCGGAGGAGGTCGCTGAATGATCAAGGGAAGACAACGGGGACTTCCAGGATCTCGTGACCTCCTCATGCACTTCCAGGAGGAACCATGACCCTTCTTGCCCTTGTTGAGGGGATGGAACCATAGAAGATTGATTAAAGATTATTTGTTAAATATAACAAATAATTGTGTCTGATTTGTCTCAGTCGTTACATAACCATGGTAATGCGTCATTACAGTCTGTAAATATCTTTTAACAATACAATCATTCACTAGTAAGACTTCCTGTTAATAAAGCAGCTGGTAAGAATCTATTCTATATTAACAATGCATTAAATCACATTATACATTAATAAACCACAATAAATAAAACCAATTAAGTGATGTCTGATGTCTCAAGTCAAGTGAATTACGGGTCATTGGACAAGCATCCAATCACAACTGACTTCCGGAAAAGGGGAAGTAACCAATGACATTTGAGGTTATTAAAACAGTAAGTCCCTTCCCTCGACTGCCAAAAATAAAAGTGTTAGAGCGAGCAAAAGCAGCAGGCGAGAGAAGATCAAGCGCGAGGGCTTGTATTGCGTGCAGTGGAGATGTCATGCACGGCACCTCCGATAAATATTTATATTATTTGATGAATGTTTTATCGATTTTCTTACCGTTTTTCCAGCAGAAAGCTAACGAGCTAGCCATCACGTCAAGTCAAGTCAAGTCAAGTGTATTTATATAGCGCTTTTCACAATATAAATTGCATCAAAGCAGCTTCACATTATCAATCAAATAACATAACAATGTTTGTTTCTTAGTGAAAAAACATCCACGTTTGGGAGGGCTGATCAAGGGTATTAATGCTTGGTTAGTTATTTTGAATATCCCCAACTGAGCAAGCCAAAGGCAACAGTGGCAAGGAACCGAAAAACTCCATCAAGTGACCTACTGGTGTCCTAAAACTCCATCAGGTGACCTACTGGAGAAAAAAAAAAACCTTGGGAGAACCCAGGCTCAGTCGGGGGCCAGTTCTCCTCTGGCGTTTATGAACTAGAGGCCGGATTTATAGTAACTGTAATTTGATACAGAATTTTGTTTTATTTTATCACTTCGGGGTGGGTACGCGAACCGGAATCACAACGTTTTATCTGTAGAGTGGGAAAGGGATCCTCCATAGGGAGAGGCTAGTTGGCACTTCAGCACTGCGTTGTCATCGGGTCCAGGCAAAGCTCCTAGTCAGATCTGGATACGGCCTGGATCCGGTAGGCTGCGGGAAAACCTCGGGATAAAGACACTAAAATTAGCGTAGATGCCATTCTTCTTATGATGATGTAACGAGTACATCAGGATTTAAGGGAAGTGTTCCCAGTTCCGGCTGACCTAATCTATGCAGCCTAACATTGAATTATAGAAGTCTATAATATATTATGTGTATGCTAGGTCAAAGAGATGTGTTTTTAGTCTAGCTTTGAACTGACAGAGTGTGTCTGCTTCCCGGACAATGGTAGGAAGACTGTTCCAAAGTTTTGGTGCTAAATAGGAAAAGGATCTACCGCCAGCAGTCGATTTTGATATTCTAGGTATTATCAACTGGCCCGAATTTTGAGATCGCAATAGACGTGAAGGACTATAATGCGTTAAGAGCTCGCTCAAGTACTGCGGAGCTAAACCATTTAGTGCTTTGTAAGTAATCAACAATATTTTAAAATTTATACGATGTTTAATAGGCAGCCAATGCAGTGTTGACAGAACCGGGCTAATATGGTCATATTTCCTGGTTCTAGTAAGAACTCGAGCTGCAGCGTTTTGGACCAGCTGTAGTTTATTTATTAAGCGTGCAGGGCAACCACCCAGTAGACCATTACAATAATCTAGTCTTAATGTCATGAAAGCATGAACTAATTGTTCCGCATTTGTTAATGAGAGCATATGTCGTAATTTAGATATATTTTTAAGATGGAAAAATGCAGTTTTACAGATACTAGACATGTGACTTTCAAATGAAAGATTGCTATCAAAAAGCACACCCAGGTTCCTAACCGACGACGAAGACTTAACAGAGCAGCCATCAAGTGTTAGACAGTATTCTAGGTTATTACATGTGGAAGTTTTTTGTCCAATTATTAGAATCTCTGTTTTTTTAGAGTTTAGTAGTAGGAAATTACTAGTCATCCAATTTTTCTATGCATTCCGTTAATTTTGTGAATTGGTAAGTTTCGTTAGGTTTTGAAGAAATATACAGCTGAGTATCATCGGCATAACAATGAAAGCTAATTCCATGTTTCCTAATGATATGTCCTAATGGTAGCATGTACAGAGTGAACAGCAGCGGCCCTAGTACTGAGCCTTGTGGTACGCCATACTGAACTTGTGATCGATAAGACATCTCTTCATTTACTGCTACAAACTGATAACGGTCAGATAAGTATGATTTAAACCATGCTAGTGCAATTCCACTAATGCCAACATAGTTTTCTAGTCTATTTAAAAGAATGTTGTGGTCAATTGTGTCAAATGCAGCGCTAAGATCAAGTAACACTAATAGAGAGATACAACCACGATCGGATGATAAAAGTAAATCATTTGTAACTCTAATGAGAGCTGTCTCAGTACTATGGTGCAGTCTAAATCCTGACTGAAAATCCTCGCAGATATCATTTCTTTCAAGAAAGGAACACAGTTGTGAGGATACTGCTTTTTCTAATATCTTTGACAGAAAAGGCAGATTTGAGATCGGCCTGTAATTGACTAATTCTGAAGGATCAAGTTGCGTTTTTTTAACAAGCGGTTTTATCATAGCCAGCTTAAAAGTTTTTGGTACGTATCCTAGAGACAAAGACGAATTAATGATATTAAGAAGAGGATCTATGATCTCTGGGAGCATCTCTTTCAATAGCTTAGTCGGTATAGGGTCTAACATACAAGTTGTCGATTTAGACGAATTAACGAGTTTGCAGAATTCTTCCTCTCCTATAGCAACAAATGAATAGAATTTTTCCTCAGGGAGACTACAATGCACTCCCTGATGCGATACTGTAGTAGACGGTTGCATAGTTATAATTTTGTCCCTGATATTATCAATCTTATAAGTGAAGAAGTTCATAAAGTCATTACTGCTGTGTTGCTTGGAAACTTCTGTGCTTGAAGCTTTCTTTTTTGTTAGTTTAGCCACTGTTTCAAATAAATACCTAGGATTATGTTTATTTTCTTCTAATAGGGTTGAAAAATAAGCAGATCTAGCAGCTTTTAAAGCCTCTCTGTAAGCAATCGAGCTCTCTTTCCATGAAATCCGAAATACCTCAAGTTTTGTTTTCTTCCAGTTGCGCTCCATTTTTCTGGCTGCTCTCTTAAGGGCATGAGTGTGCTCGTTGTACCACGGCGTTGGACTATTTTCTTTAATCTTCTTTAAGCGCAACGGAGCAACTGCGTCAAAAGTGCTGGAAAAGAGAGAGTTAAAAGTTTCTGTTGCAATATCGAGTTCTTCTAAGCTATCCGGGATGCTGAGATGATGAAACTGATTAGGAAGATTATTGATAAAGGAATCTTTAGTGGCAGAAGTTATAGGTCTAACATATTTATAACACGGAGTCGGCTTTGCAGCCTTGGCTAAATGTAATTTACATGAGACTAGATAATGGTCTGAGATATCATCGCTCTGCTGCAGAATTTCAACGGCATCAACATCTATTCCATGTGATAATATTAGATCTAGAGTATGATTACGACAATGAGTGGGTCCTGACACGTGTTGTCTAACTCCAATTGAGTTTACAATGTCTTTAAGTGCCAATCCCAATGCATCTTTTTCATTATCTACATGTATATTAAAATCACCAACAATTAGTACTTTATCGTTAGCCAATACTAATTCTGATAGAAAGTCCGCAAATTCTTTGATAAAATCTTTATGGTGCCCTGGTGGCCTGTATACAGTAGCCAGCAGAAATCTCAAACGTGATTAATCGTTTACACTATATATTTTACATTAAGCACCAACACTTCAAAAGAAGTATATTTAAAAATAGATTTCTTAGTGGTTTTGAAAATATTACTATAAATTACAGCAACACCTCCCCCTTTGCGTTTTAGACGAGGTTCATGTTTATAACAGTAATCTTGTGGGGTTGACTCATTTAAAGTAATGTAATCGTTTGGTTTTAGCCAGGTTTCTGTCAAACACAGCACATCTAGATTATAATCTGAAATCATATCATTAACTATGAGCGATTTTGAAGTAAGGGATCGAATATTCAGCAACCCAAGCTTTGTCATTTGTTCATCTGTATTATATCTGTTTTTTATTTGTTGATCATCAATTAAATTTTTTACCTGACGTTTTTTGGATCTCCAAATTCGGGGAACAGACACAGTCTCTATATGATGATATCTAGGTGAAAGAGGCTCTATGTGATGAGATTTATCTGACCTTGGTGACGCGAGGCCGCTAGCAGACGGTCGGTTTAGCCAGTCTGTCTGCTTCCTGACCTGGGCCCCAGATTGTCATGTTTTAGATCTAAGACTATGTGCCATATTAGTAGAGAGAAGAGCGGCACCATCCCAGGAGGGATGAACACCATCTCTTTTCAACAGGTCAGGCTTGCCCCAAAAACTTTTCCAATTGTCTATGAATTCTACATTATTCAACGGACACCACTTAGACAACCAACCATTGAGTGAGGCCAATCTACTAACTATCTCATCACTCCTGCGAACAGGAAGGGGGCCAGAGAAAATTACAGTGCCTGACATCGTACTTGCGAGTTCACACACCTCTTTAATATTAATTTTGGTGATCTCCGACTAGCGGAGTCGAACATCATTTGTGCCGACATGAATAATGATCTTAGAGAATTTACGATTAGCATTAGCCAGCACTTTTAAATTTGCTTTGATGTCAGGCGCTCTGGCTCCCAACATGTGGCAAACATGTGACTATGGTGGCTGGTGTCTCTATTTTCACGTTCCGTGTGATCGAATCACCAATTACCAGGGCACAATCAACAGAATTCTCAGTGGGTGTTTCACTGAGTGGGGCAAGTCGATTTGTTATGGTAATCGGAACGGAAGAGTGGTTTTTTAATCCGCGACTAGAGCGATCTCTCACGGTCACCCATCTGCCCTGCTGCGTGTGCTCTACTTCAGCCGGAACCGAATCATGTACAGAGTTCACTATGCTAGGCGCATCCAAAATAGTATCTAAAGCTCTAGTACTATCCTTACTATCCTCAATTAAAGTTTGGATACGTGTCTCTAGCTCTGAAATCTTCTCCGTCAGCCTGACTGTCTCCTTGCATTTATCACAAATAAATCCTATATTGCCATCGGAGAAGCCTATACTAAACATATGACATGTGACACAGGTGACAATAACAGGACAAGACATTACTCACCGTTTGTGTTGACTGATTCTTACTTACCTGGGCTTTTATGAACTCAAAGGCGCGGGCGCGCGAGAGAAAATAAATAATAAATAAATGAGCGCGGGTGGCGCGTAAACACTAGCGTGCGGTGCTAACAATAACGGAAGCTAGCGATGTAAGGTTAATCTGAGATGGTGGGTAAGATATATTTAGTAAAATAAACAACTAGAAATGGTAGTAAATGATGGTTCAAAACAGAAAGAAATACGAAGCTAATACGAGGCGTAGAGCTTACAGCCTCGACGCAAACAAACTCACAACAGGCAGGAAGGCAGACAGGAGCAATCGATCAGTGAACAGCAGATCCAAAGCGTGGGTGTCTTTGGTGTCTTTGTAGCCTTTATAGAAGGTTTTCTATCCAGCCTGGAACTTGTGCCTGCTGTCTGAGTTTTTCAGCATTAAATGCAAATGCTTACATCCAAGATTTATCCACTTGATGTCCATAATTTATAAATTTTCCGTCATTTTTGCCGCTAGCTCGATGCTAGCTGCCATTTTGGATATCACTTGACGCTTTGCGTGAGGTTGTTGACCAATGACAGGCTGATCCGTCGTCCACGTTGGTGTGCGTCATTACGCATAAACCAATCTCTGATATTGTGGAGAGAGAGAGAGAGACGCACGGCAAAAGTAGTTTTGAGGAGAGAGAGAGAGAGACGCACGGCAAAGTAGTTTTGAGGAGAGAGAGAGAGACCCACGGCAAAGTTGTTTTGAAGGATACACAGAGAAGCGTGGAGAAAAATGGATCGTCAGAGAAACATGGATGCAAATCAAGCACTGGCCTTTTTTGATGCCATGCAGGATGATGGATTTTTAGAAGAGAGCTTTTTGACAGATGAGGAAGTAGATTACCAGGATGGTCTAGACCCCGCTGAAGAGTAAGTGCCATTTATTTATTTACTGTAAAAGTATAAAAATAAAACATGTCAAGTCAAGTGTATTTATATAGCGCTTTTCACAATATAAATTGCATCAAAGCAGCTTCACAGTATCAATCAAATAAGATAACAATGTTTGTTTCTTTGTGGAAAAAACATCCACGTTTGGTAGGGCTGATCAATGGTATATGTTCTATGTTTGTTACAGAGTAGTAAGAGTTGTGGATTACACTTTGTCTCTCAGCCATTTTTTGTCTGAGGTTTAGTGAGTTTACCTAGAGATACACACAAAGGATGTTGTAGTGGGGGGTAGGTCACACCTTTTAGCTGTGGAGAGAATGTCTCAAGGATGTTGTAGTGGGGGTAGGGCTTTCAACACTGCTCACCTTATAGCTGTGGTGGGTTGGGGGTACAGTAGCAATCTCAGCCATTGTTATCTTATGTGAGAAATAAAATACAAAAACACTCATTGATCTGATATGTATGATCTATATTAATATATTATATATAATGTATATAATTTTGGTTTATTTATTTGTTTTACAGTCGTGATAATGAAGAAGACGCCAGCCCACCCACCCAAGCCAGACAGGAAAGCGCCCATTCTTCCGCTGAGGAGGGCCCTTCCACTTCTGCTGCAGCATCCCAGCCTTCCACTTCTGCTGCAGCATCCCAGCAGCTGCCAGGAATAGGTCATGGACGGCTGCAGTCACGGTCACGAGGGAGAGCGCGGTCAAGATCCAGATCCAGATCCGGCAGCTTGAGGGGTCGAGAGAGTCCTGAATCCACTAGGTCGAGATTTAGATCACCACAGCCAGCAGCCCCAACTCCATCATGGAACAGTGAGAGTCAGCCAGACGTCCCTCCAGTGCCCAAAAGGTTCGTCCCAACAAAAATGCCAGGACATCAGCTCAGCTCCACATCCATATACACACCATTGGACCTTTTCAAACTTTTTGTCAGTGACAGTGCAGCAACCACTTTGTGTAATAATACAAACAGAAACGCTGCAAAAAACATTGCCAGTAGCAAAAAATATTCCTGGAAAAACTTCACTGTTGAAGAATATTTCAAATATTTAGGACTGACTTTCTTTTTTGCACTGGAGGGCTAATGACTAGTACTGGAGGACAAATACAATTTTCAGCCAACAGTTTCCCCACTCAGTGATGGCATGTGACAGGTATCAGGTCATTTCCAGGAACATCCACATGAGCGACCCTGATGAAGATGTCCACAACGACCGGAAGAGAGGGACAACAGCTTATGACCGGCAGTTTCGTCTGAAGCCCCTTTTAGATTACATCAAACATCAGAACCTTTCAGTGGACGAGAGGATGGTGGCAACAAAGGCTCACACTGGCATGTCCCAATACATGAAGGCGAAGCCAACTAAGTGGGGCTTCAAACTTTTTGTGCTGGCAGACAGCAGCATTGGGTACACTAGTGTTGTCACGGTACCAAAATTTCTGTATTCGGTACCAATACCAGTGAAAATCCACGGTTCTCGGTCCCAATTTTAGTACCAAACCTTAATTTAGATTAAATTTACATATATAATTAAAGTGTATATCACAGTTACAAAGATGGAAACTGTAGTATTAAAAACACTTTACAATAAGATTATATTTGTTAGATAACATTAGATAAAATGACCTAACAATAAACAATAGTTATATACTGTAGCAATTATTATCCTTGGGGTTAATTTAAAAATGTAGGCTTCTAATACATTTTTAAAATCAAAAGTTTTATCTGTTAACATTATTTAATGCACAATGAATGAAGTAAACAAATATGAACAATCAAGTGTTTGTATAAAATAACATTCACAAACATTAATTAATGTTTATTGTATATTGTTCACTCAATGTGTTGATAGATAAAGCATTAAGTAATGTTAATGAATGGTATCTTATTGTAGTGTTACCAAACTATACAGGAGTTACCAACTATACCAAAACTGCCAAAAATGTCACAAAAATGCCTGTCTTCAAAACTTGAGAACCCTGTAGCTGATTTCTAATGCAAGGGCTAGAAATCAGTTAATTCTTTGCTGATACTTCCTTGTCATCATGAAAGCGCAGTTCGCACCGCTTTCTCCTTCTTTCCACAAGCGTTTGCTCTCCCGTGTCTCCGCTATGCAACCATGAACAGTGGCACGCCTGGAGAAACAAGCTCGCACATCGCTTCTATTATGAGCGGACTTGCCGCGCGCCTACATTTGAAATAACGAATTTGCACGCGCTATGTGAACGGCCCCTTATGGCAACATGACATTAGCCTAATTCAAAATATTTCCATATGTGGCTCTTTCCTCCTTTCTTGTCAAGAAGTGGATTCAGAGCTAACGCATTAGCAGCGCCACCGGTTGCCATGTCTCAGTGTTTTTATGAAAAGGACGCAACTTTCGGACAGCGCATCAAGAACCGGATTAACCCGGTACTTCGGTACTACCGGTACTTAAGAAAAGCTGGTACCGTAACCGTTTAATTTTTTTAGTACCGACTTGGTACCGAAGTACCGAGTTTTTTGACAACACTAATAGGGAGCCAATGCAGTTTTGACAGAACCGGGCTAATATGGTCATACTTCCTGGTTCTGGTAAGAACTCGAGCTGCTGCGTTTTGAACTAGCTGTAGTGTGTTTATTAAGCATGCAGGGCAACCACCCAGTAGAGCATTACAATAATCTAGGCTTGAGGTCATGAATGCAAGAACTAATTTTTCCGCATTTGTAAATGATGCATATGGCGTAATTTTTATATATTTTTTAAGATGGAAAAATGCGGTTTTACAGATACTAGACATGTGACTTTCAAATGAAAGATTGGTATCAAAGAGCCCAACGAGGTTCCTAACCGACGACGAAGACTTAACAGAGCAGCCATTAAGTGTTAGACAGTATTCTAGGTTATTACGTGTGGACGTTTTTTGTCCAATAATTTGTCCAGAATCTCTGTTTTTTTTTTCAGAATTTAGTAGTAGGAAATTACTTGTCACTCATTACTAAACTCATAGAGGAGCAGCACAGTGAAATTCTTTCAGAGGCTACTGGGCTTATGGCAGCTGCAGTAACGCCGCTCGGCTTCCTTCATATGAAATCGCTTCAGCACTGGCTTCACGGCCCAGCCCCGAGATGGGCCGGGCAGAGTGGCATGTATCGGGTGTGCCCATCACCCCGCACTGCCGCCAAACTTTCAACCCATGGTTGGACCCTTCGTTTTTACGGGCAGGAGTTACCCTAGAACAACAGGCATGCTGTGAGATTCATGGATGCCTCTGCCACCGGCTGGGGGGCCACGTACAACAGGCATGCAGTCTCAGGTCTGTGGACAGGGCCCCAACTGCGTTGGCACATCAATTGCCTCAAGTTGCTTGCAGTACGTCTTGCGCTGGGCCGCCTCAAGGGACCGCTAGATGGCAAGCATGTACTGGTCCATATGGACAGCACTGCGACCGTTGCATACATCAACCGACAAGGTGGTCTACGCTCCCGCCGCATGTCGCCATCTCCTCCTATGGAGTCAGAAGCATCTGAGGTCGCTTCGTGCCATTCAAATCTCTGGAGTGCTCAATCGTGCAGCCAGCCAGCTCTCACGACAGCCTACGCTTCTGGGAGGTCACCAGGAGGTCCAGGTGATATGGGACTTCTTCAGAGCCGCACAAATAGATTTGTTGCCTCTCCAGACTCGACCCATTGCCAGTTGTTTTTCTCCCTGTTCCAGGAGACCCTCGGCCCGGATAAACAGGCGCACAGCTGACCCCAGGGCCTATGCAAGTATGCGTTTGCCCCAGTGAGCCTTCTTGCACAGATACTGTGCAAAGTCAGGGAGGACGAGAAGCAGGTCTTGTTAGATGCGCCGTACTGGCCCAACCGGACCTGGTTCCCAGAACTCACGCTCCTCGCGACAGCCCATCCCTGACCCATTCCTCTGAGGAAGGACCTACTTTTTCAGAGACGGGGCACCCAATTGCACCCGCATCTAGACCTCTAGAAACTCCATGTCTGGTCCCTGGACGGGATGCGGAGGTTCTAGGTGATCTACCCCAGGCGGTGGTAGACACCTTCACTTGTGCTAGAGCCCCCTCAATGAGGCACCTCTCTGCACTGAAGTGGAATCTGTTCGTTGAGTGGTGTTCTTCCCACCGGGAAGACCCCCCGAAGAGTTCCAATCAGAGTCGTACTTCCCTTCCAGCAAAATGGGTTGGAGCGAAGGCTGTCTCCCTCCACCCTCAAAGTGTATGTTGCCGCTTTTGCCGCACATCACAATGCAGTTGAAGGTAAGTCGTTGGGAAAGCATGACCTAATCGTCAGGTTCCTGAGGGGAGCGAGGAGACTGAATCCGCCTCGCCCCACCATACCCTTTTGGGACCCATCTCTGGTGCTCAGCGCACTGCAGAGCACTCCCTTTGAACCACTGCAGTCAGCTGAGTTAAAGATCCTGTCATTAAAGCAGTGTTCATTTTAGAAGCCATTTTTATTTAGTCTTAGTCTTCATCTTCAGACGAAAATGCTTTTTGGTCTTAGTCACATTTTAATCATTTTGTCTTTCATAGTTTTAGTTGACGAAAAGTCATTGCATTTTTTGTCAACTTTTAGTCATTACTTTTAGTCAAACTGCAGTTACAGACATTCATTTTGGTAGCTATTTTATATGTAGTCTTTAGACAAAAAATGTAATTATAATTTTTCTCTCAAGGCCAATTCAATTAAGCTTCTGAGAAATCTGAATCAAGGTAACAGGCTGTATTGACATTGCACTCTTTAGCAGTAGCACTTGTGCAATTCTACATAACCCTTTTCCTTAGTTCAGTGGTTCTCCAATTTTTTAGAGTGCCGTACACCCTGGTACCCCCTCTTTTCCACTTAGACTGAGGGGAGTCCTACCACAATGTGGCTTTCGCAGCGTTCCCTTCTCCAAGGGCACACTTTCCCAGCGTTATCCAATAAGTCAAACTGTCTTGCGGAACAGCAGTGACTGACCTTCTCTGCTTAGACCTCCTACTTTATGCCCAACACTGGTCAGGCCAGGAGACTCAAGCGGAGTGCTGGAAAGGCCAGCAGCAGTGGCGTGTTTGTAGATATCCCCAATTCGTCAGATACCTACGTACGTGGAGAGTGACTGACGAAGTGGAACGTCTCGGTTACGTATGGTAACCCACGTTCCCCGAGGAGGGAACGGAGATGTATGTCCCGTCGCCACAGTTGCTGAGCTTCCGCTGTACTGCCGAGTCACAAGTCCGGCTCCTCACTGGAAAAACAAAGATCCAACGCACCTGTTGCTCAGTATATGCTCGCGCTGCGATGCACAGCAGCTGGTGCAATTATCGAATGCCAATGTGCATTGGCCTGTTTAGTTTACACTCGAAATGGATTGGTCTCTCAAGCAAGATCCCCAATTCGTACATACGTATCAGTTCCCTCCTCTGGGAGAACGAGGGTTACCATACGTAACCGAGATGTTCTTTTTTGTTAGCTAACTGTTATACCTCTCGTTTATTAATAATGTTTTCACAGTCAAACTTAAAGACCTTCAACTTACCAGCAAGTGTTGACAGAAATGCGTGTGCTACATCCATGCAGTGTTGCGTTTCACTCTGCCTCTTTTCGTTTCCATTGACAATGGGCTCAAATAAGCAGTTAAGTTGATTCAACTTAAATTCAATTGAATGAGAAAAATCATGCAAATTGTGCACCTAACTCAAAAAAGAGAGAGACTACTTGTAATGTTTATGTTTAGTGTACTTAATTGATTTGGATTAAAACAATTTCAGGGATAAGAAGGTTCGGTTCACTTGAAAATGTCTAGAAAGAAGTGCAATTTGAAATTGAGGACATATGCTTAAAAATTCAAACTACTAACCCTTTATGGTATGGCGTTGCCGTATGGCAACAGTTAATTTAATTTCCTGGTTATTCAGAGAAAAAAAAAACATATTGCACTATGGGAATTAAAAGGGCAGGCCTTAAGGTAGCCAATGATGTATTGTTTTTAAGTCAAATAGTAGCATTACAGCTCTTCCATGTACTGAGGGTGAGGATGAGTTAGCCAATTGATAGGGAATGATAGTATATAAATCTATCAATTTTCAAAAGAAATGTGCTATTAAATAGAAAAGAAAATCATGATTTTATAGAAAAATCTTTTTTGATATGTATGATTGAAGCTATTTCATGTAATAAAAACTTATTTGAAAAAAATATTTCATGGTTAAAACATAATGAATACCATAGAGGGCTAATTACAACAAAAACAGTACTTGCAAGAGATTATTTATCACTAAATGTATTTTAAAGATGTCAAAATGAGTTTACATTGAACAGTGGCACAAAAAAATAATTATCATACAATTTTATTTTGTTTTTCTTTTTTCAAATCTTTTATTTTAACACTGAATATATTGCATTAAAAGACACACACCAAAAATATACACTTAAGTATTCCTAGACATTACCTAAACTTGCTTCCTGTGCTAGATTATCCAGAGCTATTCCATGAAAGCGGAGAAAATGCCAGCCCTCTTTATCTGTGAGGTCCTCTGCACCTTTAGCTAAATAAAAGTCTAAAGAGGGCTTGTTCCAATCCAGTACAGAGAACTGTAAACGCACACAATGCTGCTCTTTGGCCACCTATATAGTAAAAAACAAAACCTCATTTACTCTTTTACATTAAAAGCAAACACACTGCTCAATCACTGAGACAACGTTTGTTTAACTACAAAATATGTATGATACAGTTTAATACCATGATGCAAAAAGTTCTATATAACTTATTTTTTTAAACTCACTTTGGCAACAGTTGCCATTAAAGCCTTTCCAATGCCTATACCTGTAGCATAACCAGAGATGAGTCAACACAAAGTTCTGTATTTTGGATCAAACTCTGGGTTACTGAGAATATATACACACCTCTGTACTCTGGCATCACATACAGATCCTCCATATACACAGTCCTTCCTTTCCAGGTGCTGTACGTATAGAAGAAGAGAGCATAGCCAACCTTAGTGTGTCCTGTGGAAAGCCAGATACAGTAAGAATACTTGTGAAGACAGTAAAAAAAAAGTCCTAAAATGTCATTGTACTCCACTCACTCTGTTGGGGGGGGTGGGGGTTGCGACTTTTGAGCTTTGTCATTTTAACTAAGATTAATTATTACAGAGTGTAATGCATCCTGATTAATATATATATATATATATATATATATATAAATTTATGCTTTTGCTATTCCTTTGTCTATGCTCTCATTATTCTTTAATCCCTCCCTGCTCTAGTTTGTACTATTTTGAACGATGACTAAAATGTTGTATTACTGGCACTTCTCGTGTTTATTGCCTTCTTATGATTAATTGCTTGTTGTACTTGTCCTCAACTGCAACTCACTGCTAAATGAATAAATGTAAATGTGATGAGAAATCTTTCTGTCTAGATTTAATGCAACTAAAATATCTATTGATAAAATAACAAACATTTAAACTACATTTAATGTAATAGGTTATATCAGGTAAACCAAAGAATTTAAGTTATTGTTTTACATATATTCCTACCCTGTTTTTTCTGAACATTGTCACTTTTGGTCTTTTAGGAGTCATTATTACCATCTTTAGACATGTGCTCTTCAGGTACCTCAGCTACAAGACACTGGTAAAAAGGATTGGGGCCAAATCCATCCCTCTCCAACTCTAACAGAAAACAAAGAAAACCAGTAGAACCAGACTCTGATTAGTAAGCAACATGTTGCTTCATTTTGGCTGTAATAACAATAAAATAATGAGTCAGCTTTTGAAAATAACCTTTATGGGATATCTTCACTTGGTCGGGCATCTTTTCATAAACAGCCAATTCCTACAGTAAAACATACACAGATAATTGCAACTCAATCTGCATTCAACAATCATTGGGTGCGTCTCAATCAGCTCCCTCATTCAGTATTCAGGGCACTTATGTCTGTCGGCCATGTCAGTCTGTTGGCTGTCTCAATCGCAAAATCCTACCAGTGCATTGAAACATTCTCCACCTAAAATGTCCCACAAAGCATTGTGAAAACCAGAGAGCATCGACTTAATGGAAGTTCTGGATTCTGCAAATCATAATTAATGTAAGCATAATCACTAAACTATCACTGCAACACATTATTTAATTATATTTTAGCATAAACATACATCACTAGACAGGTAATGAACATAATCTAGGTAACATTTAAAATTTACAGCTGAGATATTGCACATATATGTGGGTCAATGACAAATAAAGCTTAAAAAAGTAAAAAATAAAATAATGTAATGCACATTTTTGTTAAAAATGTGTTTAAACAAGCTTCAATAGTTAATTTTATTTATAAGTGAAATATTAGCCTTAGTATGACCCTTAGAGTGTCTACAGTGCCTAACACATTATTATTTTATGGTTGTGAATTTCATTCACATTAATTTATAATTATTGCATTCTAGTGGCCTTATATTTAGAATCTTTAGCATTGGATTTTACTTTCAAAGAGAGAAAAATAATCATACAAGTATACCAGTCAAGTCAAGTCCAGCCACCTTAATTTTTTTCCACTTTTTACAATACTGGTTGTTTCAAAGCAGCTTTAGAGTGAGAACAGGAAATGAATGCCACAAAGATTGTTTTGGATGTACAGGTAAGCCAAGAAAGTCATTGTCCAGTTTATGTAAATTGTGTTGATTAATCTAAAATCATTAGTAAATGCATTCAATATATTGTATTGTACACAATAAATATTCATACTCTAGTTTTCAGCCATTTTAAAATTGAAGATACCAAAATATAAAATAGTATTTGTTATTTGGCTGAAAATGAATTCAAATAAAATAGGTTTTATAGATAGGCCTACATGCCATGTATAAGTGATAGCCTACATGCCATGAATTTATCAAATTATTTTAAAAGGAAATTATGTACTTCGCCACAAAATACATGCAGGTCGTGCAATAACAAGCCAAGTAGGATATTTATCATAATGTACTTCAAATAAAATTTAAAATAAAGTCAGTAAGATATTGCTGTTGTTCATAAATACAATGAGGTCACCGGTAATAGAATTACCAGTGTCGTGAGCCAGGCTCCTTACTACCGTCCTTACCAGTGCCCGAATTCGTGTAGCCTACACAATTCGTGATATAGGCCTATACTGATTCACAACCTAGGAAACTAGGGACCTGATTGAGACGCACCCAGTCTTTTAAACACACACGTAACAAACTCTGCATGGTGTTAACTCACCATAATCATGCGTTCTATATCTTTGCAGTCTTCAGGTTTGGCTGGACATATTGTAAACTTCATTTTGCACAAGGCAAACAGCGTTTTCTGATTTCCTGCACTACCTTTGATCAGTGACTAAAAAGCCGACTGAAGGGACGCGCGTGCGTGCGTTCGCCCACCAGAGAGCAGCGAGACGTGTGTAAAATGTGTTGTAGAGCGTCATATATCACAAATACTGCGCAGCATAGGCTAGTTGCACGGCATGACTTCTTCTCTTAGTTAATGGCGGATTGCAAACAATTTAAAGTACATACCGCCACCTACTGTACTGGAGTGTTTAAAATCATATCGCTCAACTAAACCCTATTAGGCATAATATTAAGGTACTCTCATATTCTGTTCACCAACCCAGTATCTTTAAGAAATTTAAATAATGCCTTCCTTGTGATTCTTATCCCCTTTCCTTCTCCTTCTGTTCCCAATATCCCCATCAGATTCCATTCTCGCCCTGCCTCCTGTATCCTATCATGAAATGTCTGTTTTTCCAACTTAAACAATATACAATGCAAAATTACATGTTCAACATTTTCTTTAATCCCAGTTTTCACACTTTTCACTATTCCTTTCCCCCAATAAAAACAAGGTGCTATTCAGACCTGTATGATCCAGGGGCGTTTCCAGCATTGAAGGACATCCGGGGCTTAGCCCAGACCATTTTGTGTAAATACAGGAATCACTCGAAGAGGTTTTTAGGAGCCAAGCACCGAAGGTGCGGAGGCACCTATTGTATCTGTTCCGGTTCTTATTAGGGGCCAAGCACCACTAAGTGGCAAAAAGACTGAGCGGCAGCATTTGTTTTCAGCGTGAATGCCGTGAAAAACACACAAAACACATCTAAAACAGGAAAGAGCTTTGCGATTGACTGTACAACTAGATTTGACCAGAAATCTGAGGTACTGTATATTTTTATAGACTGCAAAAAGCTACAGAACAGACTATATTCTGCATAATTGGATGTTTTTAAATAAACACTAACAAAAAACTATACAAGTTTTAGGGCTGGACGATATGATGATATACAGTATAACATTAATGTAAGTGATCACTCGGATTTAGACCTATCTATATCTATATGCATTTCCTCTATACATGGATGACTTTGGTCTACGTTCATTGACACACCATGGCATCGAACTGTATATAATTCTCAATGTACATCTGTCAAAAACTTTTCATTAGGAGCATTGGGATATACAATGTTTCACTTCTATCTTTCTCCAAAGTAAAATGACTGATTAATTGTTACCAGTTTCCATGTCTGATCCTGGCACAGCTGCTACTGCTGCTGCTGGCTCCTCCCCAGTCTGCAGCTCATCTTTGCTACCCTCTACAAAACCATTTAATCAAATCAAAGTGTATATTTACTACAAACTACAAACACAAAACAAGTCACACATACATTTTATGTTAATGCTTATTGGTTATCCTTAGAGAAAACAACACCTGATAAACAAGGAAAGTATTCAGTGCAGTGGGATAGAACTAATGTTTCTGGCTACCCTTACGAAAAAGAAGTATACTTCAAGTTCATTTTATGAATTAGTATTATTCGTTTAAATGTATTATAAGTGTAAGAGTAGTAAACTTTAAGTACACAACTAGTATAACATAGTACTACAAGTGAACTTATAAGTATACTAGTAGTAGTTTACTATTTTAATACAATTAGTATTTTTTTAGTTTATGAAAAAACACACTGAAGTGTACTGTCAGTAAACTACTAGTTTATACTGCAAGTATACTTGCAAGTTTTCTTAAAATGAACATAAACTTATACTTGTTATAGTTCAGTATTTATGTATTATTTTTGCACTTGCAGTATACTATTATGTTCAAATGTAGAATTTTTTTTAAATTAAAAAATACCTTTACTTTAATTTTAAAGACATTTCATTAGCTTCATGCATTCTTTTTTATCAACACTTGAATGTTGGTAAGTTTCATAAAGAAAGGCAACATTAGAATTGGAATTTAAAGGATTAAATAAAATGATGCAGACAAAATTAAAATGAGGCACACTGCTTATGACTTGCGTGACAACAAAGCTTCACATTCTTCACAGCTTCACAAAATGCAGGACAGGTGGTCCCCCTTTGATAATATTAAGCGGATTTTTGATTTACGTTTAATGTTTGATGATGATCACGTTATTTTATATTTGAGAGAGTGAGCAATCTTCTATCACTTGTTTCAGCTTCTTCTCCTGTGTTTTTATCCGGAAGAGATTCTGTACTAGAAAATGCCAGTAGGATTAAGTGCTAACGTCATAATGTTAGCCTATGGTAATAACTAGCTACAAATAGGCCTACAGTGAAAGCCAGCCAGATGAGGATCTATCTTCAGACTTTTAGGATAAAAAAACTGAATTCTTACCCACTGACTTCTTTCCGAAAAATCCCCAAAGTCTCGTTTGTTTCATTTTTCTTTATTTTTTTCTTTCCCGCTCGCTGACTGTCTCAGTTGTTAACTCGCGCTCTTGCGGTTGACTGTGCTAGCTCCTCCCCTACCTGCTGCTGCTGCATATTTAACAGAGAGCAAGAAACTGAGTAGCCCATAGGCTACCAACAGCAAAGAAATGTATTCTATAGGCTAGATTATTTTTAAGATCTATTTTTCACAGGCTGTATGCATGCAAAGCCAAAGCGCAATGAAATAAAGCAACTTATGATTTCGGGCGTTTACATAGGCTATTGTTTGTTTCATATTTGCTCAGTGACAGTCATCATTACATTCGGGGCTTGACTCAAAACATTCGGGGCTGAAGCCCCGGCAAAATCGGCTGGCGACGCCCCTGGTATGATCTACTCTCAGTCATGTCATTATTATTTCCTCCCGCCTGTTCCTTTCCCTATAATTTTTATTACTGACGGACTATTGTATTTTATAATAACTCCTTCCTTTCCTGTCTTCCTCCCACCATTTCTGCCATATTTCAATACCTTTCTTCTTAATGAGTGCTTTTCCTTCTCCTTTTCCTTGTGGAAAAGGAGAAGTGGAAAGGCCCTATTGTTTTCGTTAGGATTATTCTTTATTATTATTATTAGGGCCAAAGCCTTGAAAAGGCGAAGGCCCTATTGTTTTCCTTAGGATTATTAGGGCCCAAGCCTTGAAAAGGCGAAGGCCCTATTGTTTTCCTTAGGATTATTAGGGCCCAAGCCTTGAAAAGGCGAAGGCCCTATTGTTTTCCTTAGGATTATTAGGGCCCAAGCCTTGAAAAGGCGAAGGCCCTATTGTTTTCCTTAGGATTATTTATTAGGGCCCAAGCCTTGAAAAGGCGAAGGCCCTATTGTTTTCCTTAGGATTATTTATTATTATTATTATTATTATTATTATTATTATTAGGGCCCAAGCCTTGAAAAGGCGAAGGCCCTATTGTTTTCCTTAGGATTATTTATTAGGGCCCAAGCCTTGAAAAGGCGAAGGCCCTATTGTTTTCCTTAGGATTATAAGGGCCCAAGCCTTGAAAAGGCGAAGGCCCTATTGTTTTCCTTAGGATTATTTATTATTAGGGCCCAAGCCTTGAAAAGGCGAAGGCCCTATTGTTTTCCTTAGGATTATTTATTATTATTATTATTATTATTATTATTATTATTTTACTACCTTTTGGGCACTTTTGGGGGCCTTAACGTGCTCAAAAACTCTTGAAACTTTGCACACGGGTCAGAACCCGCGGCCATCAGGGCCGGGTTGAAGATGGTACCCGGGCGTGGCAGGGGGGCTCGACAGCGCCCCCTGGAACGGGATTTGAAAACATGTCCGTATATCAAACACGCTTGCATGAATTAATCTGAAAATCGGTACACATATAGATCTCATCGTTTCATATATCCTTTGCACTCTTACTTTTTACGCCAGCCCAACAGGAAGTCGGCTATTATGGGTTGTTTGGAAACTCATGTTCAGGAATTCGATATACTCCTCCTAGGGAATTCACCCGATCGTCACCAAACTCGGTGTGCATGAAGTCAAGACATTGAGGATGAAAAATTGCCAGGGGATTTTTGATATCTCGAACGGTTTGGCCGTGGCGAGGAAACGAATTTATGGCGAATAATGGAAACAGGAAGTGTGTTATAACTTCTGCATACATTGACTGATCTTGATGAAACTTCAGCAGTGTGTTCGCTGTAAGAGGCCGATCACATGGATGTGACTATTGTGAGTCAAAGTTAGAGCGCCACCAACTGGCAGCAGGAAGTGTGTCACTTTCAAAATGCTTTGAAATCACCCTCTTATTTTTACCCGATTTGCTTCAAACTTTATGTGTATAATGTAAACACACGGCAGATTTAGACCTGTGAAAGGATTATTGAAATCTTAGATACTGTTGCCGTGGTAACGCATCAAACTTTAAGATTCTTTTTTTATGCTTTTGAGACCCTTAGCATACTTGAAATTGCATGAAACTCGACAGGCACATCACATTTATTAGCCAGTAGACATGTGCAAAGTTTCAGAAACGGGCGTGTTGCCGGGGCTCAGTAGCGCCACCTTTTGACAAAAGAGGGGGATTTAGGTCTATACTTTTATCAACAATCTTAAAACTCAGTATGTATAATGTTCATATCGAGCTGGACATCTTTCTAATTTACACTTATTAGCTCAGACCAACAGGAAGTCAGATATTTTGGCTTGAATGTGGATGTTTTGGAGAATTTTCTCTTCCACTCTCTCTGACCCTACGTCTCTCCGTGTGTTTGAGGGGAGGGGGGTTTGTCTGCTGAGTGAGAATGCTTTTATTTTAGTTTTTCAAGGTTTTGGGGCCCTTAACGTGCTCGAAAACTCTTGAAACTTTGCACACAGGTCAGAACCCGCGGCCATCAGGGCCGGGCCGAAGATGGTACCCGGGCGTGGCAGGGGGGCTCGACAGCGCCCCCTGGAACGGGATTCGAACAGTTGTCCATATATCAAACATGCTTACATGTAATAATATGAAACTCGGTACACTTATAGATCTCATCGGGCCAAACAACTTTCGTGCTCTAAGTTTTACGACAGCTCAACAGGAAGTCAGCTATTATGGGTTGTTTGGAAAATGCATGCTTTAATTTTTTATATACTTCTCCTAGAGAATTAATACAAACACCACGAAACTCGCTCAGCGTGAAGTCAAGACATTGAGGATGCTAAATTGCGAACGGATTTTTGATATCTTGAACGGTTTGGCCGTGGCGAGGAAATGAATTTATGACTAAAAAAGGACACATAAAGTGTGTTATAACTTAGTTAATTTTACCTACAGTTACAAAACTCTGCGTGTATATTGTTCTCGTCAAGCCGAACAACTGTCTAATTTATTGTCATTAGCTCAGACCAACAGAAAGTCAGATATTGTAGTTTGAATGTGGATTCGGAGAATTTTCTCTCCCTCTCTCTGACAGAGAGAATGCACCCTGCCATTCTGTATGTGTGTGTGTGTGTGTCTGTGTGAGGAGGGGGAGGGGGAGGGGGTATCTTCGGGTGATAGTTCAAAAGTCATTCATGGGGCCATACTGCCCTCTTGTGTCCAAAATTGTATTTATACGCACTTTTATTCATTTATTACCTGTATTACGCACACACACAGTTCGATCGCACCCGCGCCTCTCTCTCTCTCTCTCTCTCTCTCTCTCTCTCTCTCTCTCTCTCTCTCTCTCTCTCTCTCTCTCTCTCTCTCTCTCTCTCTCTCTCTCTCTCTCTCTCTCTCTCTCTCTCTCTCTCTCTCTCTCTCTCTCTCTCTCTCTCTCTCTCTCTCTCTCTCTCTCTCTCTCTCACACACACACACACACACACACACACACACACACAGTTCGATCGCTCCCGCGCCTCTCTCTCTGTCTCACGCACACACACAGTTTGATCGCGCCCGGTTCTCTCTCTCTCACACACACACGCACACACACACACACAGTTCGATCGCGCCCGCGCCTCTCTCTCTCTCTCTCTCTCTCTCTCTCTCTCTCTCTCTCTCTCTCTCTCTCTCTCTCTCTCTGTCTCTCTCTCTCTCTCTCTCTCTCTCTCTCTCTCTCTCTCTCTCTCTCTCTCTCTCTCTCTAATGTGCTATATTAGATCAATATGTTTTCCTTAAAAATTGTATTCTCTCTCCCACACACACACACAGTTCGATCGCGCCCCTTTCACACACACGCACACACACACAGTTCGATCGCGCCCGCGCCTCCGTCTCTCTCTCTCTAATGTGCTATTTTAGATCAATGTTTTCCTTAAAAATTTTATGCACTCTACATTTATTCTCATCAGATTTATAAATTATTGTATAAAATAATACTACCATTAAAAAAAACACATTTGATTTTCTATTTTAATCAATGTAGAATGTGTAACTTAAAAATAAACAGATCAGTGCTCTGTTTGAGGACAAGAAATTAAAACCAATGCAATATGATGAATGTCCAAAAGATGGCACTCACAGACTGTTTTTAAACGAGGTTGGATAAATATTTTTTGCTTTTAAACTGTGTGTGTGGGTGTTGGTGTGTGTGGGGGAGATTTTGGTTGGGGGACAGTTGTAGGTTACAGTTTGAGTTTATAGTTTGACAAAAGCACTTTGTGTTTTATTGTGAGTGTACATAAATATAAGTAAACACTTTGCAGTTTGAATTTACATCCTCGATCAACAAAATGAAGGAGTATGTTTTTGTGTAACAGTTCAATCGCACCCACACGTCACCCACACACACACACCGAACACACACACACACACACACACACACACACACACACACACACACACACACACACACACACACACACACACACACACACACACACACACACACACACACACACACACATATTGGAACGTGAGTGAAGTACAAAGCCTATAATAAAGAATAGTTTAGCATCCAAATACATCACAAATGTTGAAACAGTTTGATTCTAATGACAGAGTTACATGAGCCTAACACCACTTACTTTCACTTTCGCTTTACATTATTTCGGTTACTTCTTATTTATAGTTTTTTAAAATTCTTGTTCTGTTCTGAATATCATTAAATTTAAACAATTGCTTGTGTAATATTTTGAGTGTATCATCAAATCAGAATACTTATCTCGGTTTCCCTAGTTATTTATTTTTATTTTTTCATTTTACTAAACAGGTAAGGCAAGTAATATTCTCTGTGTCTTTATACATGTATATCTATCTATCTATCTATCTATCTATCTATCTATCTATATATATATATATATATATATATATATATATATATATATATATATATGAATTATAAATAACTTATATCTGTATAAAATAAAAATTTCCTAATAATCCAGACCAACCAGAGCGCACTATTCCTACAACATCATCAGTGCTGAAGCGGAACTACCAGAGGCGTTCGGCAGATAGCGAGCAGATGCAGCATCTGTGTTGTATTGAGGCAGGGTCAGGCCAGGGGAATCCATTTGCAGCTTTTTATTAAGAATGGTCAAGACAGGCAGGGTGAACAATGGCAAACAGGGCAGAACAGAAAAGACAGAGACAAACCAGGTTGAGAGGCAAAGGACAAAGACCTCCAGTTACATACTGGGCTTCTGGATTTACACATTTAAGTGCTGCAAAACATATTGACCTAAAAGTTATTCTAAATTTAAATGATCTCATATATGTGGCTATTGTGGTTCACGATCATAGGCCCTGTCCCCAAATTGCACACTTCATATGAATTTTCGGTCTTGTGTACTTATTTCATGTGTCTGTTAAATCAATGAGACCATAGGCTGTCTCATTTTTCATTTTAGGTTTCAGAAGGTTGCTCACGCATACTTTGTGGTTGATATGTGCCCTCGATGCGCACTTTTGCAGAGGCCACACTGATGCAAGCTCTACAGCACACTTCTTTTCAACAGTCAGAGCGGGGTTAAGTTTTTGCACGTCGTGCACAATAACCCTAAAGGCACCGGGGTGGCGGTGCCACCGGCTTGGGCCCGCAATCGCTGCTCGCAGCTATATTTATTATTATTATTATTATTTTACTACCTTTTGGGCACTTTTGGGGCCCTTAACGTGCTCGAAAACTCTTGAAACTTTGCACACGGGTCAGAACCCGCGGCCATCAGGGCCGGGCTGAAGATGGTACCCGGGCGTCGCAGGGGGGCTCGACAGCGCCCCCTGGAACGGGATTGGAAAACATGTCCGTATATCAAACACGCTTGCATGAATTAATCTGAAAATCGGTACACATATAGATCTCATCGTTTCATATATCCTTTGCACTCTTACTTTTTACGCCAGCCCAACAGGAAGTCGGCTATTATGGGTTGTTTGGAAACTCATGTTCAGGAATTTGATATACTCCTCCTAGGGAATCCACCCGATCGTCACCAAACTCAGTGTGCATGAAGTCAAGACATTGAGGATGAAAAATTGCCAGGGGATTTTTGATATCTCGAACGGTTTGGCCGTGGCGAGGAAACGAAATTATGGCGAATAATGGAAACAGGAAGTGTGTTATAACTTCTGCATACATTGACTGATCTTGATGAAACTTCAGCAGTGTGTTCGCTGTAAGAGGCCGATCACATGGATGTGACTATTGTGAGTCAAAGTTATAGCGCCACCAACTGGCAGCAGGAAGTGTGTCACTTTCAAAATGCTTTGAAATCACCCTCTTATTTTTACCCGATTTGCTTCAAACTTTATGTGTATAATGTAAACACACGGCAGATTTAGACCTGTGAAAGGATTATTGATATCTTAGATACTGTTGCCGTGGTAACGCATCAAACTTTAAGATTCTTTTTTGATGCTTTTGAGACTCTTAGCATACTTGAAATTGCATGAAACTCGATAGACACATCACATTTATTAGCCAGTAGACATGTGCAAAGTTTCAGAAACGGGCGTGGTGCCGGGGCTCAGTAGCGCCACCTTTTGACAAAAGAGGGGGAGTCAGGTCTATACTTTTTTCTACAATCTTAAAACTCAGTATGTATAATGTTCATATCGAGCTGGACAACTTTCTAATTTACACTTATTAGCTCAGACCAACAGGAAGTCAGATATTTTGGTTTGAATGTGGATGTTTTGGAGAATTTTCTCTTCCACTCTCTCTGACCCTACGTCTCTCCGTGTGTTTGAGGGTAGGGGGGTTTGTCTGCTGAGTGAGAATGCTTTTATTTTAGTTTTTCAAGGTTTTGGGGCCCTTAACGTGCTCGAAAACTCTTGAAACTTTGCACACGGGTCAGAACCCGCGGCCATCAGGGCCGGGCTGAAGCTGGTACCCGGGCGTGGCAGGGGGGCTCGACAGCGCCCCCTGGAACGGGATTCGAACACTTGTCCATATATCAAACATGCTTGCTTGTAATAATATGAAACTCGGTACACTTATAGATCTCATCGGGCCGAACAACTTTCGTGCTCTAAGTTTTACGACAGCTCAACAGGAAGTCAGCTATTATGGGTTGTTTGGAAAATGCATGCTTTTATTTTTGATATACTTCTCCTAGAGAATTAATCCAAACACCACAAAACTCGGTTAGCGTGAAGTCAAGACATTGAGGATGCTAAATTGCGAACGGATTTTTGATATCTTGAACGGTTTGGCCGTGGCGAGGAAATGAATTTATGACTAAAAAAGGACACATAAAGTGTGTTATAACTTAGTTAATTTTATCTACAGTTACAAAACTCTGCGTGTATATTGTTCTCGTCAAGCCGAACAACTTTCTAATTTATTGTCATTAGCTCAGACAAACAGAAAGTCAGATATTGTAGTTTGAATGTGGATTCTGAGAATTTTCTCTCCCTCTCTCTGACAGAGAGACTGCACCCTGGCATTCTGTATGTGTGTGTGTGTGTGTGTGTGTCTGTGTGTGGAGGGGGGGGGGGGGGTATCCTCGGGTGATAGTTTAAACACAAAGTCATTCATGGGGCCATACTGCCCTCTTGTGTCCAAAATTGTATTTATAGGCACTTTTATTCATTTATTACCTGTATTACACACACAGTTCGATCGCACCCGCGCCTCTCTCTCTCTCTCTCACACACACACACACACACACACACACACACACACACACACACACACACACACACACACACACACACACACACAGTTCGATCGCTCCCGCGCCTCTCTCTCTGTCTCACGCACACACACAGTTTGATCGCGCCCGCGCCTCTCTCTCTCCCACACACGCACACACACACACAGTTCGATCGCGCCCGCGCCTCTCTCTCACACACACACACACAGTTCGATCGCGCCCGCGCCTCTCTCTCTCTCTCTCTCTCTCTCTCTCTCTGTGTCTCTCTCTCTCTCTCTCTCTCTCTCTCTCTCTCTCTCTCTCTCTCTCTCTCTCTCTCTCTCTCTCTCTCTCTCTCTCTCTCTCTCTCTCTCTCTGTCTGTCTGTCTCTCTCTCTCTCTCTCTCTCTCTCTCTCTCTCTCTCTCTCTCTCTCTCTCTCTCTCTCTCTCTCTCTAATGTGCTATATTAGATCAATAAGGTGCTATATTAGATCAATATGTTTTCCTTAAAAATTGTATTCTCTCTCCCACACACACACACAGTTCGATCGCGCCCCTTTCACACACACACGCACACACACACACACACACACACACACAGTTCGATCGCGCCCGCTCCTCCGTCTCTCTCTCTTTAATGTGCTATATTAGATCAATGTTTTCCTTAAAAATTTTATGCACACTACATTTATTCTCATCACATTTATAAATTATTGTATAAAATAATACTACCATTAAAAAAACACATTTGATTTTCTATTTTAATCAATGTAGAATGTGTAACTTAAAAATAAACAGATCAGTGCTCTGTTCGAGGACAAGAAATTAAAACCAATGCAATATGATGAATGTCCAAAAGATGGCACTCACTGACTGTTTTTAAACGAGGTTGGATAAATATTTTTTGCTTTTAAACTGTGTGTGTGGGTGTTGGTGTGTGTGGGTGAGATTTTGGTTGGGGGACAGTTGTAGGTTACAGTTTGAGTTCATAGTTTGACAAAAGCACTTTGTGTTTTATTGTGAGTGTACATAAATATAAGTAAACACTTTGCAGTTTGAATTTACGTCCTCGATGAACAAAATGACGGAGTATGTTTTCATGTGTAACAGTTCAATCGCACCCACACCTCAACCACAAACACACACCAAACACACACACACACACACACAAACTCACACATATATTGGAACGTGAGTGAAGTACAAAGCCTATAATAGAGAAAAAATTAGCATCCAAATACATCACAAATGTTGAAACAGTTTGATTCTAATGAGAGAGTTACGTGAGCCCAACACCACTTACTTTGACTTTCGCTTTACATTATTTCGGTTACTTCTTGTTTATAGTTTTTTAAAATTCTTGTTCTGTTCTGAATATCATTACATTTAAACGATTGCTTGTGTAATATTTTGAGTGTATCATCAAATCAGAATAATTATCTCGGTTTCCCTAGTTATTTATTTTTATTTTTTCATTTTACTAAACAGGTAAGGCAAGTAATATTCTCTGTGTCTTTATATATGTATATCTATCTATTTATCTATCTATATATATATATATATATATATGAATTATAAATAACTTATTTCTGTATAAAATAAAAATTCCTGAATAATCCAGACCAATCAGAGCGCACTATTCCTACAACATCATCAGTGCTGAAGCGGAACTAACAGAGCCGTTCGGCAGATAGCGAGCAGATGCAGCATGTGTGTTGTATCGAGGCAGGGTCAGGCCAGGGGAATCCATTTGCAGCTTTTTATTAAGAATGGTCAAGACAGGCAGGGTTAACAATGGCAAACAGGGCAGAACAGAAAAAGCAGAGACAAACCAGGTTGACAGGCAAAGGACAAAGACCTCCAGATAAATACTGGGCTTCTGGATTTACACATTTAAGTGCTGCAAAACATATTGACCTAAAAATTATTCTAATTTTAAATGATCTCATATATGTGGCTATTGTGGTTCACGATCATAGGCCCTGTCCCCAAATGGCACACTTCATATGAATTTTCGGTCTTGTGTACTTATTTCATGTGTCTGTTAAATCAATGAGACCATAGGCTGTCTCATTTTTCAATTTGGGTTTCAGAAGGTTGCTCACGCATACTTTGTGGTTTATATGTGCCCTGGATACGCACTTTTGCAGAGGCCACACTGATGCGAGCTCTACAGCACACTTCTTTTCAACAGTCAAAGAGGGGTTACGTTTTTGCACGTCGTGCACAATAACCCTAAAGGCACCGGGGCGGCGGTGCCACCGGCTTGGGCCCGCAATCGCTGCTCGCAGCTATATTTATTATTATTTTACTACCTTTTGGGCACTTTTGGGGCCCTTAACGTGCTCGAAAACTCTTGAAACTTTGCACACGGGTCAGAACCCGCGGCCATCAGGGCCGGGCTGAAGATGGTACCCGGGCGTGGCAGGGGGGCTCGACAGCGCCCCCTGGAACGGGATTCGAAAACATGTCCATATATCAAACACGCTTGCATGAATTAATCTGAAAATCGGTACACATATAGATCTCATTGTTTCATATATTCTTCGCACTCTTACTTTTTACGCCAGCCCAACAGGAAGTCGGCTATTGTGGGTTGTTTTGAAACTCGTGCTAAGAAATTTGAAACACTTCTCCTAGGAAATTCACCCGATCGTCACCAAACTTGGTGTGCATGAAGTCAAGACATTGAGGATGAAAAATTGCCAGGGGATTTTTGATATCTCGAACGGTTTGGCCGTGGCGAGGAAACGAATTTATGGCGAATAATGGAAACAGGAAGTGTGTTATAACTTCTGCATACATTGACTGATCTTGATGAAACTTCAGCAGTGTGTTCGCTATAAGAGGCCGATCACATGGATGTGACTATCGTGAGTCAAAGTTATAGCGCCACCAACTGGCAGCAGGAAGTGTGTCACTTTCAAAATGCTTTGAAATCACCCTCTTATTTTTACCCGATTTGCTTCAAACTTTACGTGTATAATGCAAACACACGGCAGATTTAGACCTGTGAAAGGATTATTGATATCTTAGATACTGTTGCCGTGGTAACGCATCAAACTTTAAGATTCTTTTTTTATGCTTTTGAGACCCTTAGCATACTTGAAATTGCATGAAACTCGACAGACACCTCACATTTATTAGCCAGTAGACATGTGCAAAGTTTCAGAAACGGGCGTGGTGCCGGGGCTCAGTAGCGCGACCTTTTGACAAAAGAGGGGGAGTTAGGTCTATACTTTTATCTACAATCTTAAAACTCAGTATGTATAATGTTCATATCGAGCTGGACAACTTTCTAATTTACACTTATTAGCTCAGACCAACAGGAAGTCAGATATTTTGGTTTGAATGTGGATGTTTTGGAGAATTTTCTCTTCCACTCTTTCTGACCCTATGTCTCTCCGTGTGTTTGAGGGGAGGGGGTTTTGTCTGCTGAGTGAGAATGCTTTTATTTTAGTTTTTCAAGGTTTTGGGGCCCTTAACGTGCTCGAAAACTCTTGAAACTTTGCACACAGGTCAAAACCCGCGGCCATCAGGGCCGGGCTGAAGATGGTACCCGGGCGTGGCAGGGGGGCTCGACAGCGCCCCCTGGAACGGGATTCGAACACTTGTCCATATATCAAACATGCTTGCATGAATTAATCTGAAAATCGGTACACATATAGATCTCATCGTTTCATATATTGTGTGTGTGTGTGTGTGTGTGTGTGTGTGTGTGTGTGTGTGTGTGCGTGTGTGTGTGTGAAAGGGGGGCGATCGAACTGTGTGTGTGTGGGAGAGAAAGAATACAATTTTTAAGGAAAACATTGATCTAATATAGCACATTAGAGAGAGAGATAGAGAGAGAGAGAGAGAGAGAGAGAGAGAGGCGCGGGCGCGATCGAACTGTGTGTGTGTGTCTGCGTGTGTGTGTTTGTGAGAGAGAGAGGCGCGGGCGCGATCGAACTGTGTGTGTGTGTGAGTGTGTGGGAGAGAGAGAGGCGCGGGCGCGATCAAACTGTGTGTGTGCCTGAGACAGAGAGAGGCGCGGGAGGGATCGAACTGTGTGTGTGTGTGTGTGTGTGTGTGTGTGTGTGTGAGAGAGAGAGAGAGAGAGAGAGAGAGAGGCGCTGGTGCAATCGAACTGTGTGTGTGCGTAATACAGGTAATAAATGAATAAAAGTGCGTATAAATACAATTTTGGACACAAGAGGGCAGTATGGCCCAATGAATGACTTTGTGTTTAAACTATCACCCGAAGATACCCCATCCCCCTCCTCACACAGACACACACACACACACATACAGAATGGCAGGGTGCATTCTCTCTGTCAGAGAGAAGGAGAGAAAATTCTCAGAATCCACATTCAAACTACAATATCTGACTTTCTGTTGGTCTGAGCTAATGACAATAAATTAGAAAGTTGTTCGGCTTGACGAGAACAATATACACGCAGAGTTTTGTAACTGTAGGTAAAATTAACTAAGTTATAACACACTTTATGTATCCTTTTTTAGTCATAAATTCATTTCCTCGCCACGGCCAAACCGTTCGAGAAATCAAAAATCCGTTCGCAATTTAGCATCCTCAATGTCTTGACTTCACACTGACCGAGTTTCGTGGTGTTTGGATTAATTCTCTAGGAGAAGTATATCAAAAATAAAAGCATGCATTTTCCAAACAACGCATAATAGCTGACTTCCTGTTGAGCTGTCGTAAAACTTAGAGCACGAAAGTTGTTCGGCCTCATGAAATCTATAAGTGTACCGAGTTTCATATTATTACATGCAAGCATGTTTGATATATGGACAAGTGTTCGAATCCCGTTCCAGGGGGCGCTTTCGAGCCCCCCTGCCATGCCCAGGTACCATCTTCGCCCGGCCCTGATGGCCGCAGGTTCTGACCTGTGTGCAAAGTTTCAAGAGTTTTCGAGCACGTTAAGGGCCCCAAAACCTTGAAAAACTAAAATAAAAGCATTCTCACTCAGCAGACAAACCCCCCTCCCCTCAAACACACGGAGAGACGTAGGGTCAGAGAGAGAGGAAGAGAAAATTCTCCAAAACATCCACATTCAAACCAAAATATCTGACTTCCTGTTGGTCTGAGCTAATAAGTGTAAATTAGAAAGTTGTCCAGCTCGATATGAACATTATACATACTGAGTTTTAAGATTGTAGATAAAAGTATAGACCTAACTCCCCCTCTTTTGTCAAAAGGTGGCGCTACTGAGCCCCGGCACCACGCCCGTTTCTGAAACTTTGCACATGTCTACTGGCTAATAAATGTGATGTGTCTATCGAGTTTCATGCAATTTCAAGTATGCTAAGACTCTCAAAAGCATCAAAAAAGAATCTTAAAGTTTGATGCGTTACCACGGCAACAGTATCTAAGATATCAATAATCCTTTCACAGGTCTAAATCTGCCGTGTGTTTACATTATACACATAAAGTTTGAAGCAAATCGGGTAAAAATAAGAGGGTGATTTCAAAGCATTTTGAAAGTGACACACTTCCTGCTGCCAGTTGGTGGCGCTATAACTTTGACTCACAATAGTCACATCCATGTGATCGGGCTCTTACAGCGAACACACTGCTGAAGTTTCATCAAGATCAGTCAATGTATGCAGAAGTTATAACACACTTCCTGTTTCCATTATTCGCCATAAATTCGTTTCCTCGCCACGGCCAAACCGTTCGAGATATCAAAAATCCCCTGGCAATTTTTCATCCTCAATGTCTTGACTTCATGCACACCGAGTTTGGTGACGATCGGGTGAATTCCCTAGGAGGAGTATATCAAATTCCTGAACATGAGTTTCCAAACAACCCATAATAGCCGACTTCCTGTTGGGCTGGCGTAAAAAGTAAGAGTGCAAAGGATATATGAAACGATGAGATCTATATGTGTACTGATTTTCAGATTAATTCATGCAAGCGTGTTTGATATACTGACATGTTTTCAAATCCCGTTCCAGGGGGCGCTGTCGAGCCCCCCTGCCACGCCCGGGTACCATCTTCAGCCCGGCCCTGATGGCCGCGGGTTCTGACCCGTGTGCAAAGTTTCAAGAGTTTTCGAGCACGTTAAGGGCCCCAAAAGTGCCCAAAAGGTAGTAAAATAATAATAATAATAATAATAATAATAATAAATATAGCTGCGAGCAGCGATTGCGGGCCCAAGCCGGTGGCACCGCCGCCCCGGTGCCTTTAGGGTTATTGTGCACGACGTGCAAAAACGTAACCCCGCTTTGACTGTTGAAAAGAAGTGTGCTGTAGAGCTTGCATCAGTGAGGCCTCTGCAAAAGTGCGTATCCAAAGTATGCGTGAGCAACCTTCTTAAACCCAAATTGAAAAATGAGACAGCCTACGGTCTCATGGATTTAACAGACACATGAAATAAGTACACAAGACCGAAAATTCATAAGAAGTGTGCCATTTGGGGACAGGGCCTATGATCGTGAACCACAATAGCCACATATATGAGATCATTTAAAATTAGAATAATTTTTAGGTCAATATGTTTTGCAGCACTTAAATGTGTAAATCCAGAAGCCCAGTATTTATCTGGAGGTCTTTGTCCTTTGCCTCTCAACCTGGTTTGTCTCTGCTTTTTCTGTTCTGCCCTGTTTGCCATAGTTCACCCTGCCTGTCTTGACCATTCTTAATAAATAGCTGCAAATGGATTCCCCTGGCCTGACCCTGCCTCGATACAACACACATGCTGCATCTGCTCGCTATCTGCCGAACGGCTCTGTTAGTTCCGCTTCAGCACTGATGATGTTGTAGGAATAGTGCGCTCTGATTGGTCTGGATTATTCAGGAATTTTTATTTTATACAGAAATAAGTTATTTATAATTCATATATCTAGATAGATAGATAGATAGATAGATAGATAGATAGATAGATAGATAGATAGATAGATAGATAGATAGATAGATAGATAGATAGATAGATCGATAGATAGATAGATATACATATATAAAGACACAGAGAATATTACTTGCCTTACCTGTTTAGTAAAATGAAAAAATAAAAATAAATAACTAGGGAAACCGAGATAATTATTCTGATTTGATGATACACTCAAAATATTACACAAGCAATTGTTTAAATGTAATGATATTCAGAACAGAACAAGAATTTAAAAAAAACTATAAACAAGAAGTAACCGAAATAATGTAAAGCGAAAGTCAAAGTAAGTGGTGTTGGGCTCACGTAACTCTCTCATTAGAATCAAACTGTTTCAACATTTGTGATGTATTTGGATGCTAAACTTTTCTTTATTATAGGCTTTGTACTTCACTCACGTTCCAATATGTGTGTGAGTGTGTGTGTGTGTATCTGTGTGTGTGTGTGTGTGGTGTGTGTGTGTAGGTGAGGTGTGGGTGCGATTGAACTGTTACACATAAAAACATACTCCGTCATTTTGTTCATCGAGGACGTAAATTCAAACTGCAAAGTGTTTACTTATATTTATGTACACTCACAATAAAACACAAAGTGCTTTTGTCAAACTATAAACTCAAACTGTAACCTACAACTGTCCCCCAACCAAAATCTCCCCCACACACACCAACACCCACACACACAGTTTAAAAGCAAAAAATATTTATCCAACCTCGTTTAAAAACAGTCTGTGAGTGCCATCTTTTGGACATTCATCATATTGCATTGGTTTTAATTTCTTGTCCTCAAACAGAGCACTGATCTGTTTATTTTTAAGTTACACATTGATTAAAATAGAAAATCAAATGTGTTTTTTTTAATGGTAGTATTATTTTATACAATAATTTATAAATGTGATGAGAATAAATGTAGTGTGCATAAAATTTTTAAGGAAAACATTGATCTAATATAGCACATTAAAGAGAGAGAGACGGAGGAGCGGGCGCGATTGAACTGTGTGTGTGTGTGTGTGTGTGCGTGTGTGTAAAAGGGGCGCGATCGAACTGTGTGTGTGTGTGGGAGAGAGAATACAATTTTTAAGGAAAACATATTGATCTAATATAGCACATTATTGATCTAATATAGCACATTAGAGAGAGAGAGAGAGAGAGAGAGAGAGAGAGAGAGAGAGAGAGAGAGAGAGAGAGAGAGAGAGAGAGAGAGAGAGAGAGAGAGAGAGAGAGAGAGAGAGAGAGAGAGAGAGAGAGAGAGAGAGAGAGAGAGAGAGAGAGAGAGGCGCGGGCGCGATCGAACTGTGTGTGTGTGTGTGCGTGTGTGTGTGAGAGAGAGAGGCGCGGGCGCGATCGAACTGTGTGTGTGTGTGAGTGTGTGGGAGAGAGAGAGGCGCGGGCGCGATCAAACTGTGTGTGTGCGTGAGACAGAGAGAGAGGCGCGGGAGCGATCGAACTGTGTGTGTGTGTGTGTGTGTGTGTGTGTGTGTGTGTGTGTGTGTGTGTGTGTGTGTGTGTGTGTGTGTGTGTGTGTGTGTGTGTGTGTGTTTTTGTGTGAGAGAGAGAGAGAGAGAGAGGCGCGGGTCCGATCGAACTGTGTGTGTGTGTAATACAGGTAATAAATGAATAAAAGTGCGTATAAATACAATTTTGGACACAAGAGGGCAGTATGGCCCCATGAATGACTTTGTGTTTAAACTATCACCCGAGGATACCCCTTCCCCCTCCCCCTCCTCACACAGACACACACACACACACACACACACACACACATACAGAATGCCAGGGTGCATTCTCTCTGTCAGAGAGAGGGAGAGAAAATTCTCAGAATCCACATTCAAACCACAATATCTGACTTTCTGTTTGTCTGAGCTAATGACAATAAATTAGAAAGTTGTTCGGCTTGACGAGAACAATATACACGCAGAGTTTTGTAACTGTAGATAAAATTAACTAAGTTATAACACACTTTATGTGTCCTTTTTTAGTCATAAATTCATTTCCTCGCCACGGCCAAACCGTTCGAGATATCAAAAATCCGTTCGCAATTTAGCATCCTCAATGTCTTGACTTCACGCTGAGCGAGTTTTGTGGTGTTTGGATTAATTCTCTAGGAGAAGTATATCAAAAATAAAAGCATGCATTTTCCAAACAACCCATAATAGCTGATTTCCTGTTGAGCTGTCGTAAAACTTAGAGCACGAAAGTTGTTCGGCCCGATGAGATCTATAAGTGTACCGAGTTTCATATTATTACATGTAAGCATGTTTGATATATGGACAAGTGTTCGAATCCCGTTCCAGGGGGCGCTGTCGAGCCCCCCTGCCACGCCCGGGTACCATCTTCGGCCCGGTCCTGATGGCCGCGGGTTCTGACCTGTGTGCAAAGTTTCAAGAGTTTTCGAGCACGTTAAGGGCCCCAAAACCTTGAAAAACTAAAATAAAAGCATTCTCACTCAGCAGACAAACCCCCCTCCCCTCAAACACACGGAGAGACGTAGGGTCAGAGAGAGAGGAAGAGAAAATTCTCCAAAACATCCACATTCAAACCAAAATATCTGACTTCCTGTTGGTCTGAGCTAATAAGTGTAAATTAGAAAGTTGTCCAGCTCGATATGAACATTATACATACTGAGTTTTAAGATTGTAGATAAAAGTATAGACCTAACTCCCCCTCTTTTGTCAAAAGGTGGCGCTACTGAGCCCCGGCACCACGCCCGTTTCTGAAACTTTGCACATGTCTACTGGCTAATAAATGTGATGTGTCTATCGAGTTTCATGCAATTTCAAGTATGCTAAGAGTCTCAAAAGCATCAAAAAAGAATCTTAAAGTTTGATGCGTTACCACGGCAACAGTATCTAAGATATCAATAATCCTTTCACAGGTCTAAATCTGCCGTGTGTTTACATTATACACATAAAGTTTGAAGCAAATCGGGTAAAAATAAGAGGGTGATTTCAAAGCATTTTAAAAGTGACACACTTCCTGCTGCCAGTTGGTGGCGCTATAACTTTGACTCACAATAGTCACATCCATGTGATCGGCCTCTTACAGCGAACACACTGCTGAAGTTTCATCAAGATCAGTCAATGTATGCAGAAGTTATAACACACTTCCTGTTTCCATTATTCGCCATAATTTCGTTTCCTCGCCACGGCCAAACCGTACGAGATATCAAAAATCCCCTGGCAATTTTTCATCCTCAATGTCTTGACTTCATGCACACCGAGTTTGGTGACGATCGGGTGAATTCCCTAGGAGGAGTATATCAAATTCCTGAACATGAGTTTCCAAATAACCCATAATAGCCGACTTCCTGTTGGGCTGGCGTAAAAAGTAAGAGTGCAAAGGATATATGAAACGATGAGATCTATATGTGTACCGATTTTCAGATTAATTCATGCAAGCGTGTTTGATATACGGACATGTTTTCAAATCCCGTTCCAGGGGGCGCTGTCGAGCCCCCCTGCCACGCCCGGGTACCATCTTCAGCCCGGCCCTGATGGCCGCGGGTTCTGACCCGTGTGCAAAGTTTCAAGAGTTTTCGAGCACGTTAAGGGCCCCAAAAGTGCCCAAAAGGTAGTAAAATAATAATAATAATAATAATAATAATAATAATAAATAATCCTAAGGAAAACAATAGGGCCTTCGCCTTTTCAAGGCTTGGGCCCTAATAATAATAATAATAATAATAATAATAATAAATAATCCTAAGGAAAACAATAGGGCCTTCGCCTTTTCAAGGCTTGGGCCCTAATAATCCTAAGGAAAACAATAGGGCCTTCGCCTTTTCAAGGCTTGGGCCCTAATAAATAATCCTAAGGAAAACAATAGGGCCTTCGCCTTTTCAAGGCTTGGGCCCTAATAATAATAATAATAATAATAATAATAATAATAAATAATCCTAAGGAAAACAATAGGGCCTTCGCCTTTTCAAGGCTTGGGCCCTAATAATAATAAATAATCCTAAGGAAAACAATAGGGCCTTCGCCTTTTCAAGGCTTGGGCCCTAAATATAGCTGCGAGCAGCGATTGCGGGCCCAAGCCGGTGGCACCGCCACCCCGGTGCCTTTAGGGTTATTGTGCACGACGTGCAAAAACGTAACCCCGCTTTGACTGTTGAAAAGAAGTGTGCTGTAGAGCTCGCATCAGTGTGGCCTCTGCAAAAGTGCGTATCCAGGGCACATATAAACCACAAAGTATGCGTGAGAAACCTTCTGAAACCCAAATTGAAAAATGAGACAGCCTATGGTCTCATTGATTTAACAGACACATGAAATAAGTACACAAGACCGAAAATTCATATGAAGTGTGCCATTTGGGGACAGGGCCTATGATCGTGAACCACAATAGCCACATATATGAGATCATTTAAAATTAGAATAATTTTTAGGTCAATAAGTTTTGCAGCACTTAAATGTGTAAATCCAGAAGCCCAGTATTTATCTGGAGGTCTTTGTCCTTTGCCTGTCAACCAAGTTTGTCTCTGCTTTTTCTGTTCTGCCCTGTTTGCCATAGTTCACCCTGCCTGTCTTGACCATTCTTAATAAAAAGCTGCAAATGGATTCCCCTGGCCTGACCCTGCCTCGATACAATACATATGCTGCATCTGCTCGCTATCTGCCGAACGGCTCTGTTAGTTCCGCTTCAGCACTGATGATGTTGTAGGAATAGTGCGCTCTGATTAGTCTGGATTATTCGGGAATTTTTATTTTATACAGAAATAAGTTATTTATAATTCATTTATATATATATATATATATATATAGATAGATAGATAGATAGATAGATAGATAGATAGATAGATAGATAGATAGATAGATATACATATATAAAGACACAGAGAATATTACTTGCCTTATCTATTTAGTAAAATGAAAAAATAAAAATAAATAACTAGGGAAACCGAGATAATTATTCTGATTTGATGATACACTCAAAATATTACACAAGCAATCGTTTAAATGTAATGATATTCAGAACAGAACAAGAATTTTAAAAAAACTATAAACAAGAAGTAACCGAAATAATGTAAAGCGAAAGTCAAAGTAAGTGGTGTTGGGCTCACGTAACTCTCTCATTAGAATCAAACTGTTTCAACATTTGTGATGTATTTGGATGCTAGTTTTTTCTTTAGTATAGGCTTTGTACTTCACTCACGTTCCAATATGTGTGTGAGTGTGTGTGTGTGTATGTGTGTGTGTGTGTGTGTGTTTGGTGTGTGTGTGTGGTTGAGGTGTGGGTGCGATTGAACTGTTACACATAAAAACATAATCCGTCATTTTGTTCATCGAGGACATAAATTCAAACTGCAAAGTGTTTATTTATATGTATGTACACTCACAATAAAACACAAAGTGCTTTTGTCAAACTATAAACTCAAACTGTAACCTACAACTGTCCCCCAACCAAAATCTCACCCACACACACCAACACCCACACACACAGTTTAAAAGCAAAAAATATTTATCCAACCTCGTTTAAAAACAGTCTGTGAGTGCCATCTTTTGGACATTCATCATATTGCATTGGTTTTCATTTCTTGTCCTCAAACAGAGCACTAATCTGTTTATTTTTAAGTTACACATTCTACATTGATTAAAATAGAAAATCAAATGTGTTTTTTTAATGGTAGTATTATTTTATACAATAATTTATAAACGTGATGAGAATAAATTTAGTGTGCATAAAATTTTTAAGGAAAACATTGATCTAATATAGCACATTAAAGAGAGAGAGACGGAGGAGCGGGCGCGATCGAACTGTGTGTGTGTGTGTGTGCGTGTGTGTGTGAAAGGGGCGCGATCGAACTGTGTGTGTGTGTGGGAGAGAGAATAAAATTTTTTAAGGAAAACATATTGATCTAATATAGCACATTATTGATCTAATATAGCACATTAGAGAGAGAGAGAGAGAGAGAGAGAGAGAGAGAGGCGCGGGCGCGATCGAACTGTGTGTGTGTGTGTGCATGTGTGTGTGTGTGAGAGAGAGGCGCGGGCGCGATCGAACTGTGTGTGTGTGTGCGTGTGTGGGAGAGAGAGAGAGGCGCGGGCGCGATCAAACTGTGTGTGTGCGTGAGACAGAGAGAGAGGCGCGGGAGCGATCGAACTGTGTGTGTGTCTGTGTGTGTGTGTGTATGTGTGTGTGTGAGAGAGAGAGAGAGAGAGAGAGAGAGGGAGAGAGAGAGAGAGAGAGAGAGAGAGAGGCGCGGGGGCGATCGAACTGTGTGTGTGTGTGTAATACAGGTAATAAATGAATAAAAGTGCGTATAAATACAATTTTGGACACAAGAGGGCAGTATGGCCCCATGAATGACTTTGTGTTTAAACTATCACCCGAGGATACCCCCTCCCCCCCCCCCCCCCCCCCTCACACAGACACACACACACACACACACACACACACACACATACAGAATGCCAGGGTGCATTCTCTCTGTCAGAGAGAGGGAGAGAAAATTCTCAGAATCCACATTCAAACTACAATATCTGACTTTCTGTTTGTCTGAGCTAATGACAATAAATTAGAAAGTTGTTCGGCTTGACAAGAACAATATACACGCAGAGTTTTGTAACTGTAGATAAAATTAACTAAGTTATAACACACTTTATGTGTCCTTTTTTAGTCATAAATTCATTTCCTTGGCACGGCCAAACCGTTCGAGATATCAAAAATCCGTTCGCAATTTAGCATCCTCAATGTCTTGACTTCACGCTAACCGAGTTTTGTGGTGTTTGGATTAATTCTCTAGGAGAAGTATATCAAAAATAAAAGCATGCATTTTCCAAACAACCCATAATAGCTGACTTCCTGTTGAGCTGTCGTAAAACTTAGAGCACGAAAGTTGTTCGGCCCGATGAGATCTATAAGTGTACCGAGTTTCATATTATTACAAGCAAGCATGTTTGATATATGGACAAGTGTTCGAATCCCGTTCCAGGGGGCGCTGTCGAGCCTCCCTGCCACGCCCGGGTACCAGCTTCAGCCCGGCCCTGATGGCCGCGGGTTCTGACCCGTGTGCAAAGTTTCAAGAGTTTTCGAGCACGTTAAGGGCCCCAAAACCTTGAAAAACTAAAATAAAAGCATTCTCACTCAGCAGACAAACCCCCCTCCCCTCAAACACACAGAGAGACGTAGGGTCAGAGAGAGTGGAAGAGAAAATTCTCCAAAACATCCACATTCAAACCAAAATATCTGACTTCCTGTTAGTCTGAGCTAATAAGTGTAAATTAGAAAGTTGTCCAGCTCGATATTAACATTATACATACTGAGTTTGAGTCAAAAGGTGGCGCTACTGAGCCCCGGCACCACGCCCGTTTCTGAAACTTTGCACATGTCTACTGGCTAATAAATGTGATGTGTCTATCGAATTTCATGCAATTTCAAGTATGCTAAGAGTCTCAAAAGCATCAAAAAAGAATCTTAAAGTTTGATGCGTTACCACGGCAACAGTATCTAAGATATCAATAATCCTTTTACAGGTCTAAATCTGCCGTGTGTTTACATTATACACATAAAGTTTGAAGCAAATCGGGTAAAAATAAGAGGGTGATTTCAAAGCATTTTGAAAGTGACACACTTCCTGCTGCCAGTTGGTGGCGCTATAACTTTGACTCACAATAGTCACATCCATGTGATCGGCCTCTTACAGCGAACACACTGCTGAAGTTTCATCAAGATCAGTCAATGTATGCAGAAGTTATAACACACTTCCTGTTTCCATTATTCGCCATAATTTCGTTTCCTCGCCACGGCCAAACCGTTCGAGATATCAAAAATCCCCTGGCAATTGTTCATCCTCAATGTCTTGACTTCATGCACACCGAGTTTGGTGACGATCGGGTGAATTCCCTACGAGGAGTATATCAAATTCCTGAACATGAGTTTCTAAACAACCCATAATAGCCGACTTCCCGTTGGTCTGGCGTAAAAAGTAAGAGTGCAAAGGATATATGAAACGATGAGATCTATATGTGTACCGATTTTCAGATTAATTCATGCAAGCGTGTTTGATATATGGACACGTTTTCAAATCCCGTTCCAGGGGGCGCTGTCGAGCCCCCCTGCCACGCCCGGGTACCATCTTCAGCCCGGCCCTGATGGCTGCGGGTTCTGACCCGTGTGCAAAGTTTCAAGAGTTTTCGAGCATGTTAAGGGCCCCAAAAGTGCCCAAAAGGTAGTAAAATAATAATAAGAATAAATATAGCTGCGAGCAGCGATTGCGGGCCCAAGCCGGTGGCACCGCCACCCCGGTGCCTTTAGGGTTATTGTGCACGACGTGCAAAAACTTAACCCCGCTTTGACTGTTGAAAAGAAGTGTGCTGTAGAGCTTGCATCAGTGTGGCCTCTGCAAAAGTGCACATCGAGGGCACATATCAACCACAAAGTATGCGTGAGCAACCTTCTGAAACCTAAAATGAAAAATGAGACAGCCTATGGTCTCATTGATTTAACAGACACATGAAATAAGTACACAAGACCGAAAATTCATATGAAGTGTGCCATTTGGGGACAGGGCCTATGATCGTGAACCACAATAGCCACATATATGAGATCATTTAAATTTAGAATAATTTTTAGGTCAATATGTTTTGCAGCACTTAAATGTGTAAATCCAGAAGCCCAGTATTTATCTGGAGGTCTTTGTCCTTTGCCTGTCAACCTGGTTTGTCTCTGCCTTTTCTGTTCTGCCCTGTTTGCCATTGTTCACCCTGCCTGTCTTGACCATTCTTAATAAAAAGCTGCAAATGGATTCCCCTGGCCTGACCCTGCCTCGATACAACACACATGCTGCATCTGCTCGCTATCTGCCGAACGGCTCTGGTAGTTCCGCTTCAGCACTGATGATGTTGTAGGAATAGTGCGCTCTGGTTGGTCTGGATTATTAGGAAATTTTTATTTTATACAGATATAAGTTATTTATAATTCATATATATATATATATATATATATATATATATATATATATATATATAGATATATAGATAGATAGATAGATAGATAGATAGATAGATAGATAGATATATATACATATATAAAGACACAGAGAATATTACTTGCCTTACCTGTTTAGTAAAATGAAAAAATAAAAATAAATAACTAGGGAAACCGAGATAAGTATTCTGATTTGATGATACACTCAAAACATTACACAAGCAATTGTTTAAATTTAATGATATTCAAAACAGAACAAGAATTTTAAAAAACTATAAACAAGAAGTAACCGAAATAATGTAAAGCGAAAGTGAAAGTAAGTGGTGTTAGGCTCATGTAACTCTGTCATTAGAATCAAACTGTTTCAACATTTGTGATGTATTTGGATGCTAAACTATTCTTTATTATAGGCTTTGTACTTCCACTCACGTTCCAATATGTGTGTGTGTGTGTGTGTGTGTGTGTGTGTGTGTGTGTGTGTGTGTGTGTGTGTGTGTGTGTGTGTGTGTGTGTGTGTGTTTGGTGTGTGTGTGTGGGTGACGTGTGGGTGCGATTGAACTGTTACACAAAAACATACTCCTTCATTTTGTTGATCGAGGACGTAAATTCAAACTGCAAAGTGTTTACTTATATTTATGTACACTCACAATAAAACACAAAGTGCTTTTGTCAAACTATAAACTCAAACTGTAACCTACAACTGTCCCCCAACCAAAATCTCACCCACACACACCAACACCCACACACACAGTTTAAAAGCAAAAAATATTTATTCAACCTCGTTTAAAAACAGTCTGTGAGTGCCATCTTTTGGACATTCATCATATTGCATTGGTTTTAATTTCTTGTCCTCAAACAGAGCACTATTCTGTTTATTTTTAAGTTACACATTCTACATTGATTAAAATAGAAAATCAAATGTGTTTTTTTAATGGTAGTATTATTTTATACAATAATTTATAAATCTGATGAGAATAAATGTAGAGTGCATAACATTTTTAAGGAAAACATTGATCTAAAATAGCACATTAGAGAGAGAGAGACGGAGGCGCGGGCGCGATCGAACTGTGTGTGTGTGCGTGTGCGTGTGTGTGAAAGGGGCGCGATCGAACTTTGTGTGTGTGTGGGAGAGAGAATACAATTTTGAAGGAAAACATATTGATCTAATATAGCACATTAGAGAGAGAGAGAGAGAGAGAGAGAGAGAGAGAGAGGCGCGGGCGCGATCGAACTGTGTGTGTGTGTGCGTGTGTGTGTGAGAGAGAGAGGCGCGGGCGCGATCAAACTGTGTGTGTGGGTGAGACAGAGAGAGAGGCGCGGGAGCGATCGAACTGTGTGTGTGTGTGTGTGCGTGTGTGTGAAAGGGGCGCGATCGAACTTTGTGTGTGTGGGAGAGAGAATACAATTTTGAAGGAAAACATATTGATCTAATATAGCACATTAGAGAGAGAGAGAGAGAGAGAGAGAGAGAGAGAGAGAGAGGCGCGGGCGCGATCGAACTGTGTGTGTGTGTGCGTGTGTGTGTGAGAGAGAGAGGCGCGGGCGCGATCAAACTGTGTGTGTGGGTGAGACAGAGAGAGAGGCGCGGGAGCGATCGAACTGTGTGTGTGTGTGTGTGTGTGTGTGTGTGTGTGTGTGTGTGTGTGTGTGTGTGTGTGAGAGAGAGAGAGAGAGAGAGAGAGAGAGAGAGAGAGGCGCGGGTGCGATCGAACTGTGTGTGTGCGTAATACAGGTAATAAATGAATAAAAGTGCGTATAAATACAATTTTGGACACAAGAGGGCAGTATGGCCCTATGAATGACTTTGTTTAAACTATCACCCGAAGATGTCCCCCTCCCCCTCCCCCTCCTCTCACAGACACACACACACACTCATACAGAATGGCAGGGTGCATTCTCTCTGTCAGAGAGAGGGAGAGAAAATTCTCAGAATCCACATTCAAACTACAATATCTGACTTTCTGTTGGTCTGAGCTAATGACAATAAATTGGAAAGTTGTTCGGCTTGAGGAGAACAATATACACGCAGAGTTTTGTAACTGTAGGTAAAATTAACTAAGTTATAACACACTTTATGTGTCCTTTTTTAGTCATAAATTCATATCCTCGCCACGGCCAAACCGTTCGAGATATCAAAAATCCGTTCGCAATTTAGCATCCTCAATGTCTTGACTTCACGCTGACCGAGTTTCGTGGTGTTTGTATTAATTCTCTAGGAGAAGTATATCAAAAATTAAAGCATGCATTTTCCAAACAACCCATAATAGCTGACTTCCTGTTGAGCTGTCGTAAAACTTAGAGCACGAAAGTTGTTCGACCCGATGAGACCTATAAGTGTACCGAGTTTCATATTATTACATGTAAGCATGTTTGATATATGGACAAGTGTTCGAATCCCGTTCCAGGGGGCGCTGTCGAGCCCCCCTGCCACGCCCGGGTACCATCTTCAGCCCGGCCCTGATGGCCGCGGGTTCTGACCTGTGTGCAAAGTTTCAAGAGTTTTCGAGCACGTTAAGGGCCCCAAAACCTTGAAAAACTAAAATAAAAGCATTCTCACTCAGCAGACAAACCCCCCTCCCCTCAAACACACGGAGAGACGTAGGGTCAGAGAGAGAGGAAGAGAAAATTCTCCAAAACATCCACATTCAACCCAAAATATCTGACTTCCTGTTGGTCTGAGCTAATAAGTGTAAATTAGAAAGATGTCCAGCTCGATATGAACATTATACATACTGAGTTTTAAGATTGTTGATAAAAGTATAGACCTAACTCCCCCTCTTTTGTCAAAAGGTGGCGCTACTGAGCCCCGGCACCACGCCCGTTTCTGAAACTTTGCACATGTCTACTGGCTAATAAATGTGATGTGTCTGTCGAGTTTCATGCAATTTCAAGTATGCTAAGGGTCTCAAAAGCATAAAAAAAGAATCTTAAAGTTTGATGCGTTGCCACGGCAACAGTATCTAAGATATCAATAATCCTTTCACAGGTCTAAATCTGCCGTGTGTTTACATTACACACATAAAGTTTGAAGCAAATCGGGTAAAAATAAGAGGGTGATTTCAAAGCATTTTGAAAGTGACACACTTCCTGCTGCCAGTTGGTGGCGCTATAACTTTGACTCACAATAGTCACATCCATGTGATCGGCCTCTTACAGCGAACACACTGCTGAAGTTTCATCAAGATCAGTCAATGTATGCAGAAGTTATAACACACTTCCTGTTTCCATTATTCGCCATAATTTCGTTTCCTCGCCACGGCCAAACCGTTCGAGATTTCAAAAATCCCCTGGCAATTTTTCATCCTCAATGTCTTGACTTCATGCACACCGAGTTTGGTGACGATCGGGTGAATTCCCTAGGAGGAGTATATCAAATTCCTGAACATGAGTTTCCAAACAACCCATAATAGCCGACTTCCTGTTGGGCTGGCGTAAGAAGTAAGAGTGCAAAGGATATATGAAACGATGAGATCTATATGTATACCGATTTTCAGATTAATTCATGCAAGCGTGTTTGATATACGGACATGTTTTCAAATCCCGTTCCAGGGGGCGCTGTCGAGCCCCCCTGCCACGCCCGGGTACCATCTTCAGCCCGGCCCTGATGGCCGCGGGTTCTGACCCGTGTGCAAAGTTTCAAGAGTTTTCGAGCACGTTAAGGGCCCCAAAAGTGCCCAAAAGGTAGTAAAATAATAATAATAATAATAAATAATCCTAAGGAAAACAATAGGGCCTTCGCCTTTTCAAGGCTTGGGCCCTAATAATAATAATAATAATAATAATAATAAATAATCCTAAGGAAAACAATAGGGCCTTCGCCTTTTCAAGGCTTGGGCCCTAATAATAATAATAATAAATATAGCTGCGAGCAGCGATTGCGGGCCCAAGCCGGTGGCACCGCCGCCCCCGTGCCTTTAGGGTTATTGTGTGTGTGTGCGTGTGTGTGTGAAAGGGGCGCGATCGAACTGTGTGTGTGTGTGGGAGAGAGAATAACATTTTTAAGGAAAACATATTGATCTAATATAGCACATTATTGATCTAATATAGCAGATTAGAGAGAGAGAGAGAGAGAGAGAGAGAGAGAGAGAGAGAGAGACAGAGAGAGAGAGAGACAGACAGAGAGAGAGAGAGAGAGAGAGAGAGAGGCGCGGGCGCAATCGAACTGTGTGTGTGTGTGCGTGTGTGTGAGAGAGAGGCGCGGGCGCGATCGAACTGTGTGTGTGTGTGCGTGTGTGGGAGAGAGAGAGGCGCGGGTGCGATCAAACTGTGTGTGTGCGTGAGACAGAGAGAGGCGCAGGAGCGATCGAACTGTGTGTGTGTGTGTGTGTGTGTGTGTGTGTGTGTGTGTGTGTGTGTGTGTGTGTGTGTGTGTGTGTGTGAGAGAGAGAGAGAGAGAGAGAGAGAGAGAGAGGCGCGGGTGCGATCGAACTGTGTGTGTGTGTGTGTGTAATACAGGTAATAAATGAATAAAAGTGCGTATAAATACAATTTTGGACACAAGAGGGCAGTATGGCCCCATGAATGACTTTGTGTTTAAACTATCACCCGAGGATACCCCCTCCCCTCCCCCTCCTCACACAGACACTCACACACACACACACACACACACATACAGAATGCCAGGGTGCATTCTCTCTGTCAGAGAGAGGGAGAGAAAATTCTCAGAATCCACATTCAAACTACAATATCTGACTTTCTGTTTGTCTGAGCTAATGACAATAAATTAGAAAGTTGTTCGGCTTGACGAGAACAATATACACGCAGAGTTTTGTAACTGTAGATAAAATTAACTAAGTTATAACACACTTTATGTGTCCTTTTTTAGTCATAAATTCATTTCCTCGCCACGGCCAAACCGTTCGAGATATCAAAAATCCGTTCGCAATTTAGCATCCTCAATGTCTTGACTTCACGCTAACCGAGTTTTGTGGTGTTTGGATTAATTCTCTAGGAGAAGTATATCAAAAATAAAAGCATGCATTTTCCAAACAACCCATAATAGCTGACTTCCTGTTGAGCTGTCGTAAAACTTAGAGCACGAAAGTTGTCCGGCCCGATGAGATCTATATGTGTACCGAGTTTCATATTATTACAAGCAAGCATGTTTGATATATGGACAAGTGTTCGAATCCCGTTCCAGGGGGCGCTGTCGAGCCCCCCTGCCACGCCCGGGTACCATCTTCAGCCCGGCCCTGATGGCCACGGGTTCTGACCCGTGTGCAAAGTTTCAAGAGTTTTCGAGCACGTTAAGGGCCCCAAAACCTTGAAAAAATAAAATAAAAGCATTCTCACTCAGCAGACAAACCCCCCTCCCCTCAAACACACGGAGAGACGTAGGGTCAGAGAGAGTGGAAGAGAAAATTCTCCAAAACATCCACATTCAAACCAAAATATCTGACTTCCTGTTGGTCTGAGCTAATAAGTGTAAATTAGAAAGTTGTCCAGCTCGATATGAACATTATACATACTGAGTTTTAAGATTGTAGATAAAAGTATAGACCTAACTCCCCCTCTTTTGTCAAAAGGTGGCGCTACTGAGCCCCTGCACCACGCCCGTTTCTGAAACTTTGCACATGTCTACTGGCTAATAAATGTGATGTGTCTATCGAGTTTCATGCAATTTCAAGTATGCTAAGAGTCTCAAAAGCATCAAAAAAGAATCTTAAAGTTTGATGCGTTACCACGGCAACAGTATCTAAGACATCAATAATCCTTTCACAGGTCTAAATCTGCCGTGTGTTTACATTATACACATAAAGTTTGAAGCAAATCGGGTAAAAATAAGAGGGTGATTTCAAAGCATTTTGAAAGTGACACACTTCCTGCTGCCAGTTCGTGGCGCTATAACTTTGACTCACAATAGTCACATCCATGTGATCGGCCTCTTACAGCGAACACACTGCTGAAGTTTCATCAAGATCAGTCAATGTATGCAGAAGTTATAACACAGTTCCTGTTTCCATTATTCGCCATAATTTCGTTTCCTCGCCACGGCCAAACCGTTCGAGATATCAAAAATCCCCTGGCAATTTTTCATCTTCAATGTCTTGATTTCATGCACACCGAGTTTGGTGACGATCGGGTGAATTCCCTAGGAGGAGTATATCAAATTCCTGAACATGAGTTTCCAAACAACCCATAATAGCCGACTTCCTGTTGGGCTGGCGTAAAAAGTAAGAGTGCAAAGGATATATGAAACGATGAGATCTATATGTGTACCGATTTTCAGATTAATTCATGCAAGCGTGTTTGATATACGGACATGTTTTCAAATCCCGTTCCAGGGGGCGCTGTCGAGCCCCCCTGCCACGCCCGGGTACCATCTTCAGCCCGGCCCTGATGGCCGCGGGTTCTGACCCGTGTGCAAAGTTTCAAGAGTTTTCGAGCACGTTAAGGGCCCCAAAAGTGCCCAAAAGGTAGTAAAATAATAATAATAATAATAAATATAGCTGCGAGCAGCGATTGCGGGCCCAAGCCGGTGGCACCGCCACCCCGGTGCCTTTAGGGTTATTGTGCACGACGTGCAAAAACGTAACCCCGCTTTGACTGTTGAAAAGAAGTGTGCTGTAGAGCTCGCATCAGTGTGGCCTCTGCAAAAGTGCGTATCCAGGGCACATATAAACCACAAAGTATGCGTGAGCAACCTTCTGAAACCCAAATTGAAAAATGAGACAGCCTATGGTCTCATGGATTTAACAGACACATGAAATAAGTACACAAGACCGAAAATTCATATGAAGTGTGCCATTTGGGGACAAGGCCTATGATCGTGAACCACAATAGCCACATATATGAGATCATTTAAAATTAGAATAATTTTTAGGTCAATATGTTTTGCAGCACTTAAATGTGTAAATCCAGAAGCCCAGTATTTATCTGGAGGTCTTTGTCCTTTGCCTGTCAACCAAGTTTGTCTCTGCTTTTTCTGTTCTGCCCTGTTTGCCATTGTTCACCCTGCCTGTCTTGACCATTCTTAATAAAAAGCTGCAAATGGATTCCCCTCACCTGACCCTGCCTCGATACAACACACATGCTGCATCTGCTCGCTATCTGCCGAACGGCTCTGGTAGTTCCGCTTCAGCACTGATGATGTTGTAGGAATAGTGCGCTCTGATTGGTCTGGATTATTCGGGAATTTTTATTTTATACAGAAATAAGTTATTTATAATTCATATATATAGATAGATAGATAGATAGATAGATAGATATACATATTTAAGACAGAGAATATTACTTACCTTACCTGTTTAGTAAAATAAAAAAATAAAAATAAATAACTAGGGAAACCGAGATAATTATTCTGATTTGATGATACACTCAAAATATTACACAAGCAATCGTTTAAATGTAATGATATTCAGAACAGAACAAGAATTTTAAAAAACTATAAACAAGAAGTAACCGAAATAATGTAAAGTGAAAGTGAAAGTAAGTGGTGTTGGGCTCACGTAACTCTCTCATTAGAATCAAACTGTTTCAACATTTGTGATGTATTTGGATGCTAATTTTTTCTTTATTATAGGCTTTGTACTTCACTCACGTTCCAATATGTGTGTGAGTGTGTGTGTGTGTGTGTGTGTGTGTGTGTTTGGTGTGTGTGTGTGGGTGAGGTGTGGGTGCGATTGAACTGTTACACATAAAAACATACTCAGTCATTTTGTTCATCGAGGACGTAAATTCAAACTGCAAAGTGTTTATTTATATGTATGGTCACTCACAATAAAACACAAAGTGCTTTTGTCAAACTATAAACTCAAACTGTAACCTACAACTGTCCCCCAACCAAAATCTCACCCACACACACCAACACCCACACACACAGTTTAAAAGCAAAAAATATTTATCCAACCTCGTTTAAAAACAGTCTGTGAGTGCCATCTTTTGGACATTCATCATATTGCATTGGTTTTAATTTCTTGTCCTCAAACAGAGCACTAATCTGTTTATTTTTAAGTTACACATTCTACATTGATTAAAATAGAAAATCAAATGTGTTTTTTTTAATGGTAGTTTTATTTTATACAATAATTTATAAATGTGATGAGAATAAATGTAGTGTGCATAACATTTTTAAGGAAAACATTGATCTAATATAGCACATTAAAGAGAGAGAGACGGAGGAGCGGGCGCGATCGAACTGTGTGTGTGTGTGTGTGTGTGCGTGTGTGTGAAAGGGGCGCGATCGAACTGTGTGTGTGTGTGGGAGAGAGAATAAAATGTTTAAGGAAAACATATTGATCTAATATAGCACATTATTGATCTAATATAGCACATTAGAGAGAGAGAGAGAGAGAGAGAGAGAGAGAGAGAGAGAGAGAGAGAGAGAGAGAGAGAGAGAGAGGCGCGGGCGCGATCGAACTGTGTGTGTGTGTGTGTGTGCGTGTGTGTGAGAGAGAGAGGCGCGGGCGCGATCGAACTGTGTGTGTGTGTGTGCGTGTGTGGGAGAGAGAGAAGCGCGGGCGCGATCAAACTGTGTGTGTGCGTGAGACAGAGAGAGAGGCGCGGGAGCGATCGAACTGTGTTTGTGTGTGTGTGTGTGTGTGTGAGAGAGAGAGATAGAGAGAGAGAGAGGCCCGAGTGCGATCGAACTGTGTGTGTGTGTGTGTAATACAGGTAATAAATGAATAAAAGTGCCTATAAATACAATTTTGGACACAAGAGGGCAGTATGGCCCCATGAATGACTTTGTGTTTAAACTGTCACCCGAAGATACCCCCTCCCCCTCCTCACACAGACACACACACACACATACAGAATGCCAGGGTGCATTCTCTCTGTCAGAGAGAGGGAGAGAAAATTCTCAGAATCCACATTCAAACTACAATATCTGACTTTCTGTTGGTCTGAGCTAATGACAATAAATTAGAAAGTTGTTCGGCTTGACGAGAACAATATAGACGCAGAGTTTTGTAACTGTAGATAAAATTAACTAAGTTATAACACACTTTATGTGTCCTTTTTTAGTCATAAATTCATTTCCTCGCCACGGCCAAACCGTTCGAGATATCAAAAATCCGTTCGCAATTTAGCATCCTCAATGTCTTGACTTCACGCTAATCGAGTTTTGTGGTGTTTGGATTAATTCTCTAGGAGAAGTATATCAAAAATAAAAGCATGCATTTTCCAAACAACCCATAATAGCTGACTTCCTGTTGAGCTGTCGTAAAACTTAGAGCACGAAAGTTGTTCAGCCCGATGAGATCTATAAGTGTACCGAGTTTCATATTATTACAAGCAAGCATGTTTGATATATGGACAAGTGTTCGAATCCCGTTCCAGGGGGCGCTGTCGAGCCCCCCTGCCACGCCCGGGTACCAGCTTCAGCCCGGCCCTGATGGCCGCGGGTTCTGACCCGTGTGCAAAGTTTCAAGAGTTTCCGAGCACGTTAAGGGCCCCAAAACCTTGAAAAACTAAAATAAAAGCATTCTCACTCAGCAGACAAACCCCCCTCCCCTCAAACACACAGAGAGACGTAGGGTCAGAGAGAGTGGAAGAGAAAATTCTCCAAAACATCCACATTCAAACCAGAATATCTGACTTCCTGTTGGTCTGAGCTAATAAGTGTAAATTAGAAAGTTGTCCAGCTCGATATGAACATTATACATACTGAGTTTTAAGATTGTAGATAAAAGTATAGACCTAACTCCCCCTCTTTTGTCAAAAGGTGGCGCTACTGAGCCCCAGCACCACGCCAGTTTCTGAAACTTTGCACATGTCTACTGGCAAATAAATGTGATGTGTCTGTCGAGTTTCATGCAATTTCAAGTATGCTAAGGGTCTCAAAAGCATAAAAAAAGAATCTTAAAGTTTGATGCGTTACCACGGCAACAGTATCTAAGATATCAATAATCCTTTCACAGGTCTAAATCTGCCGTGTGTTTACATTATACACATAAAGTTTGAAGCAAATCGGGTAAAAATAAGAGGGTGATTTCAAAGCATTTTGAAAGTGACACACTTCCTGCTGCCAGTTGGTGGCGCTATAACTTTGACTCACAGTAGTCACATCCATGTGATCGGCCTCTTACAGCGAACACACTGCTGAAGTTTCATCAAGATCAGTCAATGTATGCAGAAGTTATTACACACTTCCTGTTTCCATTATTCGCCATAATTTCGTTTCCTCGCCACGGCCAAACCGTTCGAGATATCAAAAATCCCCTGGCAATTTTTCATCCTCAATGTCTTGACTTCATGCACACCGAGTTTGGTGACGATCGGGTGAATTCCCTAGGAGGAGTATATCGAATTCCTGAACATGAGTTTCCAAACAACCCATAATAGCCGACTTCCTGTTGGGCTGGCGTAAAAAGTAAGAGTGCAAAGGATATATGAAACGATGAGATCTATATGTGTACCGATTTTCAGATTAATTCATGCAAGCGTGTTTGATATACGGACATGTTTTCGAATCCCGTTCCAGGGGGCGCTGTCGAGCCCCCCTGCCACGCCCGGGTACCATCTTCAGCCCGGCCCTGATGGCCGCGGGTTCTGACCCGTGTGCAAAGTTTCAAGAGTTTTCGAGCACGTTAAGGGCCCCAAAAGTGCCCCAAAGGTAGTAAAATAATAATAATAATAATAATAATAATAATAATAATAAATATAGCTGCGAGCAGCGATTGCGGGCCCAAGCCGGTGGCACCGCCGCCCCGGTGCCTTTAGGGTTATTGTGCACGACGTGCAAAAACGTAACCCCGCTTTGACTGTTGAAAAGAAGTGTGCTGTAGAGCTCGCATCAGTGTGGCCTCTGCAAAAGTGCGTATCCAGGGCACATATAAACCACAAAGTATGCGTGAGAAACCTTCTGAAACCCAAATTGAAAAATGAGACAGCCTATGGTCTCATTGATTTAACAGACACATGAAATAAGTACACAAGACCGAAAATTCATATGAAGTGTGCCATTTGGGGACAGGGCCTATGATCGTGAACCACAATAGCCACATATATGAGATCATTTAAATTTAGAATAATTTTTAGGTCAATATGTTTTGCAGCACTTAAATGTGTAAATCCAGAAGCCCAGTATTTATCTGGAGGTCTTTGTCCTTTGCCTCTCAACCTAGTTTGTCTCTGCCTTTTCTGTTCTGCCCTGTTTGCCATTGTTCACCCTGCCTGTCTTGACCATTCTTAATAAAAAGCTGCAAATGGATTCCCCTGACCTGACCCTGCCTCGATACAACACATATGCTGCATCTGCTCGCTATCTGCCGAACGGCTCTGGTAGTTCCGCTTCAGCACTGATGATGTTGTAGGAATAGTGCGCTCTGATTGGTCTGGATTATTCGGGATCTTTTATTTTATACAGAAATAAGTTATTTATAATTCATATATATATATATATATATATATATATATATATATATATATATATATATATATATATATAGATAGATAGATAGATAGATAGATAGATAGATATACATATATAAAGACACAGAGAATATTACTTGCCTTACCTGTTTAGTAAAATGAAAAAATAAAAATAAATAACTAGGGAAACCGAGATAATTATTCTGATTTGATGATACACTCAAAATATTACACAAGCAATCGTTTAAATGTAATGATATTCAGAACAGAACAAGAATTTTAAAAAACTATAAACAAGAAGTAACCGAAATAATGTAAAGCGAAAGTCAAAGTAAGTGGTGTTGGTCTCACGTAACTCTCTCATTAGAATCAAACTGTTTCAACATTTGTGATGTATTTGGATGCTAGTTTTTTCTTTATTATAGGCTTTGTACTTCACTCACGTTCCAATATGTGTGTGAGTGTGTGTGTGTGTATGTGTGTGTGTGTGTGTGTGTGTTTAGTGTGTGTGTGTGGTTGAGGTGTGGGTGCGATTGAACTGTTACACATAAAAACATACTCCGTCATTTTGTTCATCGAGGACGTAAATTCAAACTGCAAAGTGTTTACTTATATTTATGTACACTCACAATAAAACACAAAGTGCTTTTGTCAAACTATAAACTCAAACTGTAACCTACAACTGTCCCCCAACCAAAATCTCACCCACACACACCAACACCCACACACACAGTTTAAAAGCAAAAAATATTTATCCAACCTCGTTTAAAAACAGTCTGTGAGTGCCATCTTTTGGACATTCATCATATTGCATTGGTTTTAATTTCTTGTCCTCAAACGGAGCACTGATCTGTTTATTTTTAAGTTACACATTCTACATTGATTAAAATAGAAAATCAAATGTGTTTTTTTCAATGGTAGTATTATTTTATACAATAATTTATAAATGTGATGAGAATAAATGTAGTGTGCATAAAATTTTTAAGGAAAACATTGATCTAATATAGCACATTAAAGAGAGAGAGACGGAGGAGCGGGCGCGATCGAACTGTGTGTGTGTGCGTGTGTGTGTGAAAGGGGCGCGATCGAACTGTGTGTGTGTGTGGGAGAGAGAATAAAATTTTTAAGGAAAACATATTGATCTAATATAGCACATTATTGATCTAATATAGCACATTAGAGAGAGAGAGAGAGAGAGAGAGAGAGAGAGAGAGGCGCGGGCGCGATCGAACTGTGTGTGTGTGTGTGCGTGTGTGTGTGTGTGCGTGTGTGGGAGAGAGAGAGGCGCGGGCGCGATCAAACTGTGTGTGTGCGTTAGACAGAGAGAGAGGCGCGGGAGCGATCGAACTGTGTGTGTGTGTGTGTGTGTGTGTGAGAGAGAGAGAGAGAGAGAGAGAGAGAGAGAGGCGCGGGTGCGATCGAACTGTGTGTGTGTGTGTGTAATACAGGTAATAAATGAATAAAAGTGCGTATAAATACAATTTTGGACACAAGAGGGCAGTATGGCCCCAAGAATGACTTTGTGTTTAAACTATCACCCGAGGATACCCCCTCCCCTCCCCCTCCTCACACAGACACACACACACACACACACAGAATGCCAGGGTGCATTCTCTCTGTCAGAGAGAGGGAGAGAAAATTCTCAGAATCCACATTCAAACTACAATATCTGACTTTCTGTTTGTCTGAGCTAATGACAATAAATTAGAAAGTTGTTCGGCTTGACGAGAACAATATACACGCAGAGTTTTGTAACTGTAGATAAAATTAACTAAGTTATAACACACTTTATGTGTCCTTTTTTAGTCATAAATTCATTTGACCGCCACGGCCAAACCGTTCGAGATATCAAAAATCCGTTCGCAATTTAGCATCCTCAATGTCTTGACTTCACGCTGACCGAGTTTCGTGGTGTTTGAATTAATTCTCTAGGAGAAGTATATCAAAAATAAAAGCATGCATTTTCCAAACAACCCATAATAGCTGACTTCCTGTTGAGCTGTCGTAAAATTTAGAGCACGAAAGTTGTTCGGCCCGATGAGATCTATAAGTGTACCGAGTTTCATATTATTACATGCAAGCATGTTTGATATATGGACAAGTGTTCGAATCCCGTTCCAGGGGGCGCTGTCGAGCCCCCCTGCCATGCCCGGGTACCATCTTCGGCCCGGTCCTGATGGCCGCGGGTTCTGACCTGTATGCAAAGTTTCAAGAGTTTTCGAGCACGTTAAGGGCCCCAAAACCTTGAAAAAATAAAATAAAAGCATTCTCACTCGGTAGACAAATCCCCCTCCCCTCAAACACACGGAGAGACGTAGGGTCAGAGAGAGTGGAAGCGAAAATTCTCCAAAACATCCACATTCAAACCAAAATATCTGACTTCCTGTTGGTCTGAGCTAATAAGTGTAAATTAGAAAGTTGTCCAGCTCGATATGAACATTATACATACTGAGTTTTAAGATTGTAGAAAAAAGTATAGACCTAACTCCCCCTCTTTTGTCAAAAGGTGGCGCTACTGAGCCCCGGCACCACGCCCGTTTCTGAAACTTTGCACATGTCTACTGGCTAATAAATGTGATGTGTCTATCGAGTTTCATGCAATTTCAAGTATGCTAAGAGTCTCAAAAGCATCAAAAAAGAATCTTAAAGTTTGATGCGTTACCACGGCAACAGTATCTAAGATATCAATAATCCTTTCACAGGTCTAAATCTGCCGTGTGTTTACATTATACACATAAAGTTTGAAGCAAATCGGGTAAAAATAAGAGGGTGATTTCAAAGCATTTTGAAAGTGACACACTTCCTGCTGCCAGTTGGTGGCGCTATAACTTTGACTCACAATAGTCACATCCATGTGATCGGCCTCTTACAGCGAACACACTGCTGAAGTTTCATCCAGATCAGTCAATGTATGCAGAAGTTATAACACACTTCCTGTTTCCATTATTCGCCATAAATTCGTTTCCTCGCCACGGCCAAACCGTTCGAGATATCAAAAATCCCCTGGCAATTTTTCATCCTCAATGTCTTGACTTCATGCACACCGAGTTTGGTGACGATCGGGTGAATTCCCTAGGAGGAGTATATCAAATTCCTGAGCACGAGTTTCCAAACAACCCATAATAGCCGACTTCCTGTTGGGCTGGCGTAAAAAGTAAGAGTGCGAAGGATATATGAAACGATGAGATCTATAAGTGTACCGATTTTCAGATTAATTCATGCCAGCGTGTTTGATATATGGACATGTTTTCGAATCCCGTTCCAGGGGGCGCTGTCGAGCCCCCCTGCCACGCCCGGGTACCATCTTCAGCCCGGCCCTGATGGCCGCGGGTTCTGACCCGTGTGCAAAGTTTCAAGAGTTTTCGAGCACGTTAAGGGCCCCAAAAGTGCCCAAAAGGTAGTAAAATAATAATAAATATAGCTGCGAGCAGCGATTGCGGGCCCAAGGCGGTGGCACCGCCGCCCCGGTGCCTTTAGGGTTATTGTGCACGACGTGCAAAAACGTAACCCCGCTTTGACTGTTGAAAAGAAGTGTGCTGTAGAGCTCGCATCAGTGTGGCCTCTGCAAAAGTGCGTATCCAGGGCACATATAAACCACAAAGTATGCGTGAGCAACCTTCTGAACCCAAATTGAAATATAGCTGCGAGCAGCGATTGCGGGCCCAAGCCGGTGGCACCGCCGCCCCGGTGCCTTTAGGGTTATTGTGCACGACGTGCAAAAACGTAACCCCGCTTTGACTGTTGAAAAGAAGTGTGCTGTAGAGCTCGCATCAGTGTGGCCTCTGCAAAAGTGCGTATCCAGGGCACATATAAACCACAAAGTATGCGTGAGCAACCTTCTTAAACCCAAATTGAAAAATGAGACAGCCTACGGTCTCATGGATTTAACAGACACATGAAATAAGTACACAAGACCGAAAATTCATATGAAGTGTGCCATTTGGGGACAGGGCCTATGATCGTGAACCACAATAGCCACATATATGAGATCATTTAAAATTAGAATAATTTTTAGGTCAATATGTTTTGCAGCACTTAAATGTGTAAATCCAGAAGCCCAGTATTTATCTGGAGGTCTTTGTCCTTTGCCTCTCAACCTGGTTTGTCTCTGCTTTTTCTGTTCTGCCCTGTTTGCCATTGTTCACCCTGCCTGTCTTGACCATTCTTAATAAAAAGATGCAAATGGATTCCCCTGGCCTGACCCTGCCTCGATACAACACACATGCTGCATCTGCTCGCTATCTGCCGAACGGCTCTGGTAGTTCCGCTTCAGCACTGATGATGTTGTAGGAATAGTGCGCTCTGATTGGTCTGGATTATTCGGGAATTTTTATTTTATACAGAAATAAGTTATTTATAATTCATATATCTAGATAGATAGATAGATAGATAGATAGATAGATATATATAAAGACACAGAGAATATTACTTGCCTTACCTGTTTAGTAAAATGAAAAAATAAAAATAAATAACTAGGGAAACTGAGATAATTATTCTGATTTGATGATACACTCAAAATATTACACAAGCAATTGTTTAAATTTAATGATATTCAGAACAGAACAAGAATTTTAAAAAACTATAAACAAGAAGTAACCGAAATAATGTAAAGCGAAAGTCAAAGTAAGTGGTGTTAGGCTCATGTAACTCTCTCATTAGAATCAAACTGTTTCAACATTTGCGATGTATTTGGATGCTAATTTTTTCTTTATTATAGGCTTTGTACTTCACTCATTTTCCAATATGTGTGTGAGTGTGTGTGTGTGTATGTGTGTGTGTGTGTGTGTGTGTGTGTTTGGTGTGTGTGTGTGGTTGAGGTGTGGGTGCGATTGAACTGTTACACATAAAAACATACTCCGTCATTTTGTTCATCGAGGACGTAAATTCAAACTGCAAAGTGTTTATTTATATGTATGTACACTCACAATAAAACACAAAGTGCTTTTGTCAAACTATAAACTCAAACTGTAACCTACAACTGTCCCCCAACCAAAATCTCACCCACACACACCAACACCCACACACACAGTTTAAAAGCAAAAAATATTTATCCAACCTCGTTTAAAAACAGTCTGTGAGTGCCATCTTTTGGACAATCATCATATTGCATTGGTTTTAATTTCTTGTCCTCAAACAGAGCACTGATCTGTTTATTTTTAAGTTACACATTCTACATTGATTAAAATAGAAAATCAAATGTGTTTTTTTTAATGGTAGTATTATTTTTTACAATAATTTATAAATGTGATGAGAATAAATGTAGTGTGCATAAAATTTTTAAGGAAAACATTGATCTAATATAGCACATTAAAGAGAGAGAGACGGAGGAGCGGGCGCGATCGAACTGTGTGTGTGTGTGTGTGCGTGTGTGTGTGAAAGGGGCGCGATCGAACTGTGTGTGTTTGTGGGAGAGAGAATAAAATTTTTAAGGAAAACATATTGATCTAATATAGCACATTAGAGAGAGAGAGAGAGAGAGAGAGAGAGGCGCGGGCGCGATCGAACTGTGTGTGTGTGTGCGTGTGTGTGTGAGAGAGAGGCGCGGGCGCGATCGAACTGTGTGTGTCTGTGCGTCTGTGGGAGAGAGAGAGAGGCGCGGGCGCGATCAAACTGTGTGTGTGCGTGAGACAGAGAGAGAGGCGCGGGAGCGATCGAACTGTGTGTGTGTCTGTGTGTGTGTGTGTGTGTGTGAGAGAGAGAGAGAGAGAGAGAGAGAGAGAGAGAGAGAGAGAGAGAGAGAGAGAGGGAGAGAGAGAGAGAGAGAGAGAGAGAGAGAGAGAGAGAGAGAGAGAGAGAGAGAGAGGCGCGGGAGCGATCGAACTGTGTGTGTGTGTGTAATACAGGTAATAAATGAATAAAAGTGCGTATAAATACAATTTTGGACACAAGAGGGCAGTATGGCCCCATGAATGACTTTGTGTTTAAACTATCACCCGAGGATACCCCCTCCCCCTCCCCCCCCCTCACACAGACACACACACACACACATACAGAATGCCAGGGTGCATTCTCTCTGTCAGAGAGGGAGAGGGAGAGAAAATTCTCAGAATCCACATTCAAATTACAATATCTGACTTTCTGTTGGTCTGAGCTAATGACAATAAATTAGAAAGTTGTTCGGCTTGACGAGAACAATATACACGCAGAGTTTTGTAACTGTAGGTAAAAATAACTAAGTTATAACACACTTTATGTGTCCTTTTTTAGTCATAAATTCATTTCCTCGCCACGGCCAAACCGTTCGAGATATCAAAAATCCGTTCGCAATTTAGCATCCTCAATGTCTTGACTTCACGCTGACCGAGTTTCGTGGTGTTTGGATTAATTCTCTAGGAGAAGTATATCAAAAATAAAAGCATGCATTTTCCAAACAACCCATAATAGCTGACTTCCTGTTGAGCTGTCGTAAAACTTAGAGCACGAAAGTTGTTCGGCCCGATGAGATCTATAAGTGTACCGAGTTTCATATTATTACATGCAAGCATGTTTGATATATGGACAAGTGTTCGAATCCCGTTCCAGGGGGCGCTGTCGAGCCCCCCTGCCACGCCCGGGTACCATCTTCAGCCCGGCCCTGATGGCCGCGGGTTCTGACCCGTGTGCAAAGTTTCAAGAGTTTTCGAGCACGTTAAGGGCCCCAAAACCTTGAAAAACTAAAATAAAAGCATTCTCACTCAGCAGACAAACCCCCCTCCCCTCAAACACACGGAGAGACGTAGGGTCAGAGAGAGGGGAAGAGAAAATTCTCCAAAACATCCACATTCAAACCAAAATATCTGACTTCCTGTTGGTCTGAGCTAATAAGTGTAAATTAGAAAGTTGTCCAGCTCGATATGAACATTATACATACTGAGTTTTAAGATTGTAGATAAAAGTATAGACCTAACTCCCCCTCTTTTGTCAAAAGGTGGCGCTACTGAGCCCCGGCACCACGCCCGTTTCTGAAACTTTGCACATGTCTACTGGCTAATAAATGTGATGTGCCTATCGAGTTTCATGCAATTTCAAGTATGCTAAGGGTCTCAAAAGCATAAAAAAAGAATCTTACAGTTTGATGCGTTACCACGGCAACAGTATCTAAGATTTCAATAATCCTTTCACAGGTCTAAATCTGCCGTGTGTTTACATTATACACATAAAGTTTGAAGCAAATCGGGTAAAAATAAGAGGGTGATTTCAAAGCATTTTGAAAGTGACACACTTCCTGCTGCCAGTTGGTGGCGCTATAACTTTGACTCACAATAGTCACATCCATGTGATCGGCCTCTTACAGCGAACACACTGCTGAAGTTTCATCAAGATCAGTCAATGTATGCAGAAGTTATAACACACTTCCTGTTTCCATTATTCGCCATAAATTCGTTTCCTCGCCACGGCCAAACCGTTCGAGATATCAAAAATCCCCTGGCAATTTTTCATCCTCAATGTCTTGACTTCATGCACACCGAGTTTGGTGACGATCGGGTGAATTCCCTAGGAGGAGTATATCGAATTCCTGAACATGAGTTTCCAAACAACCCATAATAGCCGACTTCCTGTTGGGCTGGCGTAAAAAGTAAGAGTGCAAAGGATATATGAAACGATGAGATCTATATGTGTACCGATTTTCAGATTAATTCATGCAAGCGTGTTTGATATACGGACATGTTTTCAAATCCCGTTCCAGGGGGCGCTGTCGAGCCCCCCTGCCACGCCCGGGTACCATCTTCAACCCGGCCCTGATGGCCGCGGGTTCTGACCCGTGTGCAAAGTTTCAAGAGTTTTTGAGCACGTTAAGGCCCCCAAAAGTGCCCAAAAGGTAGTAAAATAATAATAATAATAATAATAAAATATAGCTGCGAGCAGCGATTGCGGGCCCAAGCCGGTGGCACCGCCGCCCCGGTGCCTTTAGGGTTATTGTGCACGACGTGCAAAAACGTGACCCCGCTTTGACTGTTGAAAAGAAGTGTGCTGTAGAGCTCGCATCAGTGTGGGCTCTGCAAAAGTGCGTATCCAGGGCACATATAAACCACAAAGTATGCGTGAGCAACCTTCTGAAACCCAAATTGAAAAATGAGACAGCCTACGGTCTCATGGATTTAACAGACACATGAAATAAGTACACAAGACCGAAAATTCATATGAAGTGTGCCATTTGGGGACAGGTCCTATGATCGTGAACCACAATAGCCACATATATGAGATCATTTAAAATTAGAATAATTTTTAGGTCAATATGTTTTGCAGCACTTAAATGTGTAAATCCAGAAGCCCAGTATTTATCTGGAGGTCTTTGTCCTTTGCCTGTCAACCAAGTTTGTCTCTGCTTTTTCTGTTCTGCCCTGTTTGCCATTGTTCACCCTGCCTGTCTGGACCATTCTTAATAAAAAGCTGCAAATGGATTCCCCTGACCTGACCCTGCCTCGATACAACACATATGCTGCATCTGCTCGCTATCTGCCGAACGGCTCTGGTAGTTCCGCTTCAGCACTGATGATGTTGTAGGAATAGTGCGCTCTGATTGGTCTGGATTATTCGGGATCTTTTATTTTATACAGAAATAAGTTATTTATAATTCATATATATAGATAGATAGATAGATAGATAGATAGATAGATAGATAGATAGATAGATAGATATACATATTTAAGACAGAGAATATTACTTACCTTACCTGTTTAGTAAAATGAAAAAATAAAAATAAATAACTAGGGAAACCGAGATAATTATTCTGATTTGATGATACACTCAAAATATTACACAAGCAATCGTTTAAATGTAATGATATTCAGAACAGAACAAGAATTTTAAAAAACTATAAACAAGAAGTAACCGAAATAATGTAAAGTGAAAGTGAAAGTAAGTGGTGTTGGGCTCACGTAACTCTCTCATTAGAATCAAACTGTTTCAACATTTGTGATGTATTTGGATGCTAATTTTTTCTCTATTATAGGCTTTGTACTTCACTCACGTTCCAATATATGTGTGAGTGTGTGTGTGTATGTGTGTGTGTGTGTGTGTGTGTTTGGTGTGTGTGTGTGGTTGAGGTGTGGGTGCGATTGAACTGTTACACATAAAAACATACTCCGTCATTTTGTTCATCGAGGACGTAAATTCAAACTGCAAAGTGTTTACTTATATTTATGTACACTCACAATAAAACACAAAGTGCTTTTGTCAAACTATGAACTCAAACTGTAACCTACAACTGTCCCCCAACCAAAATCTCACCCACACACACCAACACCCACACACACAGTTTAAAAGCAAAAAATATTTATCCAACCTCGTTTAAAAACAGTCTGTGAGTGCCATCTTTTGGACATTCATCATATTGCATTGGTTTTAATTTCTTGTCCTCAAACAGAGCACTGATCTGTTTATTTTTAAGTTACACATTCTACATTGATTAAAATAGAAAATCAAATGTGTTTTTTTTAATGGTAGTATTATTTTATACAATAATTTATAAATGTGATGAGAATAAATGTAGTGTGCATACAATTTTTAAGGAAAACATTGATCTAATATAGCACATTAAAGAGAGAGAGACGGAGGAGCGGGCGCGATCGAACTGTGTGTGTGTGTGTGTGTGTGAAAGGGGCGCGATCGAACTGTGTGTGTGTGTGGGAGAGAGAATACAATTTTTAAGGAAAACATATTGATCTAATATAGCACCTTATTGATCTAATATAGCACATTAGAGAGAGAGAGAGAGAGAGAGAGAGAGAGAGAGAGAGAGAGAGAGAGAGAGAGAGAGAGAGAGAGAGAGAGAGAGAGACAGACAGACAGAGAGAGAGAGAGAGAGAGAGAGAGAGAGAGAGAGAGAGAGAGAGAGAGACAGAGAGAGAGAGAGAGAGAGAGAGAGGCGCGGGCGGAATCGAACTGTGTGTGTGTGTGTGAGAGAGAGGCGCGGGCGCGATCGAACTGTGTGTGTGTGTGCGTGTGTGGGAGATAGAGAGGCGCGGGCGCGATCAAACTGTGTATGTGCGTGAGACAGAGAGAGAGGCGCGGGAGCGATCGAACTGTGTGTGTGTGTGTGTGTGTGTGTGTGTGTGTGTGAGAGAGAGAGAGAGGCGCGGGTGCGATCGAACTGTGTGTGTAATACAGGTAATAAATGAATAAAAGTGCCTATAAATACAATTTTGGACACAAGAGGGCAGTATGGCCCCATGAATGACTTTGTGTTTAAACTGTCACCCGAGGATACCCCCCCCCCTCCTCACACAGACACACACACACACACACACACACACACACACACACATACAGAATGCCAGGGTGCATTCTCTCTGTCAGAGAGAGGGAGAGAAAATTCTCAGAATCCACATTCAAACTACAATATCTGACTTTCTGTTTGTCTGAGCTAATGACAATAAATTACAAAGTTGTTCGGCTTGACGAGAACAATATACACGCAGAGTTTTGTAACTGTAGATAAAATTAACTAAGTTATAACACACTTTATGTGTCCTTTTTTAGTCATAAATTCATTTCCTCGCCACGGCCAAACCGTTTGAGATATCAAAAATCCGTTCGCAATTTAGCATCCTCAATGTCTTGACTTCACGCTAACCGAGTTTTATGGTGTTTGGATTAATTCTCTAGGAGAAGTATATCAAAAATAAAAGCATGCATTTTCCAAACAACCCATAATAGCTGACTTCCTGTTGAGCTGTCGTAAAACTTAGAGCACGAAAGTTGTTCGGCCCGATGAGATCTATAAGTGTACCGAGTTTCATATTATTACAAGCAAGCATGTTTGATATATGGACAAGTGTTCGAATCCCGTTCCAGGGGGCGCTGTCGAGCCCCCCTGCCACGCCCGGGTACCAGCTTCAGCCCGGCCCTGATGGCCGCGGGTTCTGACCCGTGTGCAAAGTTTCAAGAGTTTTCGAGCACGTTAAGGGCCCCAAAACCTTGAAAAACTAAAATAAAAGCATTCTCACTCAGCAGACAAACCCCCCTACCCTCAAACACACGGAGAGACGTAGGGTCAGAGAGAGTGGAAGAGAAAATTCTCCAAAACATCCACATTCAAACCAAAATATCTGACTTCCTGTTGGTCTGAGCTAATAAGTGTAAATTAGAAAGTTGTCCAGCTCGATATGAACATTATACATACTGAGTTTTAAGATTGTAGAAAAAAGTATAGACCTGACTCCCCCTCTTTTGTCAAAAGGTGGCGCTACTGAGCCCCGGCACCACGCCCGTTTCTGAAACTTTGCACATGTCTACTGGCTAATAAATGTGATGTGTCTATCGAGTTTCATGCAATTTCAAGTATGCTAAGAGTCTCAAAAGCATCAAAAAAGAATCTTAAAGTTTGATGCGTTACCACGGCAACAGTATCTAAGATATCAATAATCCTTTCACAGGTCTAAATCTGCCGTGTGTTTACATTATACACATAAAGTTTGAAGCAAATCGGGTAAAAATAAGAGGGTGATTTCAAAGCATTTTGAAAGTGACACACTTCCTGCTGCCAGTTGGTGGCGCTATAACTTTGACTCACAATAGTCACATCCATGTGATCGGCCTCTTACAGCGAACACACTGCTGAAGTTTCATCAAGATCAGTCAATGTATGCAGAAGTTATAACACACTTCCTGTTTCCATTATTCGCCATAAATTCGTTTCCTCGCCACGGCCAAACCGTTCGAGATATCAAAAATCCCCTGGCAATTTTTCATCCTCAATGTCTTGACTTCATGCACACCGAGTTTGGTGACGATCGGGTGAATTCCCTAGGAGGAGTATATCAAATTCCTGAGCAGGAGTTTCCAAACAACCCATAATAGCCGACTTCCTGTTGGGCTGGCGTAAAAAGTAAGAGTGCAAAGGATATATGAAACGATGAGATCTATATGTGGACCGATTTTCAGATTAATTCATGCCAGCGTGTTTGATATATGGACATGTTTTCGAATCCCGTTCCAGGGGGCGCTGTCGAGCCCCCCTGCCACGCCCGGGTACCATCTTCAGCCCGGCCCTGATGGCCGCGGGTTCTGACCCGTGTGCAAAGTTTCAAGAGTTTTCGAGCACGTTAAGGGCCCCAAAAGTGCCCAAAAGGTAGTAAAATAATAATAATAATAATAATAAATATAGCTGCGAGCAGCGATTGCGGGCCCAAGCCGGTGGCACCGCCGCCCCGGTGCCTTTAGGGTTATTGTGCATGACGTGCAAAAACTTAACCCCGCTTTGACTGTTGAAAAGAAGTGTGCTGTAGAGCTTGCATCAGTGTGGTCTCTGCAAAAGTGCACATCAAGGGCACATATCAACCACAAAGTATGCGTGAGCAACCTTCTGAAACCTAAAATGAAAAATGAGACAGCCTATGGTCTCATTGATTTAACAGACACATGAAATAAGTACACAAGACCGAAAATTCATATGAAGTGTGCCATTTGGGGACAGGGCCTATGATCGTGAACCACAATAGCCACATATATGAGATCATTTAAATTTAGAATAATTTTTAGGTCAATATGTTTTGCAGCACTTAAATGTGTAAATCCAGAAGCCCAGTATTTATCTGGAGGTCTTTGTCCTTTGCCTGTCAACCTGGTTTGTCTCTGCCTTTTCTGTTCTGCCCTGTTTGCCATTGTTCTCCCTGCCTGTCTTGACCATTCTTAATAAAAAGCTGCAAATGGATTCCCCTGGCCTGACCCTGCCTCCATACAACACATGCTGCATCTGCTCGCTATCTGCCGAACGCCTCTGGTAGTTCCGCTTCAGCACTGATGATGTTTTAGGAATAGTGCGCTCTGGTTGGTCTGGATTATTAGGAAATTTTTATTTTATACAGAAATAAGTTATTTATAATTCATATATATATATAGATAGATAGATAGATAGATAGATATACATATATAAAGACACAGAGAATATTACTTGCCTTACCTGTTTAGTAAAATGAAAAATGAAAAATAAATAACTAGGGAAACCGAGATAATTATTCTGATTTGATGATACACTCAAAATATTACACAAGCAATTGTTTAAATTTAATGATATTCAGAACAGAACAAGAATTTTAAAAAACTATAAACAAGAAGTAACCGAAATAATGTAAAGCGAAAGTGAAAGTAAGTGGTGTTAGGCTCATGTAACTCTCTCATTAGGATCAAACTGTTTCAACATTTGTGATGTATTTGGATGCTAAACTATTCTTTATTATAGGCTTTGTATTTCACTCACGTTCCAATATGTGTGCGTGTGTGTGTGTGTGTGTGTGTGTATGTGTGTGTGTGTGTGTGTGTGTTTGGTGTTTGTGTGTGGGTGAGGTGTGGGTGCGATTGAACTGTTACACAAAAACATACTCCGTCATTTTGTTAATCGAGGACGTAAATTCAAACTGCAAAGTGTTTATTTATATTTATGTACACTCACAATAAAACACAAAGTGCTTTTGTCAAACTATAAACTCAAACTGTAACCTACAACTGTCCCCCAACCAAAATCTCACCCACACACACCAACACCCACACACACAGTTTAAAAGCAAAAAATATTTATCCAACCTCGTTTAAAAACAGTCTGTGAGTGCCATCTTTTGGACATTCATCATATTGCATTGGTTTTAATTTCTTGTCCTCAAACAGAGCACTGATCTGTTTATTTTTAAGTTACACATTCTACATTGATTAAAATAGAAAATCAAATGTGTTTTTTTTAATGGTAGTATTATTTTATACAATAATTTATAAATGTGATGAGAATTAATGTAGTGTGCAAATTTTTTTTAAGGAAAACATTGATCTAATATAGCACATTAAAGAGAGAGAGACGGAGGAGCGGGCGCGATTGAACTGTGTGTGTGTGTGTGCGTGTGTGTGTGTGGGAGAGAGAATAAAATTTTTAAGGAAAACATATTGATCTAATATAGCACATTATTGATCTAATATAGCACATTGGAGAGAGAGAGAGAGAGAGAGAGAGAGAGAGAGAGAGGGGGAGAGGGGGAGAGACAGAGAGAGAGAGAGAGAGAGAGACAGAGAGAGAGAGAGAGAGAGAGAGAGAGAGAGAGAGAGAGAGAGAGAGAGAGGCGCGGGCGCGATCGAACTGTGTGTGTGTGTGTGCGTGTGTGTGTGAGAGAGAGGCGCGGGCGCGATCGAACTGTGTGTGTGTGTGTGCCTGTGTGGGAGAGAGAGAGGCGCGGACTCGATCAAACTGTGTGTGTGTGCGTGAGACAGAGAGAGAGGCGCGGGAGCGATCGAACTGTGTGTGTGTGTGTGTGTGTGTGTGTGTGTGTGTGTGTGTGTGTGTGTGTGTGTGTGTGAGAGAGAGAGAGAGAGAGAGAGAGAGAGAGAGAGGCGCGGGTGCGATCGAACTGTGTGTGTGTGTGTAATACAGGTAATAAATGAATAAAAGTGCGTATAAATACAATTTTGGACACAAGAGGGCAGTATGGCCCCATGAATGACTTTGTGTTTAAACTATCACCCGAAGATACCCCCTCCCCCTCCTCACACAGACACACACACACACATACAGAATGCCAGGGTGCATTCTCTCTGTCAGAGAGAGGGAGAGAAAATTCTCAGAATCCACATTCAAACTACAATATCTGACTTTCTGTTTGTCTGAGCTAATGACAATAAATTAGAAAGTTGTTCGGCTTGACGAGAACAATATACACGCAGAGTTTTGTAACTGTAGATAAAATTAACTAAGTTATAACACACTTTATGTGTCCTTTTTTAGTCATAAATTTATTTCCTCGCCACGGCCAAACCGTTTGAGATATCAAAAATCCGTTCGCAATTTAGCATCCTCAATGTCTTGACTTCACGCTAACCGAGTTTTGTGGTGTTTGGATTAATTCTCTAGGAGAAGTATATCAAAAATAAAAGCATGCATTTTCCAAACAACCCATAATAGCTGACTTCCTGTTGAGCTGTCGTAAAACTTAGAGCACGAAAGTTGTTCGGCCCGATGAGATCTATAAGTGTACCGAGTTTCATATTATTACAAGCAAGCATGTTTGATATATGGACAAGTGTTCGAATCCCGTTCCAGGGGGCGCTGTCGAGCCCCCCTGCCACGCCCGGGTACCATCTTCAGCCCGGCCCTGATGGCCGCGGGTTCTGACCCGTGTGCAAAGTTTCAAGAGTTTTCGAGCACGTTAAGGGCCCCAAAACCTTGAAAAACTAAAATAAAAGTATTCTCACTCAGCAGACAAACCCCCCTCCCCTCAAACACACGGAGAGACGTAGGGTCAGAGAGAGAGGAAGAGAAAATTCTCCAAAACATCCACATTCAAACCAAAATATCTGACTTCCTGTTGCTCTGAGCTAATAAGTGTAAATTAGAAAGTTGTCCAGCTCGATATGAACATTATACATACTGAGTTTTAAGATTGTAGATAAAAGTATAGACCTAACTCCCCCTCTTTTGTCAAAAGGTGGCGCTACTGAGCCCCGGCACCACGCCCGTTTCTGAAACTTTGCACGTCTACTGGTTAATAAATGTGATGTGTCTATCGAGTTTCATGCAATTTCAAGTATGCTAAGAGTCTCAAAAGCATCAAAAAAGAATCTTAAAGTTTGATGCGTTGCCACGGCAACAGTATCTAAGATATCAATAATCCTTTCACAGGTCTAAATCTGCCGTGTGTTTACATTATACACATAAAGTTTGAAGCAAATCGGGTAAAAATAAGAGGGTGATTTCAAAGCATTTTGAAAGTGACACACTTCCTGCTGCCAGTTGGTGGCGCTATAACTTTGACTCACAATAGTCACATCCTTGTGATCGGCCTCTTACAGCGAACACACTGCTGAAGTTTCATCAAGATCAGTCAATGTATGCAGAAGTTATAACACACTTCCTGTTTCCATTATTCGCCATAATTTCGTTTCCTTGCCACGGCCAAACCGTTCGAGATATCAAAAATCCCCTGGCAATTTTTCATCCTCAATGTCTTGACTTCATGCACACCGAGTTTGGTGACGATCGGGTGAATTCCCTAGGAGGAGTATATCAAATTCCTGAACATGAGTTTCCAAACAACCCATAATAGCCGACTTCCTGTTGGGCTGGCGTAAAAAGTAAGAGTGCAAAGGATATATGAAACGATGAGATCTATATGTGTACCGATTTTCAGATTAATTCAAGCAAGCGTGTTTGATATACGGACATGTTTTCAAATCCCGTTCCAGGGGGCGCTGTCGAGCCCCCCTGCCACGCCCGGGTACCATCTTCAGCCCGGCCCTGATGGCCGCGGGTTCTGACCCGTGTGCAAAGTTTCAAGAGTTTTCGAGCACGTTAAGGGCCCCAAAAGTGCCCAAAAGGTAGTAAAATAATAATAATAATAATAATAATAATAATAATAAATATAGCTGCGAGCAGCGATTGCGGGCCCAAGCCGGTGGCACCGCCCCCCCGGTGCCTTTAGGGTTATTGTGCACGACGTGCAAAAACTTAAACCCGCTTTGACTGTTGAAAAGAAGTGTGCTATAGAGCTTGCATCAGTGTGGCCTCTGCAAAAGTGCACATCGAGGGCACATATCAACCACAAAGTATGCGTGAGCAACCTTCTGAAACCTAAAATGAAAAATGAGACAGCCTATGGTCTCATTGATTTAACAGACACATGAAATAAGTACACAAGACCGAAAATTCATATGAAGTGTGCCATTTGGGGACAGGGCCTATGATCGTGAACCACAATAGCCACATATATGAGATCATTTAAATTTAGAATAATTTTTAGGTCAATATGTTTTGCAGCACTTAAATGTGTAAATCCAGAAGCCCAGTATTTATCTGGAGGTCTTTGTCCTTTGCCTGTCAACCTAGTTTGTCTCTGCCTTTTCTGTTCTGCCCTGTTTGCCATTGTTCACCCTGCCTGTCTTGACCATTCTTAATAAAAAGCTGCAAATGGATTCCCCTGGCCTGACCCTGCCTCGATACAACACACATGCTGCATCTGCTCGCTATCTGCCGAAGGGCTCTGGTAGTTCCGCTTCAGCACTGATGATGTTGTAGGAATAGTGCGCTCTGGTTGGTCTGGATTATTTGGAAATTTTTATTTTATACAGAAATAAGTTATTTATAATTCATATAGATAGATAGATAGATAGATAGATAGATAGATAGATAGATAGATAGATAGATAGATAGATAGATAGATATACATATATAAAGACACAGAGAATATTACTTGGCTTACCTTTTTAGTAAAATATAAAAAAAAAAAAAATAACTAGGGAAACCGAGATAATTATTCTGATTTGATGATACACTCAAAATATTACACAAGCAATCGTTTAAATTTAATGATATTCAGAACAGAACAAGAATTTTAAAAAACTATAAACAAGAAGAAACCGAAATAATGTAAAGCGAAAGTAAAAGTAAGCGGTGTTAGGCTCATGTAACTCTCTCATTAGAATCAAACTGTTTCAACATTTGTGATGTATTTGGATGCTAAACTGTTCTTTATTATGGGCTTTTTACTTCACTCACGTTCCAATATGTGTGTGTGTGTGTGTGTGTGTGTGTGTGTGTGTGTGTGTGTGTGTGTGTGTGTGTGTGTGTGTGTATGTGTGTGTGTGGGTGAGGTGTGGGTGCGATTGAACTGTTACACAAAAACATACTCCGTCATTTTGTTCATCGAGGACGTGAATTCAAACTGCAAAGTGTTTACTCATATTTATGTACACTCACAATAAAACACAAAGTGCTTTTGTCAAACTATAAACTCAAACTGTAACCTACAACTGTCCCCCAACCAAAATCTCACCCACACACACCAACACCCACACACACAGTTTAAAAGCAAAAAACATTTATCCAACCTCGTTTAAAAACAGTCTGTGACTGCCATCTTTTGGACATTCATCATATTGCATTGGTTTTAATTTCTTGCCCTCAAACAGAGCACTAATCTGTTTATTTTTAAGTTACACATTCTACATTGATTAAAATAGAAAATCAAATGTGTTTTTTTGAATGGTAGTATTATTTTATACAATAATTTATAAATCTGATGAGAATAAATGTAGTGTGCATAACATTTTTAAGGAAAACATTGATCTAATATAGCACACTAGAGAGAGAGAGACGGAGGCGCGGGCGCGATCGAACTGTGTGTTTGTGTGCGTGTGTGTGTGTGAAAGGGGCGCGATCGAACTGTGTGTGTGTGTGGGAGAGAGAATAAAATTTTTAAGGAAAACATATTGATCTAATATAGCACATTAGAGAGAGAGAGAGAGAGAGAGAGAGAGAGAGAGAGAGAGAGAGAGAGAGAGAGAGAGAGAGAGAGAGAGAGAGAGAGAGAGAGAGAGAGAGTCGCGGGCGCGATCGAACTGTGTGTGTGTGTGTGTGCGTGTGTGAGAGAGAGAGAGGCGCGGGCGCGATCGAACTGTGTGTGTGTGTGCGTGTGTGGGAGAGAGAGAGGCGCGGACGCGATCAAACTGTGTGTGTGCGTGAGACAGAGAGAGAGGCGAAGGAGCGATCGAACTGTGTGTGTGTGTGTGTGTGTGTGTGTGTGTGTGTGTGTGTGTGTGTGTGTGTGTGTGAGAGAGAGAGAGAGAGAGAGAGAGAGAGAGAGAGAGAGGCGCGGGTGCAATCGAACTGTGTGTGTGCGTAATACAGGTAATAAATGCATAAAAGTGCGTATAAATACAATTTTGGACACAAGAGGGCAGTATGGCCCCATGAATGACTTTGTGTTTAAACTATCATCCGAAGATACCCCCTCCCCCTCCCCCTCCTCACACAGACACACACACACATACAGAATGCCAGGGTGCATTCTCTCTGTCAGAGAGAGGGAGAGAAAATTCTCAGAATCCACATTCAAACTACAATATCTGACTTTCTGTTGGTCTGAGCTAATGACAATAAATTAGAAAGTTGTTCGGCTTGACGAGAACAATATACACGCAGAGTTTTGTAACTGTAGGTAAAATTAACTAAGTTATAACACACTTTATGTGTCCTTTTCTAGTCATAAATTCATTTCCTCGCCACGGCCAAACCGTTCGAGATATCAAAAATCCGTTCGCAATTTAGCATCCTCAATGTCTTGACTTCACGCTGAGCGAGTTTCGTGGTGTTTGGATTAATTCTCTAGGAAAAGTATATCAAAAATAAAAGCATGCATTTTCCAAACAACCCATAATAGCGGACTTCCTGTTGAGCTGTCGTAAAACTTAGAGCACGAAAGTTGTTCGGCCAGATGAGATCTATAAGTGTACCGAGTTTCATATTATTACATGCAAGCATGTTTGATATATGGACAAGTGTTCGAATCCCGTTCCAGGGGGCGCTGTCGAGCCCCCCTGCCACGCCCGGGTACCATCTTCAGCCCGGCCCTGATGGCCGCGGGTTCTGACCTGTGTGCAAAGTTTTAAGAGTTTTCGAACACGTTAAGGGCCCCAAAACCTTGAAAAACTAAAATAAAAGCATTCTCACTCAGCAGACAAACCCCCCTCCCCTCAAACACACAGAGAGACGTAGGGTCAGAGAGAGTGGAAGAGAAAATTCTCCAAAACATCCACATTCAAACCAGAATATCTGACTTCATGTTGGTCTGAGCTAATAAGTGTAAATTAGAAAGTTGTCCAGCTCGATATGAACATTATACATACTGAGTTTTAAGATTGTAGATAAAAGTATAGACATAACTCACCCTCTTTTGTCAAAAGGTGGCGCTACTGAGCCCCAGCACCACGCCAGTTTCTGAAACTTTGCACATGTCTACTGGCTAATAAATGTGATGTGTCTGTCGAGTTTCATGCAATTTCAAGTATGCTAAGGGTCTCAAAAGCATAAAAAAAGAATCTTAAAGTTTGATGCGTTGCCACGGCAACAGTATCTAAGATATCAATAATCCTTTCACAGGTCTAAATCTGCCGTGTGTTTACATTATACACATAAAGTTTGAAGCAAATAGGGTAAAAATAAGAGGGTGATTTCAAAGCATTTTGAAAGTGACACACTTCCTGCTGCCAGTTGGTGGCGCTATAACTTTGACTCACAATAGTCACATCCATGTGATCGGCCTCTTACAGCGAACACACTGCTAAAGTTTCATCAAGATCAGTCAATGTATGCAGAAGTTATAACACACTTCCTGTTTCCATTATTCGCCATAAATTCGTTTCCTCGCCACGGCCAAACCGTTCGAGATATCAAAAATCCCCTGGCAATTTTTCATCCTCAATGTCTTGACTTCCTGCACACCGAGTTTGGTGACGATCGGGTGAATTCCCTAGGAGGAGTATATCGAATTCCTGAACATGAGTTTCCAAACAACCCATAATAGCCGACTTCCTGTTGGGCTGGCATAAAAAGTAAGAGTGCGAAGGATATATGAAACGATGAGATCTATATGTGTACCGATTTTCAGATTAATTCATGCAAGCGTGTTTGATATACGGACATGTTTTCAAATCCCGTTCCAGGGGGCGCTGTCGAGCCCCCCTGCCACGCCCGGGTACCATCTTCAGCCCGGCCCTGATGGCCGCGGGTTCTGACCCGTGTGCAAAGTTTCAAGAGTTTTCGAGCACGTTAAGGGCCCCAAAAGTGCCCAAAAGGTAGTAAAATAATAATAATAATAATAATAATAATAATAAATATAGCTGCGAGCAGCGATTGCGGGCCCAAGCCGGTGGCACCGCCGCCCCGGTGCCTTTAGGGTTATTGTGCACATATAAACCACAAAGTATGCGTGAGCAACCTTCTGAACCCAAATTGAAAA